>CM031614.1:5623661-5637658 GCA_018398815.1 Conus ventricosus
CGGTTGGAAACAACTTGTTCATAGAAGTGTCGGGATAACAAGACGTTAACCTCACTATCTTGGTTCTAGAATACGTGGTGCGACTGGATACTGGTCATGTGTGGGAATGGTCTGAGGTTGCCGTGTGGGAATGGCGACAGTGGGTGGTTGGAGATCTGGGCACAAGATGCATGACCTGACCAATCCTGTGCCTGCTTCTGCTTTCCTGTCAACACATATCTACCGTCCACATCCAGGGACATTTTGTTATACTCATTTGTTTTACAGTTTTATTGTGCCATTGATATCTTATCTCATCATCATCATCATCATCTCATCATCATCATCATATCATCATCATCATCATCACCACCACCACACCACCACCACCACTACTCCACCAACATCCTCATCACCATGTAATGATATACGCATGTGTGCAGTCTGGCAGTAGCAGACACAGGTTACATCACGTTTCCTTGAAACCAGACTGTACAGTATCTTCAGCCTCTTTCACCCTCCACTTGGAGCCTTCTGAAGGTAACACACCTCGTCACCACCCCCCCCCCCCCCCCTTATTGATGATATGGAGGGTTTTTTTAAGGTAAACATCTCATCACCTCACACCTTCCCCCTTAATGATGATATGGAGGGCTTTTGAAGGTAAACATCATCCACCTCACCCTTCCCTTTATTGATGATATGGAGGGCTTATGAAGGTAAACATCTCATCACTCACCCCTTCCTTTTATTGATGATATGGAGGGCTTATGAAGGTAAACATCTCATCACCTCACCCTTCCTTTTATTGATGATATGGAGGGGTTTTGAAGGTAAACATCTCATCACTCACCCCTTCCTTTATTGATAATATTGAGGGCTTTTGAAGGTAAACATCTCATCCACTATCAGTGAAATGGAGGATCTTAGGAAGGTAAACATCTCTTCACCTATCTCACCTCTTACTAGGCCGTAGCACGGGTGTTATGAAGTAATGTGACGAGCGAAGTACCTGTTTTGATTTTAATCATTCTGAAATGGTTATGTTACAAAGAACAAGCGTGGGTATATGGGTGTCAGACTTGTTTCCTGTCAGGCTAATGACAACAGAATCTCAACACATTGTTCACAAAACTGTGGATGTTGTGCTTTCTGCGATGCTGGAATATCTATGTTTAAAAAAAAATGCCACCCTTTCAACAACAGCTGGCTCTTCGAAACAAACAGTTGAAAGAAACAATATTTTCTTATGACGGACAGTCATGTAATGAAAATATATCAATTTGCTGATGTCACGATTTCATTCCTTCTTTGACGAATGAAAAATGCCCTTAATTGATGGTACAGTCTCGTTCTTTTGCTACAGTTTGTATGGCAACATGTACAACACAGCCAGAGGGGAAGCTGGACTCCAGGTAACACAACAGGTGAAATCCACCTGACACCCTCTTCAGTTTATTCCCTCTGTCCTCAGTCTGGGCGACAGGGTAGATATGCTGTAGTCTGTCCTGTCCTTGACATTAGTAGACGTTTGGATATTGATTTGAAGCGTAATTCTTTCCGGGGTTAAGGCTGCAAATTTGTGTGTGTATCCGAAATTTTCTCAGAACTGATGGTGCAATTATAGTATTTCACTGGAGATTGTTTTCTTCCTTTTAGTGTCAATTTTAAAAACAGCTGCTGAGATTTTTTCCTCTATTTTTAATTTTCTATCAATTTCAAGATTTTGTTTTCGTTTTTTAATCATGGTTTACTTATGGTCCGAGGAATGGCTAAGTTTATATAATTGAAAAATAATGTTAAGCTTCCTGTAGAACTATAGGATTCATAAATCATGTGCGTCATTTTTAAGTTCTTTTTTGGATTTTGTCATGTTAAAAAGCTGGCCCATTTGAAACTGGTGCACACAGGGGTAGGTTGTGTGTTGTGGCAAGGTAAGTGGGAATGGTTGCAGCATGGAAGATTGTCGTGCACAGTCCAAAGTTTAGAAATAATGCGGGATCGCACACTGACAGATGTAATGATGACAGCGCACCAGTGGCAGCATGCAACTGAGTTGGGAGCCATCATTTAGGACAACCAGATCGGGCACTGAGAACATGATCAAGCACAATATCACAATATAAATGTTACACTTTACATGATATTATTATCATTTCTGTTACTGAAATGAAAATTCTTCTTCATCAGTATCTTTTTAAGATTCCAATAGTCTTTTGTCGTTTGAGATGAGTTCGACTTCTCCGACTTCGTCGTTTGGGTCTATTTCACTTATTGATTTCTTGTTTTCTCACGATTGGTCTCTACTTTTTACAAAACATACAATGAAATAAACAAGCAACGTGGCGCAGTCATCCATGACAACACTGAATGACTCAACAGGAAGTTATCTCCCACAATTCACTGTGCTTTCAGATTTCTTAAAAACAAATCGAGCTTGCCCTACAGGGCAAGGAATGTTGAGAGTGCGAGGGTCACAATTTTCAGACAGCAAGTTGCTGTAAAAAGCATACAGGTGCTTGTTTTCTTGTGTCTCTTTATTAACCTGTGACTAATCTATACAACCAGATTTAATGATAATAATAATGTTTATTTGTGTAGCGCATATTCCATAGAAATGCTCCACAGCGCTTTGACATTTCAAAAAAGAGCAAACGGTGAGAATAGGAATGATAAGTGATGCACACACAGCCTAGAGATATCCAATACTAAAACAAATCATTTGCATTCACAATTAAGACAATGTATAATAATAATAACAATAATTAATAAACATATAATAAAATAACAATAATAATAACAATCACACGAGAAATTGCACAAAAAGACTCCCTCTCATACATCCTCTAAAAACCACTCTTCTCCTTCACACACACACACACACACACACACACACACACACACACACACACACACAACACACACACACACACAACACACACACACACCCGCGCGCCGCCGCACGCACGCCACGCACGCAGACGCACACACGCACGCACGCACGCACGCACGCACGCACGCACGCACGCACGCACGCACGCACGCACGCACGCACGCACCACGCACACACACATTCACAAACACCACCCACGCACGCACGCACGCACGTATGCACGCACGCACGCACGCACGCACGCACGCACGCACGCACCACACACACACACACACACACACACACACACACACACACACACACACACACCTTCACATTACTGGTCTAGGAACATACAGGCAGGAGAATGAATCTGATTTGGAAGGACTTGCACATTTCAGTTTCTCAGGCAGATAAGTTTGAAAGAGGTAGGCTTTCAGATGTCGTTTGAAAGTTGAGAAACAGTTTGTTTTCATAAGAGACGGGGACAGAGAGTTCCATACATTTGGGCCAAAGACAGAGAAGGATTTGTTACCAAAGGTATCAAGACAGAAGGGAGGAACAGTCAGCAGCGAGGTATGAGAAGAACGAAGTGCTTGAGAAGGTTTGTATATTTGAAAGAGAATGGAAAGAAAGATGGCATATTCTCATGATAGCTACACTGGAAGCAGAGACATGCAACTTCATATTGAATTCTGGCCTTTACAGGAAGCCAATGGAGAGTACTGAGAAGAGATTTTGCGCTCTCACGTCTGGGCTTGTGGAGAACAAGGCGAGCCACATGATTCTGTATGTGTTGAAGTTTAGTTAGTAGATTGTCGGGGAGACCAGCAAGAAGAGAGTTACAGTAATCTAGTCTGGACAGTATGAAGGACACAGCAAGTTTGTTGGCAGCATCAGTGGATAGAAAGGACTGGACCGTACCTATTCTACGTAACTGAAGGTACAGAGTACGGCATAATTGACATGTGCTTCCATAGACCAGGTTTCGTCTAGGTAGAAATCAAGATTCCTGACAGTTCGTGAGAAGGATACATCACAACCAGAGATAGACATAACAGTATGAGTAATCTGATTGATCTTTGAAATAGTGCCAGTAACAATGAGCTCAGTTTTATCATCATTCATTTTCAACTTGTTGTCACTCATCTACTTCGAAACATTCTCTATACAGTCTCTCAGACTGCACTCAAGAGAGTCAAAATCTGATGCAGTAGAAGAGTCATGCAGCTGCAAGTCATCTGCAAAGAAATGGTATGAATGGCCTGACTGATAAATAATAGTGCTGAGAGGCTGTGTGTACATAGTAAACAGGACAGGTTCCAAGACAGAACCCTGTGGCATGCCACACTTCAACACTGATGGAGCTGATTCGTGGCCGATGACAACAGACTGGGTACAGCTGGTTAAATAGGAGTTGAACCAGTCCAGAACCGTTCCAGAGCAGCCAAAAGTGGTATGCGACCGCGTTATGACGATGCTGTCGTCTATGGTGTCAAATGCTGCCGACAAGTCAAGCATTGTCTGAAGTCTGAAGGAGGTCATTGACCACACGTAATAAAGCAGTTTCTGTGCTATGACACTTACGATAGGCTGACTGGGACTGATCAAACAGGTTATGAGATTCAAGATGATGTAGAAGCTGTTTAATACAATGCGTTCCAATACCTTTGACAAGAATAGTAGATTGGAGACTGGACGATAGTTCTTCAAGCAGTTTGGGTCCAGGTTTGCCTTCTTTAGCAGGGCCTCACAAGAACATGCTTAAAGCACTCAGGCACAATACCATATTATAAGGACGTGTTTAAAATATCAGTGACAATGGGCGCAATTTCGTCTAAACAATCAAACAGGATTGAGGCAGGAATAGGGTCGTCACAGGACTTCTTTGGCATTTTCTTTTGTATCTCTTTTACACGGATCTCAGATACAGGCTCAATTTTTTCAAACAGTGTACCAGAGAACACAACAGCATCAGTAGGCATGGTGTATCAGGTCAAAGTTGCTTCTGATCTGTTCAATCTTGTCAACAAAAAAACCTCATTGAATTTATTGGGAAGAGACTCTGGGGGGATGCTAGAAGGAAGCACAGTATCTCTTGCTTTGCCCAACAGATGATCCCTGAGGCGGAAGAATTCTCTGGAGCTGTCAGCACCTGCTAACCTACCACATGTGTAATTTTTTTGCCTCATTATCATGTTTGTAACCATGTTACGCTGCTCTGCATATATTTCTCTGTGGATAGTCAGACCAGACTCGCGCCATGCTCGCTCGGCAGTCCGCCGTAGCACTTTAGCATGAATGACATGTAGAGTCATTCAAGGGGCGGATGTACGGTCTGATACTGTGCGTACAGTGAGAGGGGCATGTCGGTCTAGCAGTTGTCGCAAGCAAGTGTCGTAGGTACATATGAGGTCAGATGAAATGGACTGACAGATTGAATCAAGCACTTTATGAACATCAGTCTTGAAAGCATGCATCTCAATAGCCTTAAAATTGCGTGAAACTTCTTCTTCTTCTTCTGCGTACGCAGGCTGATACTCCTGCGGACACTTCCTGTATAGACAGGCAGGTATTAATTCCATCTGCTCAACAAAAGGAGATGTTGTTCTGTGTGTATGACCTTTTTTGGGTTTTTATTTGTTTGTTTTTCTTTTTTTATCCCGCCATTGTGTGAAACAATTTTCTTTGTTGCCGCTCCAGGCTTTCTAAGACAGAGTTCAAAACAAATAACAAAATGATCTGATAATAGCATGTCTCGAACAGATAAATCAAACACATCAGAAACACGGTTGGTGATGAACTAGTCTAAAGTATTACCTTTACGTTGAGTAGGTGCATTCACCATTTGTTGAAGATTAAGATTTTCAAGAACAGCACTCAGCGACAGTGCAGGGATCAGATGGATTGTCAAAATGGACATTAATATCACCAACAATAAACAATTTTTCGTATATATTGAATGATTCAAGCAGTCGGGGAGCTGGTCTAAGAACATTGATTTCTTGAGTTTGTTTTTTTTTTCTACTAGGTGGGAGACGGCACACACAAAGAAACACAAAGGTCTGACCATCAAAGTCCAGGTGGACCTGAAACACCTCAAGAGCTGCAAAAGTAAAGTCTTTAGTTGGAAAGAAAATGTGTTTTTTAAGACTGTTTCTGTATAACACTGTAATTGTCCAGGATTATGTGGTCACAAACATGCATCATGAGTCTTGTTTCGAACGGACTGAGTGTTAAAGATCATTATCCTGAAGCGTTTTGAACGTTTTTGATTTAAACCATAAGTGTCAGTTTCGATTGGGTTCAATTCTAAGCGTGTACGATCGTCATGGTTTACCTGTACCGTGTCCCGATCATCCGAAGTATGATACTGATGGAAAGCACGTACGTTGAGGGCAGGCTGACTGCTGACGATCACTTCAATCCGCCTCTGTTTTCTCCTTCTCCCTCGCCGACATCGGCGTCGCGGTCGTTTGAAATGCATGCAGTCTACCCCTATACCTAAATCTGTCAAACGACTGGCAAGGGGCGAGTATAAAGGAGCAGCACTGGCTGACAACAGCCGGACGCGGGTATAGAGCTTGGATGGAACATCGACACACTGAAAACACTGTTCCTCTTGCACAGTTGAACACAGGCTTAAACATGGCACAGTTGAACACAGGCTTGAACATGGCACAGTTCAACACAGACTTGAACATGGCACAGTTGAACACAGGCTTGAACATGGCACAGTTGAACACAGGCTTAAACATGGCACAGTTGAACACAGGCTTGAACATGGCACAGTTGAACAGAGGCTTGAACATGGCACAGTTGAACACAGGCTTAAACATGGCACAGTTGAACACAGGCTTAAACATGGCACAGTTGAACACAGGCTTGAACATGGCACAGTTGAACACAGACTTAAACATGGCACAGTTGAACACGGACTTAAACATGGCACAGTTGAACACAGGCTTGAACATGGCACAGTTGAACACAGGCTTGAACATGGCACAGTTGAATACAGGCTTGAACATGGCACAGTTGAACACAGGCTTAAACATGGCACAGTTGAACACAGACTTAAACATGCACAGTTGAACACAGACTTAAACATGGCACAGTTGAACACAGACTTAAACATGGCACAGTTGAACACAGACTTAAACATGGCACAGTTGAACACAGACTTAAACATGGCACAGTTGAACACAGGCTTGAACATGGCTGCGTAGGTAGGAGATTCAAACGTTCCGTGAGTACAGAGACAAAAACAGCTGTATGAGGGAAAAGGGGACACGGAACTCGACAAAATACATACCATGAAACAGACCACTGCATGATGAAAACGACGATGTGAACAAAACTTTGATTCTAAAAGAAAAAAAAAATTTAGAAATAGAGTTTGTTTCTTACCGCCAATGACATTGACAAACAAAGCACATGACAAGACACGATGCATTTCAACCACTTGGGTCTTCTTCAGGCGAAAAAATAAATCACATTTAACATTTGGGACAGTACAAACAAAGAACGAAAAACGAAAAAAAGAACGAAAAATGACTCATCTAGGTACACACACACAAAAAGGTTGAAAACAGGACGTGAAATACAACACAACAAAGGGTGTCAGCGTGCACAAATATATCTAGAACAGGAGACGTGACGTAAAATAGAGTGTGGAAGACGAGACGTGGAGTACAACACGACAAAGGGTATCAGTCATTATGAAGAGTAAAGTTTCAAAATGGAGTGACTGATGGCGGCGAACGAAGCAAAATTTAGAAATAGAGTTTGTTTCTTACCGCCAATGACATTGACAAACAAAGCACATGACAAGACACGATGCATTTCAACCACTTGGGTCTTCTTCAGGCGAAAAAATAAATCACATTTAACATTTGGGACAGTACAAACAAAGAACGAAAAACGAAAAAAAAGAACGAAAAATGACTCATCTAGGTACACACACAAAAAAATGGTTGAAAACAGGACGTGAAATGCAACACAACAAAGGGTGTCAGCGTGCACAAATATATCTAGAACAGGAGACGTGACGTAAAATAGAGTGTGGAAGACGAGACGTGGAGTACAACACGACAAAGGGTATCAGTCATTATGAAGAGTAAAGTTTCAAAATGGAGTGACTGATGGCGGCGAACGAAGCAAAATTTAGAAATAGAGTTTGTTTCTTACCGCCAATGACATTGACAAACAAAGCACATGACAAGACACGATGCATTTCAACCACTTGGGTCTTCTTCAGGCGAAAAAATAAATCACATTTAACATTTGGGACAGTACAAACAAAGAACGAAAAACGAAAAAAAGAACGAAAAATGACTCATCTACGTACACACACAAAAAAAGGTTGAAAACAGGACGTGAAATACAACACAACAAAGGGTGTCAGCGTGCACAAATATATCTAGAACAGGAGACGTGACGTAAAATAGAGTGTGGAAGACGAGACGTGGAGTACAACACGACAAAGGGTATCAGTCATTATGAAGAGTAAAGTTTCAAAATGGAGTGACTGATGGCGGCGAACGAAGCAAAATTTAGAAATAGAGTTTGTTTCTTACCGCCAATGACATTGACAAACAAAGCACATGACAAGACACGATGCATTTCAACCACTTGGGTCTTCTTCAGGCGAAAAAATAAATCACATTTAACATTTGGGACAGTACAAACAAAGAACGAAAAACGAAAAAAAGAACGAAAAATGACTCATCTAGGTACACACACACAAAAAAGGTTGAAAACAGGACGTGAAATACAACACAACAAAGGGTGTCAGCGTGCACAAATATATCTAGAACAGGAGACGTGACGTAAAATAGAGTGTGGAAGACGAGACGTGGAGTACAACACGACAAAGCGTATCAGTCATTATGAAGAGTAAAGTTTCAAAATGGGGTGACTGATGGCGGCGAACGAAGCAAAATTTAGAAAGGTACAACGATAAAAGTTAAACGAAAATACCGAGGAGTCAGAACGATCAGCTTGCAAGGCGAAGGGACGTAACTCTCTCTTTTAGATGGGTGAGGCGGAACTCCATCTCTAATCTTCTAGATACGTGCTGGGAACCCAAACAGGTGAGCTCTCCACGAACCCAAGACCAACATTGTCTGTTGAACAGTAGCTATAGACATACTTCACTTGAAGGTGTGAAGCATTTAATGTTCAGTTCTGTACGTAAAATCTTTATAAAAGTTTCCGAAGGCATTAATACTGTGTCAAAAGGTACGTCTTTTTGTTGATAACCTTAGTGTGTGTGTGTGTGTGTGTGTGTGTGTGTGTGTGTGTGTGTGTGTGTGTGTGTGTGTGTGTGTGTGTGTGTGTGTGTGTGTGTGTGTGCGTGCGTGCGTGCGTGCGTGCGTGCGTTCGTGCGTGCGTGCGTGCGATGCGTGCGTGCGTCCGTGCGTGCGTGTGTGTGTGCGTGCATGCATACGTGTATGTGTGTGTGTGTGTTGTGTGTGTGTGTGTGTGTGTGTGTGTGTGTGTGTGTGTGTGTTGTGTGTGTGTGTGTGGTGTACCAGGTGCAGAGCCTTCACATGGTGGGGGTGTACAGAGGATTCCTGAGCTCCTCCAACTGTCTGACCCTGCTGATCTCCCTGGAGAGGTGTGTCTGTGTCCTCCGGCCTCTCAAGGCCAAACGTCTACTGACGGTCAGGTAAACAGATCATCTGTTTGTCAGTCTGTCTCTTCTTCTGTGTTCCTGCTTCTGACCGTCTACCGATGTATCTGTTTCCTTCTTTCTCGCTCCATACCTGCTTTCCTGCCCCCCCCCCCCCCCTTTTTTTCCGTCTATCTCCTCTTTTAGAAGTAGTATCTCTAATTTAGGAGTTTCGGTAACATACCCCCCCTCTCTCTCTCTCTCTCTCTCTCTCTCTCACACACACACACACACACACACACACACACACACACACACACACACACACACACACACACACACACACACAACATACACACACACGCACACACACACAACACACACACTCACACACAACACACACACACACACACACACACAACACACACACACACACACACACACACACACACACACACACACACACACACACACAACACACACACAACACACACACAAACACACACACAACACCACACACACAACACACACCACACACACACACACACACACACACCACAACACACAACACACACACACACACACACACAAACTGTCTGTCTGTCTCTATGCACTCTGTTTGATTGACTCTGTTCTGTCTCTGTCTCGTTCTACCAAACTATGCTTAACATAAGTCCTGGTCAAATTAAGTTTTTTCTTTTTAATTTTCTCCTGTGTTCTGTCTGTCTTTCACAACGTACTTCTGCTTCTGTCTATGACTATCTGTTCGTCTGTCTGTCTCATTCTTTTTCCCTCTACGAGAAACTCCAAACAGTTGTGTCAGTTTATTATCTATCAGTCAATATGTATATGTATTAAAATAATAATAATTATAATAATAATAATAATAATAATAATAATAATAATACTATGTATAAAACAAATATTCTGACTCACGCAAGTAATGAAGTATAGTCAGGTAATCGCGCTCGCGCCCGTTGTGTGTGTGTGTGTGTGTGTGTGTGTGTGGTGTGTGTGTGTGTGTGTGTGTGTGTGTGTGTGTGTGTGTGTGTGTGTGTGTGTGTGTGTGTGTGTGTGTGTGTGTGTGGTGTGTGTGTGTGTGGCAAATTGTAAAATTCAATTCTGGGATTTATTGGCAGTACACGTGCTAGCAGAATCACCTTTGGCAGAACAATGAATATTGAGGAGACCTTTCCAGCCATCCCTGCACGAAGGTGTCACCGAACGATCATCTGGACGTAAAATTTTACGACTGTTAGAAATACTTTCAATTTTACAAAACTGACACCTTTTCAAAAACTGGTCATAAGTATAGTGTGTAAACCATATGTTGATGGTGGATTGCAGATGGTTGACTTACATGCTTACATTGCTTCATTAAAAGTATCTTGGCTTAAACGGCTAACTTATGAAGGAAGTCTGCAAACTTTTGTATATGCCTTATTTCCTAATTCTGTAAATGTGTCAAAACTGGGAGAAGAATATGTACATGTTTGTTTGAAAAGTTGTAAGAACTTTTTTGGACAGACGTGCTGAAGCACTACAAACATCTGTGCATGCAATGCCCCCCACCGAAGCCTGCAGAATTTTTGGCTGAGTGCATACATTAAAACAAGCACATACTAAGAGATAGGTATGCAGTATTCATTAAAGAATGGGTTGAGGAAAATATTCTATTCATTCACCCATCGTATAATTTAAATGATAATAAATTCCTTACCTTTAGAGAATTTAAGAAACTTTATCCAAATATCAGAGAACTAACTTTCTTCTTATAACGACATTATCAACGCCATCTTGAATTCCAACAGAATTGTAGCATTGAGATTGATCCTAGATGTAGTGTAAAAGATACTAAAACTTGGAAAGTAATCAAAGAAGGGGGCAAAAGTGTCCAGGCAATGCTTACAAGATCAGAGGTTCATCCTTCTGCAGTCTTAAAATGGAACGAAATCTATATAACGATTTAAATTGGTTTGAAATTTTCAAACAGTGTCAAAAGTGTCATGATGTAAAACTGAGATGGTTCCAGGTGAGAATACTACATCGCCTCTTAAACACTAGAAAATATCTACGCCTGTAAAATTGTAGAAGACCCTGTATGTAATCTCTGTCAAACAGAAATTCAAACAATACAACACCTATTATGGGGCTGTAGTATTGTCCAAAAGTTTTGGATTGATCTTAACCTTATGTTGTCCAGCAACTGTCAACATTCGTGTCGTTTGACATTCTCAGAAACATTGATTATATTTGGATGTAAAGAAGGAGTTGAAACAGATTTTGGTCTTAATTATATCCTGTTGCTTGCAAAACTTTACATTTATAAGGTTTACATGAAAAATGCATTGCCCAGTACACAAGGTTTTCTTGGTGTATTGAAACAAAGATATGCAGATCTTAAGTACATGCACTTTTTGGAAGGCACGTTGCCTCTCTTTAATGACCAGTGGACATTCTATCAAACACTGATTTTTATAAAGCTTTTCTTCTTCACTAAATGGAGAGTGCTTTGTTACATTTATTTATTTAGCTATTTATTTACTTTTTTCTTCTATTAGTTGCTGATGTAGTTGTTATTGCTTTTATCATGAAAACACACCAGGCCTAATTTGTTGATGTGAGTTCCACCTTTCTTCCTTATTTGAAGGATGGGGGGGCAACTCGAAGCTTCTTGTGCAGTTTTGGCCACTCCTTTGCTCGGTCCTTCTGGTTTATTTTTTCGCTTTCGTTTATGGAGGGACGGAGGATATAAGGGAGGTGCTACAACTCTTACTTCTCCCTTACTTCCTTAGTTGAAGGAAGGGAGGCAACATTATTTCACATCTTTTTTCTGGTCGCTCCTCAAAACCTCAGCCCTTCTGGTGTGTGTGTGTGTGTGTGTGTGTGTGTGTGTGTGTGTGTGTGTGTGTGTGTGTGTGTGTGTGTGTGTGTGTGTGTGTGTGTGTGTGTTTCTTTTCTTTTCTTTTCTTTTTTGGCATCCAGAGGGGCGGTGGACATTTGTGGAAGAGGCTACATCTGTATGGCCTTAAGCCCGCTGCTGGTCTGGCATCGTGGTGCCGTGACTGTGTTCTGCTGACCAATCAGCGGACTGGTCTACCCAGTAGTTAGCTTGTTGGTTGGCTGGCTGGGCTCTGCTGCGGTGTCGGATCGGTGGCGGGCTTTACCTTTCCAGACCCTCAAAACTCTAAATATGAAAGTCTTCTAGAAGTGATATATGACCTGTAGAAAATCATTATGGTGTGAATTTATATGATGTGAAGTTGCATGCTTTGAAATATATGTGATAATAATGTGATTGATTTTTCATATATATTGATATCAAAAGTGGTGATATTATTATCATTCCTTTTATTATTCATTATTATTTCTGTTCATTTTTTTGTTTAATCTCTGAAAGAAATCTATGAATCTGCGTACACGCTGATCCCGGCGGTACTGTATGGGGGGCTTTAGATACTCAGATCCAATATTCAAATTCAAGAATGTCTCTAAAACATTACTGAAACAGTGGTTGGGAGTTTCGGAAGCTGTCTAGACCGTGCCCTTGGAGAAAGCACAATTAGAAAATGGCCATCTATACATGAACCGGGAAAATAAGACTTAAAGTAAGAGGAACAAAATGGGAGTGAAAGAAGGATGGAAAGTGATCTGCTGAATGCAACACTGCGGAATATTAAATGAAAAGACAACGATTGAAACTGTAAGAGCAGAAGTTCTAAGGCAAATTAGCACCACCCATATTAAGGATATTGATGTTCTTTTGAAATATCTCTCCGCGTGCCCGCCAACCTAGCTAATGACAATGGTTTTCACTTGTGTATGTGTGTGTGTGCGTGTGTGCGAGTGTGTGTGTGTGTGTGTGTGTGTGTGTGTGTTGTTGTGTGTGTGTTGTGTGTGTGTGTGTGTTGTGTGTGTGTGTGTGGTTGTGTGTGTGTGTGTGTGTGTGTGTGTGTATGTGTGTGTGTGTGTGTGTGTGTGTAGATGTTGCCTCCTTGTTAGTTTCTTTTTGTGATTGTTTATTTGAGATTTAATACACCTTTTGAGACTTGCTTAACTATTGAAATATTTCCTCCAAAATTTAATGTAGTTGTTTTCTTCTTTTATATCTTGTCCTTTTTGTGCACTAAAAAACAAACTTCATAAATGGAACATTGAAAAACATTATTCACAATACTGAAACTGTACTTTCATTCACTCACAGATCATTGGATTGTGATACATGAAACTCTTTATTCAGTCTTAGACAATAAGAGGTTTATAACATTATTATCGGCACAAATTCGTGGATACAAATTTGAATTATATGTACATCACAGGCTTAAGTGTATGTTGTACCTGTATACAATGGCTAGAGTGAGAGGAATTTTGGTTGTTTTATGATGTAACATGCGTTCATATGTCATGATCTTGCTGAAGGAATAAAAGATTTATTAAAAAGCCAGCCGCGTGGCGAAGTGTTAGCGTCGCGGACTCCCGGCTGGAGGTCATCGTTGGGTCGGAGGCTCTAGCCGACAACGCAGTGAGTTTCAT
>CM031614.1:5651071-5663571 GCA_018398815.1 Conus ventricosus
CAAAGGTCCATGCTTTTTGTCTTGTCAGGCCCTCAGAAAAACAACCACGCTCAAGGAAGAAGTTCCCCTTCACCGGGGGCCCTTTACAGACGTATTTTTTAAAAGCACCCGAAGAAGACATCAGCATGATAAGTCACCACACCCCTTTGTCCCCCTCTGGGGTGCAGGTGAAAAATACCCGGATGACCGGTCCTCAGCTACGGCGCATCCGGTTGACGGTGCGCAAGTGGGGCTACTTCCGTGCGACGGTAGGGGGCGATCATGAACGTCATCAACTGGGGATTTTACGCGTCAGGGGGTTTTCGGCGGATCAACCCTGTCTTTTTAGTTCGTTTTTTTTTTTTTTTTTTTCTTTTTTTTTTCGTAATTTTCGCCCCCTTTTTTTTCTTTCTTTTTTTCTTTTCTTTGCTTTTTTATTATTTTTACAGCTATGGTAAAAAAAACGACATATGAGTATGTCGTGCGAGTGACTGCACGGGAATAGCCCACTGTTATTTGTGAAGTGCCATCATACTCTCTAAACTTGCACCAAAAAAAAATCCAACATTACTATTTTCATAATCTTTCCCGGTAGGAGTAGTAGTAGTATAGTTATATACAGTAGTAGTATATATAGGTAGTAGTGTAGACAGTTGTATGTGAGTAGTATAGAAATAGAAGTAGTAGTAGAAGGTAAATAGGCGTTTTGAATTATTCTTATTTTCAATTTTTTCTTCCCAAACCCCCCGTACTACGTGTAATGGTCGTCAATGCAGAACTACATTTCCCCTCTGTCTATCATTTAATTTCATTTGTCAATCTATTTTTTTGCTCATTCGTCTTTTTCTCTGCAAAATCAGTCTTACATACTGCGCATTCGACTTTATCGCATTTTTTTTTGCATAATGCAAAAAAAACAAATAAACAGAGAGAGAGAGAGAGAGAAAAGAGAGAAGAGAGAAGAGAGGAGGAGAGAGAGAGAGAAAAGGGGGGGGAGAACTAACGACCCCAAATCACTCCCTTATAATAATAACACCTTCCCCCACAATCATGTTTTACAGCAAAATCAAAACAAATTTGGGGACGCCCCGATGGGAATGAGAGCAATTTCTTTTTTTATGAATTGCCCCGTACGTATAATCTGTACAATCGAAAAACACTTTGCAACAGTCCAGTTCAAAAATGTGCGCCACATGAAATTCGAACAAGCAACGGGATGGGCAGGGGGTAGGAAGAGGGTTGCCCCGGGAAAAAGGAAGCGGGTGGGGGGGCGCATTTTGGGAGGGGGGTGTGTGCCCACGGACAGGGGCGAGGAAAGGCGTGGGGAGCATTTTTTTGGGAAAACACGTGGAAAGAAAGCAAAGAAAGAAGGGGAAATGAAACTGAGGGGCCATGTATCTAAGAACCATGGACGCACAGACCGATATCTTACTGCAGTAGGATCACCGGGTGGGCCCTGTTGTTCTTTAGATGAAGACGACCTGCTGTTTTTAACCCAATGAACAGTGGGAGTCAACGATCATCAGAAAGGAGTCGGGATTTGGCAACACAATTCCTCCCCTTTGTAAAGGTTTTTGGTTTTTGTTTTTTACGTCGTAGTCTGCACACTTCCTTGAACGTTTTTGTTTTTGTCAGTCCGGCTGGTTTTTTTGAAAACCTACAGTTTTGGATCTTTTTAATTCCTTCTCCATCTCCCCCGGGCCCCCATTGCAGACGGCCTTAAAAATCACTGCAGGCCCCATAAACTTCACAAGCCAAGACCTATGAAAGATCCAATACAAAAACGAATGTCGTAATTGCACAAGGGCACGTATTTTTCCCCAACTTCGTTTTTTTCATAGGAGTGTCGGGGTAAAAAAGACGTAACCCACTATTTTTGGTTCTGAAACGTGGTGTCGACTGGTACTGTCGTGTGGGGAAGTCTGAGGTTGGCCGGGGAAAGGGCAGTGGGTGGTGGGGGATCTGGGCACAAATGCATGACCGACCAAACCCGTGCCCGCTTCCTTTTCCGTCAAACATACTACCCGCCCACATCCAGGGGCTTTGTTATCTCCATTTTTTACAGTTTTTAACGCTGCCATTCGATACGTTATCACATCTCATCTCATCACACATCATCATCATCTCTCATATACCACACCATCACTCTTCGCCATCGCCACACCTCGCCATATCACCCATCGCCTTTACTCATCATCATCACCATCACCACACCATCATCAACATTACACCACCACCCTCACACCAAGTAATAATCCACGCACGTTGCAGTCTGGCGGAGCAACAAGGTTACATCAGCGTTTTTCCTGACAACAGACGTACATACTTTTAGCCCTCTTCCACCCTCCCCTTGGAGCCTTCTGGAAGGTAAACACCTCATTACCTCACCCCTTCCCCCTATTGATGATATGGAGGGCTTTTGAAGGTAAACACCTCATCACCTCACCCCTTCCCCTTATTGATGATATGGAGGGCTTTTGAAGGCAAACATCTCATCCACTATCACCAGTGAAATGGAGGATCTTAGGAAGGTAAACATCTCGTCACCTCACCCCTTGTTATTGGTGTGGCTTGGGCTTTTGAAGGTAAACACTTCATTACCTCACCCCCGTCCCCCCCCCCTCCCCCCCCCCCCATATTGATAATCTGCGGTGCTTTTGAAGGTAAAAACATCATCACCTCAACCCTTTAGTTATGGTAGTGGGGAGGTGTTGAAGGTAAACACCTTATCACCTCACCCCTTTATTCATGGCGTGGGGTTGGGGTGGCATTGAAGGAAAACACCCAATCACCTTACCTTTTATCAGTGGTATAGCGGGCTTCTCATCACCCCATCTTCGTATCAACGATGTGGAGGGCTTGAGGGAGAAACATATACCTCATCGCCCCATCCACTCTCAGTGAAATGAGGACCTTAGGAAGGTAAACATCTCTTCACCTCACAACTGCAGTTGTAGTATGGGAGACGAATTTAAACACCGTATCACCTCAGCCCATTAACAGTGATGCGGGGCTTTTGGAAGGTAAACATCTCATCTCACCCTCTAACTAGGCCGTAGCACGGGTGTTATGAAGTAAATGTGACGAGCGAACTACAGTTTTGATTTTAATTATCATTCTGAAATGGTTATGTTACAAAAACAAGCGTGGGTATATGGGTGTCAGACTTGTTTCCTGTCAAGCTGATGACAACAGAATCTCAACACATTGTTCACAAAACTGTGGATGTTGTGCTTTCTGCGATGCTGAAATATTTATGTTTTTAAAAAAAAATGCCACCCTTTCAACATCAGCTGGCTGTTCAAAACAAAAAGGCAAAGAAACAATATTTTCTTGTGACGGACAGACATGTCATGGAAATGTATTAATTTGCTGATGTCACGATTTCATTCCTTCTTTGACGAGTACAAAATGCGCTTAATTGATGGTACAGTCTTGTTCTTTTGGTACAGATTGTATGGCAACACAAAAGAATGGTGCTTTCAACACCGAATCGCCTAGCAGACATGACAGCACAGAGCACACAGAACAAACAAGAAAAACATCCCCCAAACGATGCTCCAAGTTTGTCCATATACCGAACACATCTACACAGCAACAAGAACTGGAGAAATGAACAAATAATAAATTAACTTATATTCAAGACAGGCACAGTCTTTTAAAAACTTGAATAATTATAGTCAGACAAGTACACGGAAAAACAGAAACAAATGCAAATAACCTAAATTTCACTGAAATGAAAGCAAATATGAAATGTGGCAGGGAACAGAAAACAATGAACAACAAAGGTTAAGCTCCCTTGTTTATTTTGTGTGCTCTGTGCTGCCATGACTGCTAGGCGATTCGGTGTCGTAAGAAACATTCCTTTGGAGTTATGTTTTCTTGTGGGAGCAAGAGTTACCCTACTTGTTTGCTGTTTATTGTTTTCTGTTCCCTGCTCCATGTCATATTTACTTTCGTTTCAATTGAATTGAAGTTATTTGTATTTGTTTCTGTTTGTCCTTGTACTTGTCTGATTATATTTAAGTCTTAAATGGCTGTGCCAGTCTTGAATATAAGTTAACTGATATTTGTTGATTTCTCCAGATCTTGTTGCTGTGTAGATGTGTTCGATACAAGCTTTGGAGCATCGACTTTTGGGGATTTTTCCTTGTTTGTTCTGTGTACTCTATGCTGTCATGTCTGCTAGGCGATTCGGTGTCGTAAGCAGCAGTCCTTTGAAGTTATGTTTTCTTATGGGAGCAAGAGTTGCTCTACTTATTTGTTGTTTATTGTTTACTGTTCCCTGCCTCATTTCATATTTACTTTCGTTTCAATGAAATCGAGGTTATTTGTTTCTGTTTCTCCTTGTACTTGTCTGACTATATTTAAGTTTTGAAAGGCTGTGCCAGTCATAAATATCAGTTGAATTATACGTGTTCATTTCTCCAGTTCTTATTGCTGTGTAGATGTGTTTCGGTACAGGATATATTGACAACCTTGAAGCATCGACGTTTGGTCGATGTTTCCTTGTTTGTTCTGTATGCTCTGTGCTGTCATGTCTGCTAGGCGATTTGGTGTCGTAAGCAGCAGTCCTTTGGACTTATGTTTTCTTATTGGAACAAGAGGTACCCTCCTTATTTGTTGTTTATTGTCTGCTAGTCTGGAATAAAAGCCAGTTTATATTTGTTCATTTCTCCAGTTCTTCTTCTGTGTAGATGAGTTCGGTACAGGGTAAATGGACAAGCTTGGAGCATCGACTTTTCGGGATGTTTCCTTGTTTGTTTTGTGTGCTCTGTGCTGTCATGTCTGCCAGGCGATTCGGTGTCGTGAGGAGCATTCCTTTGGACTTATCTTTTCTTTGGGAGCAAGAGTTACTCTGCTTAGTTGTTGTTTATTGTTTACTGTTCCCTGCCTCATGTCATATTTACTTTCGTTTCAATTAAATCGAGGTTATTTGTATTTGTTTCTGTTTGTCCTTGTACTTGCCTGACTACATTAAAGTTTTGAAAGGCTGTGCCAGTCTTGAATATAAGTTAATTGATATTTGTTGATTTCTCCGGTTCTTGTTGCTGTGTAGATGTGTATGGTACAGGGTATATGGACAAGCTTGGAGCATCGACTTTTCGGGATGTTTCCTTGTTAGTTTTGTGTGCTCTGTGCTGTCATGTCTGGTAGGTGATTCGGTGTCGTAAGCAGCATTACTTTGGACTTACGTTTTCTTATGGGAGCAAGAGTTACTCTCCTTATTTGTTGTTTATTGTTTACTGTTCCCTGCCTCATTTCATATTTACTTTCGTTTCAATTAAATCGAGGATATTCATTATTGTTTCTGTTTCTTCTTGTACTTGTCTGACCATATTCAAGTTTTAAAAAGGCTGTGGCAGTCTTGAATATCAGTAAATTTATACTTGTTGATTTCTCCAGTTCGCGTCGCTGTGCAGATGTGTTCGGTACATCGACTTTTGGGGATTTTCCCTTGTTTGTTCTGTGTGCTCTGTGCTGTCATGTCTGCTAGGCGATTCGGTGTCGTAAGCAGCATTCCCTTGGACTTATGTTTTCTTGTGGGAGCAAGAGTTAATCTACGTATTTGTTGTTTATTGCTTACTGTTCCCTGCCTCATTTGATATTTACTTGAGTTTCAATTAAATCGAGGTTATCTATTATGTTTCTGTTTGTTCTTTTACTTGTCCGACTATATTTAAGTTTTTAAAAGGCTGTGCCAGTATTGAATAAAAGCCAGTTTAAATATTTGTTCATTTCTCAGTTTTTGTTGTTGTTGTAGATGAGTTCGTACAGGGTATATAGACAAGCTTGGAGCATCGACGTTTCGGGATGTTTCCTTGTTTGTTTTGTGTGCTCTGTGCTGTCATGTCTGCTAGGCGATTCGGTGTCGTGAGGAGCATTCCTTTGGTTATCTTTTCTTATGGGAGCAAGAGTTACCCTACTTATTTGTTGTTTATTGTTTACTGTTCCCTGCCTCATTTCATATTTACTTTCGTTTCAATTATATCCAGGTTATTTTTTATTTGTTTCTGTTTGTCGTTGTACTTGCCTGACTACATTAATGTTATAAAAGGCAGTGCCAGTCTTGAATATAAGTTAATGATATTTGTTGATTTCTCATGTTCTTGTTGCTGTGTAGATATGTACGGTACAAGGTATACAGACAAGCTTGGATCATCGACTTTCGGGGATTTTTTCCTTCTTTGTTCTGTGTGCTGTATGCTGTCACGTTGTAGGCAATTCGGTGTCGTAAGCAGCAGTCTTTTGGAGTTATGTTTTCTTATTGGAACAAGAGTTACTCTACTTATTTGTTGTTTACTGGTCCCTGCATCATTTGATATTTACTTGAGTTTCATGAAGACAGACAGACAGACAGACACTAATCCCCAACTTAGAGAGTAGCAGCAAGATGAGAGAGAGAGAGAGAGAGAGAGAGAGAGAGAGAGAGAACAAAAGGATATAGAACAGGGGAGTCACTCTGACTCTGTCTACAGGGAGGGGCGGGGAAGGCTCTTGCTTACGCAGACAAAACAAATGCTTACAATTGATCTCACTATTTTAATTTGTCTCGCTGAACAATTTCAATTCAACAATCAACCACTGGTTTATCTAACCAGAACACATTGATTTTGAGTCAAAAGATTTTCAAAAACCACATCAAACATAAAATAAATCATCAAAAAAGTTTCAGCCCAGCATAAGTATCATCACATCCCTAGGGTATATGGTAAAGAAATCTACTAAAAAAAAAAAAAAACTACAACAAGAGCAACACCGCTGAGCATAAAAGAACACATCAATAAAAACACATCAATCTGCCACACACAACAAATAAACCCAGCCAATCGACAATCTTAACCCACTAGCGTGGAAGCATTATGCCGTTTCACACACTCTTACAACTCTTCCATACATAAACATTCAAGCCCTTGCGAAGAAATAACCAACAAACATCCTAAAAAATTCCTACATCAATACAACAACAATTTGTCTCCAGTCCACAAGCTTCTAGCACTGAGAAATCTCAAATGTAGCAACACAATACATGCTAACAAAGCTAAACAAACTCTCTTCTTAGTTGCAGGGGTCATTCCATAAGAACAAAGGAATACAAAGGTTTTTCCACTGGAACTAGGCCCTAACCATACAAATCTTCTGTTAGTATAATAATTAATGTCAGGAGTATTGGGCTAAATTATGAACCCTAGCCCTAGGCACAACATTGTTAGCAATGACCATTAAAAGAAGGTGAGAGAAAATATACAGACTGAGGTAAATCAAATTGAGAAAGAAATTAAGACTGGTCACTAAGATTAGACTCTTAGTTCTGTTCAACATTGAGAAGGGAGAGCACAAGAGAACTGATTAAGCATGGCAGAGAAAATAAGTATTAATTTCTTTAACATGCCTAAGTACTCTTTCAACAAGACAGCCTACTAAAATCCTGTAAAATGGCCAGGATCCTTCCCCCAATTTCAAAGTGTCTACCAAAAGCACATGGTAACCCCAACCGGTTCAACATACCAACTTGGACCAGTATCTAGATAAGTCCAATTCATAATATGATCAGAAACAATATACAGGCTTTGTTTTTTAGTCCAATCTACTTATAATCTTACTACAGCTTACTAACCTTGAATTGAAAGACCACTTTGCCAACTTTGTTTTCCCTCTAGAGAGACAACGTGTTTCCTCCTCTCTTCAGCCGGTCAAAAAGGGAAAGTACTTCTATGTCAAGGAACAGGAAATAGGATGTGGAACTTGGCAGGAAACAGGAAGTAGGTTGGGGGACTTGATTATCATTTCCCAAAATTAATTAATTTCAGCCCCCCAAATAATTACTTCTAGTAACTTTCCCAACAATATTTTTGTATACAAAGAATAAAAATAGTAAACTAGAACCAAGATCAAAATACATTATCTTCAATTCCACAACCTTCTTTTTTTACCACTCAAGGGAACAACTCTCCAAAGGAACAACTCCTTAACAAGAGACTAAAATTACGGTTACTTCCCTTGAACTGTGCTTGTGCAGACCAGCCCTCTGTCATGCTGTCTACATTCAATTAAATCCAGGTTACTTATTATTGTTTCTGTTTGTTCTTTTACTTGTCCGACTATATTTAAGTTTTGAAAGGCTGTGCCAGTCTTGAATAAAAGCCAGTTTATATTTGTTTATTTCTCCAGTTCTTGTTGCTGCGTAGATGTGTTCGGTACAGGGTATATGGACAAGCTTGGAGCATCGACTTTTCTGGGTGTTTCCTTGTTTGTTCTGTGTGCTCTATGCTGTCATGTCTGCTAGGCGATTCGGTGTCGTGAGCAACATTCCTTTGGTCCTATGTTTTCTTATGGGAGCAAGAAATACTCTACTTAGTTGTTGTTTATTGTTTACTGTTCCCTGCCTCACTTCATATTTACTTAAGTTTCAATCAAATCCAGGTTATTTGTATTTGTTTCTGTTTGTCCTTGTACTTGTCTGACTACATTACAGTTTTAAATGGCTGTGCCAGTCTTGAATATAAGTTAATTTTTATTTATTGATTTCTCAAGTTCTTGTTGCTGTGTAGATGTGTACGGTACATGGTATATGGACAAGCTTGGAGCATCGACTTTTGGGGATTTTTCCTTCTTTGTTCTGTCTGCTCCACGCTGTCATGTCTGCTATGCCATTCGGTGTCGCAAGCAGCATTCCTTTGGAGTTATGTGTTCTTATGGGAGCAAGAGTTACCCTACTCTTTTGTTGTTTATTGTTTTCTGCTTCCTGCCTCATTTCATATCTATTTTCGTTTCAGTTACATCCAGGTTATGTGTATTTGTTTCTGTTTGTCCTTGTACCTGTCTGACTATATTCAAGTTTTAAAAGACTGTGCCAGTCCTGAATATAAGTCACTTTATATTTGTTCATTTCTCCAGTTCATATTGCTCTGTAGATGTGTTCGCTACATGATATATTGACAAGATTGGAGCAACAACTTCGGGGGAAATTTTGCTTGTTTGTTCTGTGTGCTCTGTGCTGTCATGTCTGCTAGGCGATTCGGTGTCGTAAGTAGCAGTCCTTTGGACTTATGTTTTCTAATTGGAACAAGAGTTACCCTCCTTATTTGTTGTTCATAGTTTACTGTTCCCTGCCTCATTTCATACTAACTTTCGTTTGAATTAAATCGATATTACTGATATTTGTTTTTGTCTGTTCTTGTACTTGTCTGACTATATTTAAGTTTAAATATTCTGTGCCAGTCTTGAACATCAGTTAATTTATATATTTTTTTCACTTCTCCAGTTCTTGTTGCTGTGCAGAGATGTGTTCGGTACAGGGTATATAGACAAGCTTGGAGCATCGTTTTTTGGGGATGTTTACTTGTTTGTTCTGTGTGCTCTAAATCGAGGTTATTTGTGTTTGGTTCTGTTTCTCCTTGTACTTGTCTGACTATATTCAAGTTTTAAATGGCTGTGCCAGTCTTGAATATCAGTTAATTTATACTTGCTCATTTCTCCAGTTTTTGGTGCTCTGTAGATGTGTTCGGTACAGGGTATATTGACAACCTTGGAGCATCGACTTTTGGTTGATGTTCCTTGTTTGTTCCGTGTGCTCTATGCTGTCATGTCTGCTAGGCGATTCGGTGTCGTAAGCAGCATTCCTTTGGACTTATATTTTCTTATGGGAGCAAGAGGTACTCTACTTAGTTGTTGTTTATTGTTTACTGTTCCCTGCCTCACTTCATATTTACTTGAGTTTCAATTAAATCCAGGTTATTTGTATTTGTTTTTGTTTGTCTTTGCACTCGTCTAACTATATTCAAGTTTTAAAAAGCTGTAACCAGTCCTGAATACTAGTTAATTTATGTTTTTTGATTTCTCCAGTTCTTGTTGCTGTGTAGATGAGTTCGGTACAGGATATATGGACAAGCCTGGAGCATCGTTTTCTGGGGATTTTTCCTCGTTTGTTCTGTGTGCTGTCATGTCTGCTTGGCGATTCGGTGACGTAAGCAGCATTCCTTTGGTCTTACGTTTTCTTGTGGGAGCAAGATTTACTCTACTTATTTGTTGTTTATTGTTTACTGTTCCCGGCCTTATTTCATATTTACTTTCGTTTCAATTCAATCCAGGTTATTTGTATTTGTTTCTGTTTGTCGTTGCATTCGCCTTCCTGTATTCAAGTTTTAAAAAGCTGTGCCAGTCTTGAATATAAGTTAATTTATATTTGTTGATTTCTCTAGTTCTTGTTGCTGTGTAGATGAGTTCGGTACATGGCATATGGACAAGCTTGGAGCATTCCTTTTTGGAGATGTTTCCTTGTTTGTTCTGTGTGCTCTGTGCTGTCATGTCTGCTTGGCGACTCGGTGACGTAAGCGGCGTTCCTTGGACTTATGTTGTTGTTTTTTTGTGGGAGCAAGGGTTACCCTCCTTATTTGTTGTTTATTATTTACTGTTCCCTGCCTCATTTCATATTTACTTTTTTTGATTTCTTGATTTCTCACGATTAGTCTCTAATTTTTGCAAAACATAAAATGAAATTAAATAAACCGAACTAAACAAGCAACGTGGCGCAGTCATCCATGACAACACTGCATGACTCAACAGGGAAGTTATCTCCCAGAATTCACTGTGTTTTCAGATTTCTTAAAAACAAATCGAGCTTGCCCTACAGGGCAAGGAATGTTCAGAGTGCGAGGGGTCACAATTTTCAGACAGCAAGTTGCTGTACAAAGCATACAGGTGCTTGTTTTCTTGTGGCCCCTATTAACCTGTAACTACTCTATACCACCAGATTTACAACACTTTTAGATGGGTGATTCAGGCGCGCGGAATTCCATCTCTAATCTTCTAGATACAAGCTGAGAACCCAAAACAGGTGACGTGAGCTCTCCACGAACCCGAGATCAACATTGTCTGTTGAAGAGTAGCTATAAACATACTTCACTTGAAGGTGTGAAGCATTTCAATGTTCAGTTCTGTATGTGAATTTTTTTTATAAATGTTTCCGAAGGCATTTATTTTGTGTCAAAAGGTACGTCTTTTTGTTGATCAAATTAGTGTTCGTTTGCTGTGTGTGTGTGTGTGTGTGTGTGTGTGTGTGTGTGTGTGTGTGTGTGTGTGTGTGTGTGTGTGTGTGTGTGTGTGTGTGTGCGCGCGCCAGGTGCAGAGCTTGACCATTGTGGGGGTGTACATGGGATTCCTGAGCTCCTCCAACTGTCTGACCTTGCTGATCTCCCTGGAGAGGTGTGTCTGTGTCCTCTGGCCTCTCAAGGCCAAACGTCTGCTCACCGTCCGGTAAACACTATCTCTGTCTGTCTGTCTCTTCTTCTGTGTTCCTGCTTCTGACCGTCTACAGATGTCCGCACTGGCCTTTCTCTCTCCCCCCCCCCTCCCCGCCCCCCTTTTTTTTCTTTCCTCTATCTCCTCTTTTAGAAGTTGTATCATTAATTTAGGAGTTTCGGTAACAATACTTCTCCCTCCTCTCTCTCTCTCTCTCTCTCTCTCTCTCTCTCTCTCTCTCTCTCTCTCTCTCTCTCTCTCTCTCTCTCGCTCTCTCTCTCTCTCTCACACACACACACACACACACACACACACACACACACACACACCACACACACACACACACACACACACACACATCACATCGTTCCTATTGTTGCTGTAGTTATTATTTTACTGTTGTCATCATCATCATCATCATCATCATCATCATCATCATCTTATTTCACATGGTCCCCTTCCCAACGGCCTCGTTTTCATTCAACACCTATTTTACGCCGATTATGAGAAGATATTTGGTTGCTCGTTCTTCGTTTTTATAGTCCTGAATGTTGGTTGTTTTACGTGAAGAGGACCTAAGAGGTCTAAATGCAGTGTGTTTCGTCCTGTAATCTGTTTGCCTGGATTGTCTTGCAGAACTAATCATTTTTCTTTTAAAATTTGCTTCAGTTTCCGCCTTTGCCTTGAATCTAAGGACAAACAAGCTACAAGACTAAGCACGACGCGTTTCGACCTCTTAGGTCTTCCTCAGGCAAGATAAGGAACGAAGAACGAACAATCACTTCTCTTCTCACATTAGGTGCAAGATGGGCGCCGAATGAAAACGAGGCCGTGGGGAAAGGGGACAAAGGGAGCTAATAATGATGATCATAATGATAGTAATAACAATTATAGCAACAATAATGATAAAGATGATAGAAATATCAAAACAAATAAAGTGAGGCTTACTACCACTTTTATTGGTAATATGATGATAGTAGTTGTGGTACTGATAGTGGCTATACCTATAGATGGGGAGAAAGAAGGGTTACAGGATAGTCGAACAGCATGGTTGTGGTGGCAACAGTGTTAGTGGCGATGATGATGGTGATGATAAGGGTATTAATAATAATAATAATAATAATAATAATAATAATAATAATAATAGTGATATTATAATATGAAAATAATAATGATAATAATAGTAATAATAATAATAATAATAATAACAATAATGATAATAGTCATGGCATTAATAATGGTAAAAATCTTATTTGCCTCTCCTGCAATGTGATTATCTA
>CM031614.1:5668571-5673571 GCA_018398815.1 Conus ventricosus
CTACAACCGCCACGGGGCGAGCTTGCCAGATCTCATTATGCTAAAACAGTTTTAGACATGTTTACTGCACATAAGCCTCTTATCAAATCAAGTGCCGAGCTTAAATCACATGACATTTTGTGTTGTGGCAACCAGACACAGCCACCGCCATTTTACATTTGACAGGCGTGCTGTGCGGTCGTATGCTGGTGTGGCTAGCATTTCTATAGAATTGGAGAGAGAACTTGTGTTTGTTAAAAACATGGCGAGTCAGGGAAGTGATGTTTCAATGCTTTCTGCCAGTGCTGGAAGTGACGCTACTATTTCTGAAGAAATGTGTGAACTGTTGTTATCTTCGCAAGAAAAACTTTCTGATCAACAGACCAATCTCGTGAAAAAACACATTGTTTATCATGAGGCCATGACAAAGTTTTTGAGAAAGAAATTGAGTGGCGAGCCTTGTTCTCCTCCCTCAAAGCCAAAAGGAAGCATTTCGTTTTTGTTTCCTCAACAAAAAACGGAACTATCAGTTGAAGATCTTGACAAATATTTGAAAACACAGCTTTGTGAGCTGCCTTCCGAACCATTTGATGAAACCAAAACCTTTGAAACTGTTCAAGAAATGACCCCCATCTTACACCGAGCTTGTTACTCAGTGAAAGATAGTGAAAAGAAATCTCTTTCAGGCTCTTTTTTTAGGGCACTGGCTTCAGAAAGCAAAGACAATTTTGAAACGGTCAAAAACAAAAAACTGGAGTCTTATCTGAAAGAAGATTTGCTGGTTGATCTAACTCGTGCAAGAAGACTAATTGAAGTGTCATTTTGTTTCTATTCTTATCCAAAATTTCACAAACTCGCGATTTCTTTCAATGAGTTAAACAACAAACGAAACCTCATTCTGAAATACATGCAATCCAACCCCAACTTTAAAGCATTCTGCCAAGATACACATGACGTGCTTGAACCTGCGTGGCAGGAGTAATTGAGCCACTTCCACAGCGGCAGTTTTACTACCGCTGACCTGGCTTCCTGCCGGCATTGATCCAGCCAGAAGCGCCCAAGCAATACTGGGTCAACCAGGCAGCTTCGCCTGATCGACCTAGAAAGCGCACAACTCCGCGAGGCCAATCTCTAATGCGCGTCACTAAAATAGAACCGCTCACGTGTTAACGGCGCCAGCATTGATCCAGCCAGAAAGCACCCAAGCAATACTGGGTCAACCAAGCAGCTTCGCCTGATCGACCTAGAAAGCGCGCAACTCCGCGAGGCCAATCTCTAACTTTTTGCTGTTGTGGTTGGCTGTTTCAACGTTTCAACTATTCACCTGCTTCGCCGTTGTGTTTGTTTGTGTTTGTTTGTTGTTTGTTTGTTGTGTGTGTGTGTGTGTGTGTTTTTGTCCCACCCCCACGCATGCACACCCCCCACCCCACCCCACCCCGCCCACCCCCACCCCACGCATGCACACACTCAAGTCACTTCTAAGTTCTTAACTCAAGCCACCTCAAGTCACTGTGCTGCCAAACTCAGTTGGAGTCGCGAAGGAAACGTTCATTGGCCGCACTCCAAAACCGTCTCTTGAAGGAGCAACTTTGGCATTAAGCCAAGCGACCCTGGCAGAGTAGAGTCGCGAAAGGAAACGTTCATTGGCCGCACTCCAAAACCGCTCTTGAAGGAGCAACTTTAGCATTAAGCCAAGCGACCCCGGCAGAGGCGGCATACTATCAACATAGGCCGGAGGAAAACATGAAATAATCAAAGGTGCGCGCACACAACGCATGCACACCCCCCACCCCACCCCGCCCGCCCCACCCCACGCATGCACACACTCAAGTCACTTCTAAGTTCTTAACTCAAGTCACCCCAAGTCACTTCTAAGTTCTTACTCAAGTCGTCCTCAAGTCACCTCAAGTTCTTACTCAAGTCACTTCTAAGTTCTTACTCCACGGCTGTTCCTTTGCTGCCAGACTAGACTATTTAGTACAACTCGCGTGACCCGCTGACCTGACCGTGTTTCAGCGACGCTAGCCGTGCGGGCCGTGCCAGGCTCACACACTTCGCGCTCTTTGTACTGTGAGACATGTAGCAGAGTGCTGTTGCTTGTGACGATTTGGTGTGTTTTCCAAACTTCGGATACAACTAAATCCTTGAAGTTTTGTTCATTATGGGTTGTCGAGGATTATGTGAAGTCAAACTTGTGTCTGTGTGTGTTTTATATACCTATTCAGAATCTTTAAAGTGTGGTTTTGTGTGTATAGTTTGACGTAAGTGATATCAGTTTTTTCCTGCAATGGCGGCGTCTCAGCAGCAAGCAGTGGAGCGTGAGTACAACCACGGTTATAGTGCGCACTGTGTCAGACTGAATTCTATGTGTCGTGTTTGTGGAGAACGCGTTTTAAGAAAGGAGAAGACAGAGGGTTTAGTGTGAAATTATGTAAAAGCTATACCACAGAACTCTCACGTTGTTACAATTTAGACATTTTGAATGATGAAGAGGGCAAGCAGTCTACAGCCATCTGTATGAAATGTTACAAAAAACTCATGGGCTGAAACGCGCTAGCAACCTGTCCAACTTCAAAACTACGATCGACCGTGTTGCACTTGATATTCAGAAAATGTCAGAAATCTGGACAACTTTCGATCCAGAGCTGTCAATCAGTCAGTGCAAAGCATGCAGTCATTTTGAATCACAAACCAAAGGTGGTGGTCCCCCAAAACCGAGAGTAGGGGCCGTGAAGAGATCAGCACAACAAACTTTTGATCCAGCGGACTTGCTAGTTGATGAAAGTGTGTCAACGTCATTTTGTCAGTCTACGTCAACCCCAGTTAAAAAACCAAAAACACTCTGCACACAAACATCACCAATCACACCGAAAACGCCACAAGTCAGTGATGTAGCTCTCTCGCCTTTCCGACATCGAAAATAAAGAGATCTATTTAGACTCAGATGATGAGGATATTGATAAACCACTCACTGATGAAGAAGAAAATTACTGACACGTTTGGTACGCAGGAAGCTGCGCCAGTCAAGTGACCATTTAACAGTTAGGTGCAAAACAAGGGGTCAGCCGATTGTGTTGAAAAAGATCAGACAGCCCCGTAAATCTCTGCTTTGGCATCATCTCCTCTGAGAAAGAAAAGATCTCACATGATACAGAAGATCAGAATGAATATTTCAGGAAGCAGTAGAGAGGATGTGATCAAACAACATGGATCAGAAATCAAAAGAACTGCTCGCACCCACAGACAAAAGATTCTTGATGCTGCTGGATGTGGCCCTGTGAGAGTGACCAAAAAGCAAGGGTCTGCACTTAGAACTAGTCTGGGTTAGCTGGACAAAGTACAGACAGCAAAAGAGATTTCTCAGAAGTATAGGATTAAAATTTGACTGTGAAAAGAAAGAAAGACAACAACAGAAAGAAGCTATGTTTGGAGAAAATTGAAATAGTACAGAGAAAACTCCTTTGTGTTGATGAGAATGGCAGACAAAAAGAAGAAGATAAACAATAGGAGAAATCAAAGACATTCCAAAGCTGGTAGAAAACCTGTTGCAGCAGTATGACAGAGAGAACAAGCTGACTTGGCATGACAATACAATCCCACAGGATGAGATCTGGGTAAAGATTGGAGGGGACCATGGGGTGGTACATTTAAACTGATGCTTCAGATTGCAAATCTTCACAATCCAAACTCCAAACACAACACTTGTATCCTGGCCATTGTAGACTGCAAGGACAGCCCAGAGAATTTGAAGAGAATCATGGATCCTTACAAAGAACAGCTGGCAGCGCTGAAGTCCATGACATGGAGAAACAAACAATCAAATTGTTTTTTGTTCGGTGATTATGATTTTATGCTCAAGCTGTATGGTCTGTCAGTGCTCAGGGAACACACCCCTGTCTGTACTGCACAGCATCAAAAAGCCAAATACACACTCCACCTCATTGTAATGAAGGCAACATCACACAGCGCAGCTTACAGGGCATCAGGAGAGATTACAAAAATACAAAATTCCAAAAGAAAAATTGCCAAGCTGCACATAATGTCATCAGAAAACCTATCGTTGACATTACACTCCACCATGTGGCACCTCCCTATCTACACATTCTTCTGGGAGTGGTAAAAAAGCACCATGACCTACTGGAAAGTGAGTGTCATTCTCTAGATAAGGAAATTGCAAAATCTTTTGCAGCTGAGAGAAACAGATAGAGACAAAGTCAGCCTTTTCTGACTTTGTTGACAAACTGAAACAAATTGAATCTTTAGAAGTAGAGAAAAGGCAGATAGAATCAAGAATAGTGTTTAATGAGCCGGAAGATGACAGCACACCCCTGACTGTTTTCCAGCAAGAACAACGAGAACTGATGGAGCAGGTACATGAGAAGAAGATGAAATAGAAGACAGAAATCACAGCTTGATCTTCCACGCTTGTCTGGTCCTGTCACACAGCATTTAGATGTTTCCCTGCATCAGAAAAAATCCACAAGCAGGCCTATCATGGCAAGTCTTTCATAGGAAACCACTGCAACAAATATTTGAAACCAGAGACAATTACACATGTATGTGAAAGTGTTGTCAGCAAAACAGCTGAGCTGACTCAAGACAGGGCTATCCTTCTCAGAGCTAGGAGTATATCTAACAGATTCAGAATGCTGAATACACTATTCTCACATATCCACACAAAAATCTCGCATCAAAAACCCATGACTGTGAGTGACGTTGACACACTGGATAGTGATATCAAAGAATACATGTCTTTCTTTAGAAGAGAATTCCCACAGTCTCACATCATCCCAAAGCAGCATATCTTAGAAAACCATTGTGTTCCTTTATCCGTCTTCATCATTTGGACTGGCTCTGCATGGGAACAAGGGGGTGAGGAAACACATGCAGTTATCAATCTGCTGAAGAGAAGGTGTGGGGTCTAAAAACAGAGCAGGAGAAATTGCGTGTCATGATGTCAGAAACACATGGCTATTGTCTCCCCCCTTCTTCAAGGTCTGATGCCACTGCCCCAGGGAAGC
>CM031614.1:5676071-5680785 GCA_018398815.1 Conus ventricosus
CGCTCTCATGCATGCACGCGCACGATTGCACATAAACACTCACACGTATGCGCGCGCGCGCGCACACACCACACACACACACACACACACACACCCATATTTTGCGGCGTATAGTCATACCAGTGTGTACAGTTATAGTGTGCACGTGGTGTGTGGTGTGTGTGTGTGTGTGTGTGTGTGTGTGTGTGTGTGTGTGTGTGTGTGTGTGGTGTGTGTGACGAAAAGGAACAAAAGACTTTGATTGATTTTGTACTTTATTACAGAAGAAATACAGGGTTAGAATTGTTCGCAAAAAAAGTTACTAGTTGATGCAAAACTTGAGACTTTGGTCATGTCATGTGCGTGCGGCTGCTGAAGTTCAGCTGCATGAAACTGGCATTGTCAGTTACATACGCATTTTGGATCAAACAAGCTTTAAACATTTCTGACCGGACTTCTTTGTTGTTGTAGTCTGAGCAGAGGTATGTATCAAACTTGTATACTACTCAATGAGGGAATATCGTCTTGCCATTAAGCGCTGATTGAGTTAGTTTTGATCGATTTTGTGTGCATTGTCATTGTTGTAATGTTGCCTAACCACTTACTAACACAATGTCATGCTGTTTCTTCATTCTCTGCAGGAAAATAAACCTGGTCGAGTTTGGTATCAAAAGAATTGTCTGCAATTCGCCATTACAGTCGTCTCAGGAGCATATAAGTATTAATACCTTCACACAACAACGAATTGTCAAACTGACAACCCCTTTTTTAACGGCCGCTCAGCAAGGCCGAAAACATGGCTGCTAGACTCGTTCCGCGCACGCGACAGGCCAACGCTTGTACAGCGCAGTTAGCCAGCCGGTAAGGAGCGGCCTGCAGTAAACGCTGCCTTCCCTGACCTTGGCTGCACAAGCAGCGGGAGAGGTGTTAGCTCCCTTGCTTCCCTGAACACTAAAGAACTCGCTCTGAACAGCCGTGACTCAAGTCATCCTCAAGTTATCCTCAAGTCACTTCTAAGTTCTTACTTAAGTCATCCCCCAAGTTACCTCAAGTCTTACTCAAGTCACCTTAAGATTGTAATTAAGTCATCCTTTAAGTACAACCAAGTTCTTATTCAAGTTATCTTAATAATTATCAAAAAAAAAAAAATACAATCTATGGTTTTTGTCTTAAATAGTAGATGTCTAATATAGTACAACACACGCCTCAAAAAACGCGTCGTCGCTGAGAATATCTTGCTCAGCGTCCTTGCGCGAGATCGGTCAGCATAGATCTTAATGAAGTTCTTACATCGTAAGCAACCGCAATTGATTACAATTCTGGTCTATGGAAATGTCTTTTATAGACTCCATGTCTTTATTTATTGACTTCATCATTTTAAACAAATAATAATCCATCATGATCTATTTTATCAAAGAAACAAATTTATTTATAATAAATCAAAAACCAATCCAGTATGTTAGAATTGCAGTATTGAACCAAAGCCGCATATTTCCTTATTTATTAAGTTCTTAAAGTATTAATGCATCACAAATGGATCAATATGAACTTTTTGTTGTTGGCAGTTCTGGCATGCTTTTGTGTTCGACTTCGGTATTTAGTGGTTGAGATTTTTTTGACTGCTTTGGTTTTTGCTGTCTTTGTTTATATATTTTATAACCGTAATAACCACCCCCCAGCAATGCCGCCAAAAATGACAGTTGCTTTAAGAAAATTCCATGAAGACTTTGGCGGTGTAGGCAACCCTGTTGTTGTTGTAGGTCTTGAATCAACTTGTTCTGGGTGTTTTTATAGCTGCATTGAAACAACTGGCTGCGGCTCTAGCACTTTTTCATTATGAGTTATATTCTGTGGTTGTAACATTAATTTGTTCGCTTGTTCCACTCTGCTAATTTTTTTCCTGCTGCAACACGTCCAGGATGAGGAGGCTTTTTACTGGTCACTTTCTCCACCTGATTCAGTGTTTTTCTGATTCAATGTTTTCCTGATTCTGCAGTTTTCTGGCTCGTTCATTTTTAAGGGAAATAAAATCTATATGATTAAAAGTAATTAATCCCATGATTAATGGCGACAGTAATGTTCCAAATTTGTAGTATAGATCGCAGCCTAGAGACTCTAATGACTTTGTTAAAACTGGATCCTGCGTTAAATCATACATAAAGTCTTGTTCAGAATCAATGGGAGCAAATCTACTAACTAGTTTAGTGTACAAACTAAGAACCGTTTGCCCGACACTTTTTACCATTCTCGACCCCAGTTGCGCTTCATATCTGTTGTGATACTTTACAATGTCTTGTGGCGACATTTGTTGAATCTGTTCTATGCTGAATTCATTTCCGAGGTACTGTTTTGTTTTTCCACACGCCGCCAAAGAATACAGCCTTTCCTTTTTGGGCATAATAGCTTGGTCATCAACTTGATCATTTGTAAATCATAAGTTCAGGAAGGTTTAGGCTGCCCTGTAGCTGTAGTAGATCGTCGCTGTTCATGTTTTTTTTTTATTAATTATAATTATTTTATTTTTTAAAAATGAGCACCGAAAAAACTGTTACCAACCTTGTATACCATTCTGCTGTTATTGGAGGTCTAAGTGTAGGATACACGATGCTTGGTAAAAACTTGTTAAAAATAAAACCAGCAGATCTTGGCAACTAGACTTTGAGGATTCAGCAAAGCTGATTGCTATTATTACAGCTTCATTTGCTACGAAAGATTTTCTAGTTAAGCAAGGAATAATTCCCGACAGCATCAATATGTAAAATTAAAAAAATACATTTATAAAAATGCCTTCACTCGTAATGATGATAGGCGGCGCTGTGGTTAATGCGCTTGCTTTTAGCGGAAGTAATTACGCATTTAGTAAACTACGGGATGACGGCGAGAGAAAAAGACATAACAAAGCTGTGGAGCAAACTAGCTGCAGCACAAGATTACTATGAAAAGCAGAGAATTGAGCAGTTAGATTTTATTAACGACGAACTGAAAAAACAGGGACATGCAGCTTACACATTTAAAGATGTTGATCAAGCATATAAAGAGTATTATCTAGTAATGGGCAAACCAATCGAGACATTGCCCCCGCCAAAATTCAGCGACTTTTATCAACCATCAGAAAAACAAAAGATGCAAGAAATCGCGTTTATTGCCTTTGGTATGACTGTTGTGTATTTTGTTTCGCATAATATTGGCTGATTAAAAAATGAACAAAATCTATTATTCGCCAAAAGGATATTGGAAGGGAATAACAGCAATCAAAAAGCTAAGCCAAGCAGCTGGAGTCAGTGAACAAACAGCAAAGGAATGGTTATCTAAACAAGCGATTTGGCAAATTTATTTACCAGCGCCTAGACGAATACAGAGACCACACTTTGTGAACACAACGCCAAACGAAAACCCATCAAATGGACCTTCTATATTTACCCCCATGATACGATTAGACGAAAAAGATTTAAGTACGCACTTACAGTCATTGACATAGCTTCAAGATACAAAGATGCTGAGCCATTAACACAAAAGAGTGCTTCTGCTGTTGCTGTCGCTATACAACTGATATACCAACGAGGCCCTTAACTTACCCCCGCATGATTCAAGTCGATGATGGAAAAGAATTTAAAGGCCAAGTGAATCAATTATTGTTAAAACATAGAGTTACCATTAAAAGAGGCATTCTGGGAGTTCACAGATCACAGGCTTTGGTTGAAAACTTTAACAAACAGTTAGCTGAAAGACTTTTTTCCTACCAGTATCACAGAGAGCTTATTGACAATTCACGCAACACAGAATGGGTTTGAAGACTGCCCTCAGTTCTACGTGCAATGAATAATGAAGAATTTAAATTAACGGGCTAAAACCGTACAAGCAATCAAAAAACAAACAATAAATGTTGATGAAGACTCCAGTTCATCCGGCAAACTATATTGCCGTTTGTTTAAAAGTAAGGTACCTTTATTTACCGGGGGAAGCAGAAGGGGACACTCGCTTCAGGGCAACAGATCCAGTTTGGAGTGTTGACCCATATGAAATAAAAAGAATTGTAAAAATGAATCCGCCTGTGTATTATTTACGAGAAACTGACACAACAAAACAACCAGCTCCTCAAAGATCTTTGTGAAGGAAGAACTGCAGATAATCCCACCAGACACAGTTCCGCTTTAACTGATTTACGTAAATATATTTGAGTTAAAATGGAAGCCCAGAAGGAAGCCCAGACGGAAGCGCAGAATGATACAAGAATGATAAATGAAAAGACCTTGGAATTGATGCGGGAATCTTTTGATTTTGAATTCTGCTATTAGGGCAACATTTGCGAGGGTTCGCCAAGACATGCTAAAACATCCAGATCACCTACAGCCCAAAATCCCAAATTTTGATTATCAAACATGGATAAAGAAAAATCTTGAAATAATAAAAAAATTCGAGCACATCAAGCAAACATGAGAAAAATTTTGGATGAATTGGACGATGATGCGATTGAGCTTATAGATAAACTTGAGGAAAAAATATTTAAACCCGCGGACAAAGCGGACGATGAAGATATAATTATGCCGTTCTCCATGTCCAATTGCATATGAAAACTCTGGATTAACAAATACTCGTTTTGGGGTTTGTTCTATCTAATGACTTCTTTGTTACAACCGTTGTGTGATCTCTGTAGATTGATCGTAGTTTACGTTGTCAGAAGAAAGTCTTTTTTCAACAATGCTTCTTTTAGTTTCATGGGATATGCTTGACTTAG
>CM031614.1:5681785-5704285 GCA_018398815.1 Conus ventricosus
GGTTTGAAGATTTTTTCACGGAACTGAATATCTGAAGGGGGAAAAAAAAAAAATAATAATGAAAAAAAAAAATAAATAAATAAAAATAAAATAAAAAAAATAAAAATAAATAAATAAATAAATGAAAAGTGAAATCGCAAATCAAGATCCCGAACAAAGACACATGATCAAATAAATCTGATAATTTGAAAGGATCAAAATTACATTAATAACTGAACAAACATATCACTAACCATACACACTGATCTGCCCCCCCCCCCCCCCCCCCCCCCCCCCCCCCCCCCAACCATTCCTTTTGAGGCAAAATGAATGCTTACATTCATTTATATTTAGTTATATTTTTGTTCATTCCTTAAAACAGTGGATATTACATACCAAACAAAAGAACCATTTCTGCAATTGACTGCATTCACAGTGATCTCTATAATGTATGCATATTTTCTTTTAAGCTGAAATTGTCCATTCTCTCTCACAGTTATTTTTCACAATATAATCCAATACAAGATAACATCACAATATCAATGATCACAATAGTAACAATACTATCATATACTATTAACATTGAAAAAAGAATACTGGTATTAATAACACTGACACACTAGTAATGATGGTATCACTAATAACAACAATGATCATGCTAATAGCTATCATAATAGCAGTGACCAATATAATCAGCAATAATATCATCAATATCAGTGCTATCAAGACCATCAATACTTCAGTAGTCACAGCAGCAATACCAAAGTTTATGTATGCATTCTAGTTTTAAGTTGCAACTTCAATTTTGACAATGCCATTTGTACATGTGTAATAACAACAGTGAAAAACCCACTGGACTGCAATTCAACAAGACTCCTTTTATACACACACACACACACACACAACACACACACACACCCCACAACACACACACAAAACACACCACCATCACCACACACACACAGCACACACACATACATACACAAACATACACCTACATACATACACACACACCTGCATACATATACATACACACATACATACACATACACACATATACATATATATACATCATACACACATACATATATATACACATGCATACCCCTATATACACATTTATACATACCCATACACCCACTTTATATACATACATACAGATGTATCACATACATATACATGCATACACATATACATACACACACTCATATATGCATACACACGTACATACATGTACACTCATGTATCAATACACAAGACTTTCTCTCTTTGAAAGCCAGCCTACATACAAGCACACCCACACACCCATACATACTTATTCACAAACACTTTAATACTTTTCGTCTCGCAGTCACTGACTCGTACGCACACACTGAAATAAACTTGGTTAGTTTGAATCTTACTACAGGAGAGAAGAATTAATTATTCTGGCTTATTCATTGGGGTCTTCAAATAGAGGTGTAAAGTTTGTCCATTTCATTTCACATTTGTATAGGTCATTATTAGCTGATGCTATTATTCTTTCAAGGCTAAATCTTTCTTTGAGTATTTTTTTGAACACTGGAACTATTGGATGACTTTTATTTATTTTACATCTATATATGTAGTTCTTTGCTATTAAGATTATCAAATCAAATACTGCATCAGTTTTTAAGTTGACCTCAGTTCCAAATATGACTAAATTTTCTGAAAATTGTAGATTACACACCACTGAACTTTTTTCCCCTAAATACATTTTCTAATGCTTTCCAAAACTTTTTATAACATTTTTGCACCTCCAGAACATGTGTTCAATACTGTCTTTCTCTTGGTTACAAAAACTACATTTTTCATTGTTAGTTATTCCATTTCTTTCAGTACTACATTAGTAGCTATAATTCTGTGAACAATTCTTATCTGCAACCATTTCAGTTTGATATCTTTTATAAAGTGAATTTTCTGGAAGCACACATTCCAAGGTATATCTCTGTTTAACTTGTCAGCCCATTTGGTACAACAGTTTGGTCTCCCACAGTCTTTGTTTAATATTTTATAGTATACTTGGAGCCTTTTTCACTACATTGTATATCTTTTTAAGTGCTGCATTGTATTCTAATGGTATATTATTCTCAATAGGGAAATCCTTGTTTTCTTATATAGTTCTTTATTGATGCTATACAGCCGGCATATGATAGAAAGTCTATTTGTATTCTGTATTTTGCTCTGAATTCTTCCAGTGTTAAAAATCACCATTGTCTTTCATCAACTGAAATATTCTATTAACGTTCTTTTCATTCCAGCTGTTCAATTTTATCATTTTATTACCAACCTTAATGTGTTCATTGTATAAAATAGGTTCTGCTAATACTTCTTCAGCCTTTTCTGGCCTTATTTCATAATATATTTGTTTATATGAGGAGAACAACATGCTGCCAGAATATATTATCTTTGCTTTTCATGCATAAGTAGTTTGGAGAAATATTTTCTATTTGTTCAATAAATGGATAGCAAGAAATCATTAAAATCTTTCCATTTATGCTTGTGTTTTTAAGTCTTTTAACCATGTTAATTTTAATGCTGCAATCTTTGCTTGTATATTTGTACATTCAGTCCACCTCTTTCATATCTTGAAATAGCCGTCTTACGGCATATTTTGTCTCGTTTTCTTCCCATATAAACCAAAAACATGATCTCTGCAGCTCTTTAACAAAAGAATCTGGAGGGTTTGGTAGCAGTAGCCAAAGATGAGTAAGTTTTGACAAGATTAGAGCTTTTAAAAACTGCTATTCTTCCTAAGGGTGTAATTACTCTTTTCAGCCAGGTTTTAAATAGTGCTGTCACTTCAGTCATTTTTTTCTTTGTAATTTCTTTGTTCCATTTCTGTAAGGTCTTTAGTAAACCATACTCCAAGTATCTTAAATTCATCTGGATCCCACATCATTTTTAAATGCTCCATATATTTCACCTTACAGTTTTTTTTACTTCCAAGCCAAATAACCTGAGTTTTTTCTTTATTTAGAAACAGTCCTGATGTCTTTCCAAACTTTTCGACAAGATGGATGGATTTTTCAAATGATATTTTATCTCCTTTGATCATCAGTTGTGTGTCATCAGCAAATTGTGATATCTTGTTTCATGTTCCCAATCCAAATCCCTTTTATGCTTTTTTCTTCTTTCATCATAATGGATAATATCTCCACGCAAAGCACGAAGATATACGGTGACATGGGGTCCCCTGCCGACAGCCTCTCTCAATCGAAAACCAATCTGATATCTGACCATTCACAACAACAGTCGACTTAATATTTTTTTTATAAAATATATACCCATTGACATATACTCTTTCCAAACCCAAAGGCTTTTAGAACTTTGAACATGAAGTTCCAATCTAAGGAGTCGAACGCCTTCTCAAAGTCAACATTAATTAACATACCTGGAGTATTCTTTGAACTGAGATGGTTTATTAGATCATATATTAGTCTAATGTTGCATCCCAATTATCTATTTGGGACAAAACCAGTCTGATCATCACTAACTAGTGTTGGAAGTACCTTTTTTATTCTGTTGGCTATACATTGTTGATCCTATTTTATATATAACATTTAGTAATGTAATAGGCCTCCAGTTTTTTACATACTGTTTTGGTTTACCCGGTTTGGGGATGCATGTAATTATACCTCTCTCTGCGTTATGGAGAGTTCTCCCTTCTCTGTAGCTTTCATTCAAAGCCCTAACCACCAGATAACCCAACTGCTTCCAGAAAAAACTTGAAAAACTCTGCTCCGAATCCATCTGTTCCTGGACTTTTCCCATTCTTCATGTTTTTTAATGCAGCGCTTGCTTCCTCCCAAAGTTATTTCCCCCTCTAAAGATTCACTGTCTTCCTCTGTTAAGTTCGGAATTTCGTTAACTAAATCATTTATTCGCATTTTTCCAGATCTCTTTTTTTGTTATAATTCTTCATAAAAGTGTTGAACTTCCCTTTTAATCTCACCTGTCTCTTCTAAAATCTGTTCCCTGAGTGTTCACGAGTTTTGTTATCTGCTTGCTAATAAAGTTGCGCTTTTCTAAGCTACAAAATATTTAGTTATTTTTTCCCCATCTGCCACCCATCTTGCCTTTGATCTTAACAATACTCCATTCATTTTCTTTTCTCTCAGAGTTGTTAATTCTTGATTATACATTTCAAGTTCTTTCAAATCTTCTTGTGTTTTTTGTTCCTTTTCTTCAATTTTCTTTCTTTTGTGTAACGATTTTTTCTTTTTGGGTTGATTCTTTCTTTTTCATTGTTGCATATGAAATAGTCTTAGCTCTTATTTCATAAGTAGAAAATCAAGAAACGTCCTGTCAGAGACTGTCAATTTTATATCCGAGTCTTTCGCATCTTGATGATTATTGTAATCTCCATTGTTTTTGGTGTATTCTTTTATTACGTTTTGGATTTCTGTGTTTATTTCATCCAAGTATTTTTTATCTTTTAACAAGGAGGTATTGAATTTCCAAAAAGTACTGTGTTTATTGTCATTCCCAAATTTCAGTTTTTAGGGGGATCAGTGAATGATCCGACCTATACCCCGGCAGATATTCGCATCCTCAAAATACCAAATTAAATAGTCTGATAAGAGAAAGAAGTTAATCTACTTTGTTGTAAAGGTGAAGGCCGTTTCCACGTATATCTTCTGCTGCTTGGATTATTTTCCCTCCAGATATCTGTTAAGATTAGTTCAGTCATCATATCTTCAACAGCTTTCTTCGCCTTGGGATTATTTACATGTTTGTAATTTAAACAGTCAATTTCTTGTTCAAGTGTAACATTAAAAATCTCCTACAACTATGATATTGTTGTTATTGTATGCTTTTAATCTCTGCGTAATTTCATCATAGAAGGCTGGATTGTCCTTATTGGGTCCCTACACATTTACTAACAGCAGCTCTTTCTCCATAGTTGTAAAAACTATAATGATATAATTTCCATTTGGATCTGTTTCAACTTTATTATTTCAAATTCAAAAACTATTATTAAAAAGGACCGCAACCCCCCTAGAAGATGAACAATGAGATGCGAGAAGCATTTATAGCCCCATTCTGATTCTATATATTTGTGCATTTCTCTTTGAAAATGTGTGTCCTGTAAACAGTATATTGAAAAGCTCTTTTTTCTAAGGTAATGAAATACATCTCTTCTTTTCTTGCTATTTCCCAGACCTTGACAATTTAGAGATGATATTGTCAAGGCGCTGGTATTGTCTGTTCTATTATTCATTATGCATTTTAAAAAGTCCACACTTTATTTATTTGTATAATGTTTTCACCCTGTATATAATTGTAAAAATAAAAGTTTTTAGTTTAGTAAGCCTTTTGTCAAAGTCATATTCAGTGCCTGTGATGAAAAAAAACATATTCCAACTAACACACTGCACTTAGCTCCACTAATCCAACTTTCAAAATGCAAAAAAAGTACACATTGATTCTTTGATATAAAATAAACATCCACCAGTTCAAGGTATCGCCATTCAACATTGTACACATCCTTGTATCCCCCTTTGGAAAAAATATGCACCTAAATAACCAGGAATGTGAATGATCTTATCCATTGTTCAAGAAGTACATCAGTTTGTTCGAAGTTGTAGATATCTTTTATAAAATTTGCCCCTTTCCCCACTCCCTTGCATTCTACATTCATACCACCGCTCACAATCATACACTTAATCATAAGAACTAAACACAAAAAGGAAAACCATAAAAAACACATAGACTTATCTTGGGGTTTACCATCCATACACAACACCATTTTGTATATATCATAATGTATATTTCTTCATAGTTCATTGCCAGACAACAGAACAATGAAAATGTTTAATACCCAGTTCCCTCTTTTGTTTCACCATTGAAAGAGAACTATGAATAAGACAACATCAGTATATTATCTCTGTCAGGGAGAAAATGAGAGAAAAAAAAAAGAAGAAAAAAAAAGCATATCCTTTCCTTGGAATCACTACACACAAAACACACACACACACACACACACACACACACACACACACACACAACACACACACACACACACACACACACACACACACACACCAAACAAAACTCCTGTTCAGCTGTGTTAATTCACACACACAGAAAAGGCTCAAACAGCCAGTATAATCAAAGAGTCTTTAAGAAGGACATACCTGCACTACATTACACCGAAGACAGTATCACTTTTAGCCAATCTTACAGTCATGAAGCACAAATAAATTTACAACAACAACAAAAATAATAAAAAAAATATAACCTGTCAGAGAAGGAACTAAGTACTTTAGGTAGCCAATCCAGACTGACAACAGCCTACAGTTGGACATTAATAGCTATACTTTAAGTTTTGAGCACTGAAAAAGTTTCTTAACAATCACAATGTGATGACAGAACAATCCAACGTTACTACATAATCTATAGTATTCTTTGAATTTTGGCCATTGAACTCCTGAGGGATGATGAAATGAAACTGATGATTCTAATTTGAGTGATCGTTCCATTTTTTTCCCCTAAGCTTAACAGATCAAAACAACAGTGTCACATGGCTACTCTGCATCCGCCTTGACCCTTGATCTGAACTTTCAAGTAACACAAGACCTTGATCTAGAGTTCACAATGCACTTGATACCAAAAAAAAAAAAAAAGCTTAGTTGAAAAGAAACAAGTAAATTTAAACTTTTAAAATGATTTTGAATAACCAAATGACTTCATAAACTTGAAAGTAAATGTTCCAAACGACATCTGAAAACTATGGCTATCATTTAGTCTACTACGTGTCAGACCAAAAAATTCAATTCAATTTTAAGACAATACTTTAACCAGGATCACTTTATCGCTAGGCGTAGGTCTAATCTTGCACAAGCATTTACTTCTTTGCCCAAGTGGCACGATCAGCAGAATGTTTGAACTCCGCTGAGATCGAACGTTGACGATCTTACCGTTTTGCGTTTTCATAATGACTGAGCCCTTTCTGGTCCAAGCTTGTGCACAAACATGGTATCACTTTTCACGGTGCATAGTAGTGTGTACGCTCTGGGGGTAAGATCTTCTACAAATACTGTCTTTGTACCTTTAAGACCTTTCCGGGCATAGAGCACAGTATCTCGAACGCGTACGCGACACGAATCGTACCACAATAAACCCCTCGGTTTGTTGGGATCCTTGACGGAGTCGGTAGATCCAGCAGGTCGATGTGGTCCGACTCTGTGCACGGCCTCGATCTGCTCGCTCGTGACTTTCAGCTTCAGCTTGGTGTTAAGCAGAGACAGCACCTTGGCTTCACATTCTTCCTGGGTCTCAGTTTTCCCCTCTTTCACCCCATATATCCGCATGTTGTTTCTACGTACGTAGGCAGACACTTCTTCAGATCGGCGATCTGCAATTTCTGCCCGATGTCGGGCTTCCGCAAGCTGCTGTCGTAGGTCTTCTTCTCTCTCCTTTGCCTCTGAGACCTCTCTTTTCAGCTTATCATTATCCAATTGAACAGTATAGATGCTTGCTCGGAGTTCGTTCACAATGTCACAGAGTTTGCACAGTTTGTTCATGATGTCAGAGTTGCTAACCTCACGATCCAATCCCTCCCCAATAGGAAAAAAACTTCCTCTGCAACAGTAGCTTCAGTCATGTCGGAGTTCCCTTCCCTCTCCCCATCAGCCATTTCTCCTCCAGAAACTGAATCAAATTTAGGCAACACTTTTTCACTTGAAGAAACAGGAGAGCTAGTTATTGTCTCAATCTTTTTCTTTTTCTTTTCCTTAGACTTAATTATTGAGTCATCTGACGCACTGGACACTGACTGAGACGAATCTGAACCACGTTTTATGTTTACGTTTGACAGGTGTGCTGACGCCATGTTTTCCGTCCATTTCTGAGTTCACAGTCAACCACACATATCCAAATTTTCACAGTGCCTCGGTCCCGCTGAGTGGACCAAACCTGGCGTTGGTGTGATGGCAGTCACGATGTCACTCTCGGACCATCCTGGTGTCGACTCCGGTCGATAACCAACTTCAAACACCAATTAATAGCGGACCCCACAAACACGGCGCCCGCCTCCGACGTGAGCACCGGAAGTTCCCCCTCAGGCTTGAATGTTAACATTGTTTTCAGATTTGCATTGTTAAGTTTGAGAGTAATGTCGAAGTTACTACATTGCTTCTTTTAGTGAGCAAAACCCATAATAACCCTCAGGTATGGTTAACTGGCCAACTAAGTTTCTTCTATTGTCAACTTTTTTAATCTTATTATTGTTTTGGATTCAGTTATATTAAACCATACGACTTTGTAGAATATTTCATGGAGTGCAACCCTTCGGGTTCCGCATTCCTTATCAATAGCATACTCTAAAACGAAGGACTGTCTTGAGTTGTTATTGTTACAACATTTTTTAAAACAAATTAAAATGATTGCATTCAAGTATACTAATGCAAAATATTCTGTTGGGCCGCACTACAATCTTAAAAATATAACAACTGACGCCCTTGTCATTTCTGTGACCCAGACTGACACCTTTCAAGTAAAGGTGAGTACTCCATTGGACAAATATCTTAACCCACCTATTAAAAAAGACTACATCGCAAAAGTGTGGTTCAGTCATCCGATGCAGTTTTATCAGAACCAGTTAAACTTTGCGGTGTTTTGTGCATCAACTGGGTGTGGAGTGTCGTATGCTGATCATTTAAATCATCCTGATCCTTTGGTGAGGTCAGTGTACAGATTTCATTTTTATTACACCTTCAGACGTATTTTGACTGAACTGCAAGCGCCATTACCAAATGACAAACCGTTTAATCCATTCAGCAACAGAATAGACATGAAGGCTTTTGAAAGGATTTGTAACGAATTCAATATTAATGTTAAGACAGACTTTAGACAAAAGTTGGACCGCAATCGTGGCTTAGGCACCCTTTATTTTTGGGGCGTGCACAGAAAGTATAACTATGACTGGAATCCTCCTTACACATCTTTCTCTTCAGGCACAGCTGTTCACCTCGGGTCCATAGAGCAAGAGCATAAAACAGCATGGACAACATTTATCTTAGACACTTCTAAGGGCCTAACTAAAGCAGGAATAGAACGAATAAACGATTCTATTCGTACTTACGTTTGGTGTTTGCTAGGTTCACAAGCACAGGCAAGATCGAGCATAACTGATCCTTCTACTGGCTTTGATGCACAAAAACAATACTTAGCAAATTTAGAGGACGCCATTAATTCTACAGTTGATTTACCTTCAAGTATAAAAAGGTACCAAAATGTTTTACAATTCGCAAGATCGAAAGTAGACTTTGTTGTTGGCACCGGTTTATACATGCTGCCTTCTGACCTCAGACTCCAGGTAGGAACAATAATAAACTACAACAATGAAATTCTTGTTGCAGGAAGTGAACAGAAGGTTTGACAAAACGACATAAATTCTGAGCCAGTAATATTACAAACAATAAAAAAAACAAGCCGATCCCCCAAGAATAAGTCATCCAATCCCCAAGGCCATTGAAGACCGCGAAGTCAAAAAAAATAATGACCATGAAAATGAAAAGACAACACTTGTTGCTGGATTAACTGGCCTCGGATTACTCCTTCTTTATTTTACTAAAGAGTAATCCGACTATTAAGAGAACTAATGCCCATAAGTGCTCATCCGTAAAGCCAACTACTTTGCTTGCAGTAGACAAAAGCCAGCTAACGACACTCCCTAATATACCAGGTAAAGAGTCTATAGCTTTACTGGCTAATTTTTTTAATAAACCCGCAAGATGGTCAAGTTGTTTTTTTACCCATGATTTATCGGTGGCGATGGAGGCGATGGGGGTGCAGGTAATGAACTTTGACCACCACCACCTGTAATAGCCAACACCAGTGTACTTATTGCAAATCCTAAGGCTGTTATAACGCTTGCTAATGTGATACCTTGCTCTCTAAACAGTGTTCGTATTCGTTCTGCTAGCGTCGTGTCTTCATATAAAATTCTTGGATAGTTTTCTCTTATTCTGCTCACTTGAGTTCGTAATTGTTCTCGGTTAGTAGACGCCGCTTCTAGTCTTGACGGTCTTTCTTCTACAAGCTCTTTTAGATTTTGTTCCATCTTTCTTTAATATCGCGTCCTAAGTTGTCGTCGTCAGCATCAGCGATTTTTGTTTTTTTCTTTTTCTATCTGCTCATCTAATTCACTCAGTTTTGCTAAATTGTTTATTAATTCCCCTCTGAAGGTTCCTAAAGTGCGATTAAGGGCAAATAATTCTCTCATAGGCAATGAAGAAACATCAATGTTTTTGGTACTGTTTCTTCGGAAGAACTGTTTCTGCTTCTATTGCTTGTGATATTTCGCCAGCTGTTTGACTTAAAACTTTAAGTTCCATGTTTTTGCATTTGGTTATCTGTGGGAGTTCTTGTAGTGTGTTTTGAAGTTTAGCAACTGCCTCCCTATTTAATTTTGGTTTAACAATGCCAAGGCGATTTCGATCTTCCGCCCAAAGTCTCGTCTAATTGTTGCCATGCCTACAAACTTTGATGGGTCTTTTTTATATGTAAGCTGAACACGTTGTCCTCGGCTGTTTCTCACATACAAATGGTTATTTTCTAGTTCAAAATCATTAGGGTCTATAAATTCGGAGGTTCTTGTCCTAAAACTTTGGTAAAATGATCTGACCTTACTTTCTGTTAATTCACGCCGACTATTTGGTAATGTACTCCCGATTTCTGCTAAATTCATCATGCAATGAGGCCCCGAGCGATGCTGCCCCAAGGGAATCGCTCATGTCGTCTCCAAGGATCAGGAACATCATAATCTTCAATTCCTGCCATGTTTTTAAATAATTAACTTTTATTTTGTTTTATAAAAAAAAATGTCACAAGCATATGGCTCAATTCTCGACCCGCATAGAAGACTGAAAGAACCCTTTGGCGTGAAGGGAAATAAACGGAATATACTGTTCCAAATAATCCATCTACTATTGATTCAGATCAAATTCTTGCTGTCAAATTTCCAGACCTAGGTGCGGATGAAGTGATTGTGCCAGGCTCTGCGCGTCTTACTTTCAAAATAGAACTCAATTCAACAACAGACCCAGCAGGACAGTTTGTCCAGAATCTGGGGCGGGCAATCGTTAAGAAAATTTCTATAAAACTTGAGGGGCAAGAAATATTTTCTTTACACAATGCAGACATATTTTAACCTATTCTGATCTATGGCTAACCGCGAATGAAAGGGCCGATCTTGCGTTTCAAGGAATCGAAAATGAAGTAGCACTAAAACATAGAATAGGCGCTGAAGTTGATAAAGACACCAAAAAGTATGATTGTCATATGAACTAACTTTTAATGACTACAAATATGTTATTATATCTGAAGACACCGAAGCAAAGTACAGCATTTCTGACATCTCGTTAGAGTTTGACATTGTTAGCAACCCTAATTAGCAAGGCTGATTGAGCAACAATATCAGTCAAAATTGGCAATATATTACGAAAGAGTGATTCATCATACAACATATCCCAAAAGCAAGGCAGACACTATATGGAATTTAGTTTAGTGCCACAGCAAGATCGCTTAAAGTATTTTATTGCTGTGCGAAGATGAAGAACCATTCAAAAGACAAACTGAAAAGTTTTTTTAATCCAAAAATAACAAAAGGCAATGTACAATTGAGGGTAGTCCTAACCAAACAAACGCTAGGGGGTTTAAAACCCTTATCAAAAATTTTGATGAAAAAAGGGAAAACTGTTTGGAGGCGGGGTTTAAAATCCAACAGTTGACCTTGTGTCTAAAGATCTACCCCTTCACAGTGTTAGCCCTTGATTTAATTTAACAACGAAATACGGTTTAAAGGATTGACCAAAGGTCAACAAAAGGAAATAATCTTTTACATGGAAGCGGGAAAAAACTGTTAAGACATAATAAACATTAAAATTTGAAAAAGGGAAAAGATCTGATAAACCGCTTAATGCGCATTTGTTTTTAATATAAATCCACTGAAAAATCAAAAATTAACAGAAAAAAAGATTACATTAAAAATTTTTTTTTTTATTTTTTAAAAAAGAAAGTCGTTCAGCTTTTATCCAAAAAATCTAAAAAAAGATAGTAGTAACAAACCGACTGGGGGTCGTCTTTTCCCTGTTTATAGAAAGCCCTAACAAAAAAACCTTCAGATTAACCAAAAATTACACAAAGCAACAAAAACTAGAGCGGGGTTTTTTAAAAATTTTACGAAAAGGGAAAACAAAGGGTTTTTCCCGCGTCTTTAAGTGACCAATGTTAATACGGGAAAAAAAACATCGACTAAAAGTGCTGCATGGGCAAACAAGTGGGGCCTTTTTTTTAGAAAACAGGTAGGTGCACCCGCAGTTTTCCCCCTCTGGGGCGGTTTGCCCTTTTAGCTCGGGCCTGTGCTCATTACCTAGGGCTGCTAGCAAAAAATTAAAACAAAATTCCAAAACACCCCAAGCTAGGGTTTTAAAACTAATAACACTAAACTTATTTCCCCTTCAAACAAAAAAAAAATAAAGCCCGGCTGACCCCAAAAAATCACAGAGAAAAAAATTTAGCCCCTTTTACGGCCTTTTTTGATGACTAAAAAAAGACAAAAGTTTAAATCTTCAAAAAAAGGCAAGGACAATTTTTCCCAAAACAGCCAAAAAAACGAGCAAAAAAAAAAGGGAAATTTTTAAAAAAAGAAAAACAAAACTTTAAAACTCTGTTCAAAACAGTTTCCCCTTTAACAACCCCAAAGGGGTGTTTAAAATTTTAAATTTTAGGGAAGTCTAAGCACAAAAAACCTTTTGGATATTGATTCTGTTTAAAGTTGTTTTTTTTTTTTTAAATAAATTTTGTTTTTGTTAGAAACCATCCGATAAGAAAATAAGGGCCCAAAAGATAAAATTTTTTGAAGCAATGCTTTAAGGAAGAAAAATTAATAAAAAGTTTTAAATGATATCAGTCAAAAAGTCATTGATTAAAGCAAACTGGGGGCAAGGGGTTGTACTTTGGCAAATTTCTCAATTTCCGGGTAACTAACAATAAAACCCCCTTTTTTAAAGAAATTTTACGGGTTTTAATCGACTAAAAAACAATAAATAAAAGAAAATCAGAAGTCTGGGTCTCGACAAAACCCAACAGACTATTCTTTCTCATAAAAATTAAAAACCCTTGGGGCCAACCACTCTTACACAGTTTGATGGGGCCGCTAAAAGAACCCAAAAATAAAGGGGTTTCGTTGGTCAGAGGCAAGTCTTAGAACCCAATTAAAACGGCTAAGTATGCGCCGATTTTTGGGCAAGTCTTACATTCCGCTCCCCTACTTTGGGTAGCAAAAAAGGCATTTTTAAAACATAAAATGAAACAAAAAATTTGTTCATGTGGTGTGTTCTCGCAAGGCTCCCATCGTGTTGGAAAAAACCCGCAGACAAAAGGTTCAAAACAATAAACCTTTGCTCAATAAACTTAACTTTAGAGGAAACCCTTTTCCCTGTTAGCGTGGAAAAAATTGATTTTTTTTAAGAACAAAACAAACCAAAAACTGTTAAGCAACACAGGGGATGAGGAAACAAATCAAACACCCCCAACAGAGTTCCAAAACACCCAACGATTGGGGGAACCAACAAAAATCATTTTGACTTACTATTTGATTTTTTTCCACCACGGGTACCAAAATTCCCACATTGTTTACCAAAAAAGAGTAAAATTTGGCATATTTCAAAGAAAAAAAAATAAACAAAAATTTCTGCAAAAAAATTTTTAAAACAAAAATTCCATCTGCCCCAGCCGCAAGCGAACAAAAAAAACATTGTATCGGCCCATTGACTGTAATACAGAACTAATTACGCCCAGAAAAGGGCAGAAAGTTTTTTTTTAAAGAACTGGAAACGGATCCCAAATTACCCCATATTTTGTTTACGCAATTTTCGAATCGCTCATTGTTCCTTATGAAGGACCAACCCCACAGAAACCTACAAAAACAGTCTTAAAGAGTAAACACCAGATTTTTTCAATTTTCTTTCGTTTTTTTGTCAGGGCCCGGGTGGCGCCATTCAACACCAAAATTTATAAGGACCGGGTGCGCAGAAAACTTCTTAAAAAAGCATGCAAACAATTGCAATGCCTGTTTTTAATAATCTGAAATTTTTTGAAATCATAAAGACGCCCGAAGACCAACAACAGTAAAGACTCAGCCACTCCCCGTTGGATTTGTGGGGGGCCTTTTTTGCCGCCGTTTAGGCCTCTCCTTGACCAGCGAATCCGAAAGTAAAGCCCCTTTACACAACAGCGGAAAGGGTGGGGGGGGGAAAGGGGGGGGAAAAAAAGGGGGAAATAAAAGGGATTCCAAGGAAGGAAAACGCCGACCAAAACTTTGGGGCCCCCCTCTCCCAAAACTAAAAGGGGACCCCCAATAAAATGGAAGCTGGCCTGTTTTCCTTTAAAAAAACTTTTCTTTTTTGACCCCAACCAAATGAAAGGGCATTTAACCCCGGCCTTAAGGGTAAATCCCTTCCAATAACAGAAAAAATTTTTACCCCACTTTTAAAAACTTCCCTTTTTATCAAAGAACCCGTTTGGGAAATTTGAACGTCATTCCGGTAAAGCCGTTTTTCCAGTCAGAAGGAAATTATTTTGCCCAAACTGGAGAAGGGGGTTAAACCCATGGGGGTAATGAACATTTGGGCCAGAGTTTTTTCGGGTTATAAAAATTTGAAAGACCTTCTTTCTTTTAAGGGCCCCATTAATTTTTTTCCCCAAGGGGGGGCCTTTTTTAAAAAACTGGAGAAATTTGATTTTTAAACGATGGAAATTTAAAGAATTAAAAAGGATTGGGGCCCAAAGGGAATTTTGAAGGCGGCTCTTTGAAAAAAAAAAAACCTTAGAAAATTATACCTGGTCCCCCATTAAATTTTTCCCTGGGGGGGTTGGGATGGGGTTTCCTTAAATTTTAAAAGAAAAAAGATTGAAAAATTTCGAGCGAAATGGTTGAGATTTTAAAAACGGGGGCGGGGTTTTATTCAGAAATTTAAATTGAAACCCAAAAAATCCATATGATTAAAGATCCTTAGAAAAAAAAAAAACAAAAACCACCAAAATTTTTTGCCAATCTTTTAAAGGTTCCTTTTGGGGCGTCCATTAAGAAATTTAAAATTTTAAAACCATGGTTTTAAATTTTTTAAAAATGCCCTTAAATTTGGGATTTGACCCCAAAACATTTTTAATTTTAAACCAAAAAACCTCACGAAAAGAAAACACCCATTCTCAGAAACCAAAATTCCAAAAACCAAATTTTTTCCCCCAAAAAAAAAAAAAGAAAAATTTTTTAAGGGAAAGGTTTAAAACAGCTTTGTTTTGGGGGGGGGGGGGGGGGGGGGGAAAGACTATGGAGAATCCGCACAAGCGAAAAATTAGATTTGGTCACCCAAAAAGAAAGAAGCAATTAAGCTGACTTCAAAAACCCAATTTTTCAGGACTTCAGAAGATTTATGATCAGCCCTTTTGGGATAATTTGAAAAAAAAAGAAAGTCCCCATTGGGACAAGCCCGTATTTAAGGGTTTTTTTGTTTTTGAAATTTTCCCAAAACTTTTTATGTTAGAATTTCCTTTTTTACTACTTTAAACCCTTGTATCCTGAGTCCAGAGTAAATTTACACAGATGCAGACAGTTTTGTTATAGATATCCCCCACTGAAAACATCTATAAAGACATGGAAATAGAAGTAACTAAAGGGCAAAGCGGGTGGTACGACAAAATCTGATTATCCTAAAGATTCCCTTTGCATTCCCAAATTTCTAACAAGAAGGGTTTTTGGGAAAAAAGAAGGATTTAAATTTTTGGAGGGGGATCAAGGATTTTGTTGGGGGTTTTAAAGGGCAAAAAAGTTTCAAATTTCCCGGGCAAGAAAAAACCAACAAAAAAAACCAAAGGGGGTATCCTCGCAGCGCTGTTCGTCAAGCAAAACCCCCTGACAACTATAAAGAAGCATTGTTTGACCCAAAAAGACATTTCACATACAACGTAAAACACGATCTAACTTTCATGAGATCCGCCAACGGGTTTTAACCCAAAAAAGTTTATTAATTTGAACAAACACCCAAAAAGTATTTTTTAATCCGGGGTTTCATATCAATTGGACACTGGAAAAAACGGCAAAATTAAAATCTTCATCGTCCGCTTTTTTCCCCGGGTTTTTTTTTTTTCCTCAATTTTTTCCCATAACTCAAACGCATCAACGTCCAATCATCCAAAATTTTTCCAAAGTTTTCTTAAAGGCTCGAATTTTTTTTTTTTATTTCCCAAAAATTTTTTACCTCCCATGTTTTATAATCAAAATTTGGGATTTTGGGGTGGGAGGTGATCTGGATGTTTTAGGGATTTTTGGCGAACCCTCGGGAAATGTTTCCCTAATAGCAAATTTAAAACAAATGATTCCGCATCAATTCCCCAAGGGTTTTTTATTTATCATTCTTGTAAACATTTTTGCGCTTCCGTCCCGGGGTCCTTCTGGCTTCCATTTTAAATCAAATAAATTTTCTAAATCATTTTAAAAAGGAAAATGTGTCCCGGTGGGGTTATTTTGCAGTTCTTCCCTTTACAAAAGATCTTTGAGGAGCTGGGGTTTTTTTTGTTGTGTCTTTTTCCCGTAAATAAAACACAGGGGGATTCATCTTTTCCCAAATTTTTTTTATTTCAATGGGGCAACACTCCAAAAATGGATCTGTTGCCCCGAAGCGAGTGCCCCTTCTGCTTTCCCCCCGGGAAAAAAGGTTTCCTTCCTTTTAAAAAAAAAGGCAATAGTTTCCGATGAACTGGAGTCTCCTTTAACAAACATTTTTTTGTTTGTTTTTTTATTGCCCTTTTACTGGTTTTAACCCGTAATTTAAATTCTTCATTATTTATTGCACGTAGAACTGAGGGGATTTTTCTAAACCCCTTTTGTGTTTCGAAAAAATTTTCAATAAGCTCCCTGGAAAACTGGGGAGGAAAAAAGTCTTTCAGCCCAACTGTTTGTTAAAGTTTTCAACAAAACCTGTGATCTGTGAACCCTGGAATGCCTCTTTTTAAAAGCAACTCAAATTTTAACAATAATTGATTCACTTGGGGCCCTTTTAAAATTTTTTCCATCAAACGACTTGAATCAGCGGGGGTAATTAAGGGGCCTCGTTGGTATATCATTTTAAGCGACGCAACAGCAGAAAAACTCTTTGTGTTAATGGCTTTAGCATCTTTTTTATCTTTAAGCTATGTCAATGACTGTAAGCGCGTACTTAAATCTTTTTCGTCTAATCGTATCATGGGGTAAATATAGAAGGTCCATTTGATGGGTGTCGTTCGGTATTGTATTCACAAAGTGTGGTCTCTGTATTCGTCTAGGTGCAGGTAAATAAATTTGCCAAATCGCTTGTTAGATAACCATTCTTTGCTGTTTGTTCACTGACACCAGCTGCTTGGCTTAGCTTTTTGATTGCTGTTATTCCCTTCCAATATCCTTTTGGCGAATAATAGATTTTGTTCATTTTTTATTCAGCCAATATTATGTGCAACAAAATACACAGCGGTCATACCAAGACAATGAATAATATTTCTTGCATCTTTTGTTTTTCTGATGGTTGATAAAAGTCGCTGAATTTTGGTGGGGGCAATGTCTCGATTGGTTTGCCCGTTACAAGATAATATTCTTTTATTGCTTGATCACCATCTTTAAATGTGTAAGCTGCATGTCCCTGTTTTTTTCAGTTTGTCGTTAATGAAATCTAACTGCTCAATTCTCTGCTTTTCATAGTAATCTTGTGCCGCAGCTAGTTGCTCCACAGCTTTGTTATGTCTTTTTCTCGCCGTCATCCCGAAGTTTACTAAATGAGAATTACTTCCGCTAAAAGCAAGTGCATTAACCACAGCGCCGCCTATCATCATTACGAGTGAAGCCATTTTTATAAATGTATTTTTTTTAATTTTACATATTGATACTGTCTGGAATTATTCCTTGCTTAACTAGAAATCTTTCGTAGCAATGAAGCTGTAATAATAGCAATCAGCTTTGCTGAATCCTCAAAGTCTAGTTTGCCAAGATCTGCCGGTTTTATTTTAACAAGTTTTACCAAGCATCGTGTATCCTACACTTAGACCTCCAATAACAGCATAATGGTATACAAGGTTGGTAACAGTTTTTTCGGTGCTCATTTTTAAAAATAAAATAATTATAATTAATTTAAAAAAAACATGAATAGCGATGATCTACTACAGCTACAGGGCAGCCTAAAACCTTCCTGAACTTATGATTACAAATGATCAAGTTGATGACCAAGCTATTATGCCCAAAAAGGAAAGGCTGTATTCTTTGGCAGCATGTGGAAAAACAAAACAGTACCTCGGAAATGAATTCAGCATAGAACAGATTCAACAAATGTCGCCACAAGACATTGTAAAGTATCACAACAGGTATGAAGCACAGCTGGGGTCGAGAATGGTAAAAAGTGTCGGGCAAACGGTCTTAGTTTGTACACTAAACTAGTCAGTAGATTTGCTCCCATTGATTCTGAACAAGACTTTATGTATGATTTAATGCAGGATCCAGTTTTAACAAAGTCATTAGAGTCTCTAGGCTGCGATCTATACTACAAATTTGGAACATTACTGTCGCCATTAATCATGGGATTAATTACTTTAATCATATAGATTTTATTTCCCTTCAAAATGACCGAGCCAGAAAAACAGCAGAATCAGGAAACATTGAATCAGGAAACATTGAATCAGGTGGAGAAAGTGACCAGTAAAAAGCCTCCTCATCCTGGGCGTGTTGCAGCGGGAAAAAAAATAGCAAGTGGAACAAACAAACAAAATTAAAATTACAAGCACATAATATAACTCATAATGAAAAAGTGCTAGAGCCGCAGCCAGTTGTTTCAATTGCCAGCTATAAAAACACCAGAACAAGTTGATTCAAGACCTACAACAACAACAGGGTTGCCTACACCGCCAAAGTCTTCATGGAATTTCTTAAAGCAATTGTCATTTTTGGCGGCATTGCTGCTGGAGGTGGTTATTACGGTTATAAAATATATAAACAAAGACAGCAAAAACCAAAGCAGTCAAAAAAATCTCTGCCACTAAATACAGAAGCCGAACACAAAAGCATGCCAGAACCGCCAACAACAAAAGTTCATATTGATCCATTTGTGATGCATTAATACTTTAAGAACTTAATAATAAGGAAATATGCGGCTTTGGTTCAATACTGCAATTCTAACATACTGGATTGGTTTTTGATTTATTATAAATAAATTTGTTTCTTTGATAAAAATAGATCATGGCGGATTATTATTTGTTTAAAATGATGGAGTCAATAAATAAAGACATGGAGTCTATAAAAGACATTTCCATAGACCAGAATTGTAATCAATGCGGTTGCTTACGATGTAAGAACTTCATTAGATCTATGCTGACCGATCTCGCGCCAAGGACGCTGAGCAAGACATCCTCAACGATGACGCGTTTTTTGAGGCGTGTGTGTACTATATTAGACATCTACTATTTAAGACAAAAACATAGATTGTATTGTTTTTTTTTTCTGATAATTATAAGATAACTTGAATAAGAACTTGGTTGTACTTAAAGGATGACTTAATTACAATCTTGAGGTGACTTGAGTAAGAACTTGAGGTGACATTGGGGGATGACTTAAGTAAGAACTTAGAAGTGACTTGAGGATAACTTGAGGATGACTTGAGTAAGAACTTAGAAGTGACTTGAGTAACAACTGAGGATGACTTGAGGACGACTTGAGTAAGAACTTAGAAGTGACTTGGGGTGACTTGAGTTAAGAACTTAGAAGTGACTTGAGTGTGTGCATGCGTGGGGTGGGGTGGGCGGGGTGGGGTGGGGGGTGTGCATGCGTGGGGTGGGGGCGGGTGGGGCGGGGGGTGCATGCGTGTGTGCGCGCACCTTTGATTATTTCATGTTTTCCTCTGGCCTATGTTGATAGTATGCGGCTTGTTATTTTCTCTGTTGGTGTGTGCCGCCTCTGCCGGGTCGCTTGGCTTAATGCCAAAGTTGCTCCTTCAAGAGCGGTTTTGGAGTGCAGCCAATGAACGTTTCCTTTCGCGACTCTACTCTGCCAGGTCGCTTGGCTTAAATGCCAAAGTTCTCCTTCAGAGCGGTTTTGGAGTGCGGCCAATGAACGTTTCCTTTCGCGACTCCAAAACACACACACACACAACAAGCAAACAACAAACAACACACACACACAATAGACAGGACAGTGCTTGTGGGGAAAGTGAAGGGGGCTTTTTGTTTGTTAACACTTGAACAACGTAAATTCGAGACAGCTGCCAAAGCACTTATCAGAGTCCTGAATCAATAATCACAGAATCTCTTTCAAAGTTCTATCGGCGGCCGCCCGAAGGCAGCCTGAAAAGGAGGTGTGCAGGGCATTGGAAGCAGGTTTTCAGGAAAAATGTTTGCCAGGCGGTTACAGCGTAACCGTTACTATTTTTAGAAGCCTGTCATACTATCTTCAGTAGTCCAAAACCCTAGCCAGCGGTTACGGTGTAACCGTTACTATTTTTAGAAGCCCGTCACAGGCAGTCAACTCTAAACAAACCGACCGTTCATGCATGAGCGTTACTATATTTAGAGCCACGTCAGTGGTAGGCCTGCTGTGGTCTACAGTCGCACGCACTGTTGCTAAAGCGCCACACAAACAAACATTGTATGACTAGGGGTGTGACAGTTGAGGTTCAAGCGGGATATTTGGAACTTTTGACCAGTAGTTTCTGTATTCTTCAATCTGTAGCATGTTTTCAATTTGCTTCAGTTTATTCATGATGAAATTGACTGGCAGACCAATATTGTAAAACTGAGGAAATGGTTGAAGTACTTTTGCAAGAGTACGTAGCTTGCGTACGTGAACATCTGAATATCCTGTTTTTTCTTTTAACCATTGTGCCCACGTTTCTTTCATCCTTCCTTCTTTTCTTTCTTTCTCCTGCCAGTTTTTGCACAAAATCAGAAACTAACCAAACTGAATATGAAACATTATGTTTGGGGTTCTGTCTTTTTAGATTTCTAATCCCTTTTTGCAGTTTTTCTACAATTTCATTTTCACCCACTGAGTAGTCAAAAAGAACGGAATCTTCTTTAGTCCACAATTCTGTTGGTGTTGGAGGTGGTAATGGAACATTGCAAGCTTGCTGAAAAGTAGAAGCTTGATCCATGTCAGGTAAATTAAACTACTGCCTGCCTAGAATAATCTAACAATTCTTGATGAGCAACTGTGATTCAAGAAGTTCTCTCTCTAATTCTGAAGAAATACTATCTTGAGACATTCGTGACATTCGCCTTGTTAAATTAAACACTTTTCTCACTGAAAAAGCACCACACACCTGCACAGCACAACCCTCCAATGTGAAATAACAAGACAGCTAAGGTCGGTTGTCAACGTCAACAACAGTGCTGGGGCGGATGTGACGTCTTTTTACTATCACATGATTAAATCTTGGCTTATGGTTGGTGAATGTAAGAAACATGTTCTAGATTTGTTTTGCCTCAGGCGGAATCCTTATTGCACCTTGCCAAGTCATAAGACCCAACAGCACAAATTAAGTAATCAGTGTCAGCCTAGCTCCGTATTTCCATGCCTGTGTACAAGTTCTTACCGCCAGCACCAGCAATTAGGGGATGTTGCCCCCGTCATTTACCTTTCCATATTACCCGTGCCAGAACACACCAGCCAGTAAACAAGAAGTGACTCGGTTTTAAAAGACTTTAGAGAACAGTTAAAGACTGTAGTTTTATTTCACATGCGTGAAAATGATGTTATTGAAAACGATCAAGAAAAACACAGGATTAAAGCAAAAACTGAAATCTGAAAAGTTTAGTAAATTAGTATTGAAAACGGATAATCCTACACAGTATGTTTGTTTGTAGATAATCGTTATTTTTTGGTTATTGAAGTCTTACTTGTCAGAGAACGTAAAAACACGGGTTCAGAGTCAGCCGCCCGAAACTGGTTGAGGGCGGCTGAGCTAGAACCCGTGTTTTTACGTTCTCTTCATTCATATCTAGTTCTAAAGTTAATTCAGAATATTTTTTTATGGAGCAAGTTCTGCTCAAAGTTAACTCACACAGACACACGCGTGCGCGCGCGCGCGCGCGAGCGCACGCACACGCACGCACACAAAGTCGAATGCGCGCACATGCATTCGCGCACATGCAAAACACGTACACACACATACACCCTCGTGCGCACAGAGAGAGGCACAGAGACAGAGACGGAAACAGCCTGACTGACGGACATTGTGTATACTTAATGATTTTCCGCCTCACACTACTACTTCTCTCTCTCTCTCTCTCTCTCTCTCTCTCTCTCTCTCTCTCTCTCTCGATTTTTTTACAGTCTTATTTCATGAAGTGTGTGAACAGATTTTGAATAAAATAAACAACATGTTTTTTATACGGTTAAGAGATGAACAATTTTCATCGGATCTGAGATAATATAGTGGAAAGATTTTAAACAAAATTTCGGGTGGGTTTTCAGAAGATGTATTT
>CM031614.1:5705630-5727677 GCA_018398815.1 Conus ventricosus
TACACATTTTTTTTTTTTTTTTTACCTTACAATTAAAGTTTGAAAAATTTTGAAACCAAAACTTTAAAATTTTGGGGGGTTGTTTTTTTTCATAAAAGGGGGTTTACCCATTTCGGAAAAAAAGCAAAATCTGCCCCTGGGGCTTTTTGTCTCTTCAGTATTACATACTGTGATTATTTTGGCACTTTTTTTTTTAAAACCAATGAAAAAAATTGGATTTTTGTGGTTTACTTTACATCCAATAAAAAAAGAAAAATTGGGGAGTTGTGTTTTTAAACTTTACATCCAGTAGAAGAAAAATGTGATTTTTGTGGTTTACTTTACACCCAAATAGAAGATAAATGTGATTTTGGGTTTTTTATTTTTAACATCCAATAGAAAAAAAATTTAAAAATTTGTGTGTTTACTTTACATCCAGAAGAAGAAAAATGTGAGTTTTTGTTTTTAATTTTAAACACCAAGTAAAGAAAAAAGTGAGTTTGTGTTTTTTTTAAAATCCATTAGAAGAAAAAAGTAAATTATTGGGGTTTTTACTTTAAATCCATAAAAAAAGAAAAAAGTGAGTTTGTTTGTTGACTTTAAAACCCCAAAAGGGATGATGGAAATTTTTTCATTTCCCCTATCGAATTTAAATGGACATTGTTTTTTTTACCCGCACCCAAATAAAAATAAAATTAATTGTTTTCTTTTAAACCCAAAGGGGAAGACAAAAAGGCCTTTGATTTTTTCTGATAAAACCCCCCAATTTAAGATATCCCGATAGAAAAATAAAAGGGTTTTGTGTTTTTCCTTTTAACCCCCCAAGAAAAAATCAAAGTAGATTTTAGCTCTGTTGCCCCCCGTAGAAAAAAGAAAACTTTTTCCTTTTAAACCTTTCCCTCGTGCATTCAAGACGACATGTAATTCAAAGCCCCCCTTAAAAAACAACATAAACAGGGCTGCAATGTTTCTTTCCAAACTTTTGTATTTCTATGAAACCTATAAAAAAAAACAAAAATAAACAGGGGCCGGGAAAAGTGAATTTTTCAAAAAATCCACAATTGTCGGGTCAATGAAAACATTGTTTAATTTTTTTTATTATTATAAAACAAATTTTTTCCAGTGCAACAGTCAAAGCCCCTTCCAGTTTTTGCATTTTTTTCTGCTTTTCCCCTACGAATTTTTTTTGCCCCGGGGTGATAGAAGCAGAGACATTATATTACAAAGCAAAACCCAAAATTGGTTTTTATAGAAAGGATAGATTTTTAAAATAAATCTGATTTTTTTTTTAAAAAGAAAACCTTTATATATGAATCCAAAATTTTCTAACCACAAGATTGATTTTGTGGGGGAGGGTTTCATTTTTTTTGTTTTACTGTTTTAAAAAGGGAAAAAAAGCAGACGAGTTTTGCACGGGCATGTACAAAAAAAGCATGAATGCAAAATTTTCAACGGGGTTTCGCATACATATTCGTGCACCACACACAAACAACACACACACACACACACACACACACAAAACACACAAAACAAAACACACACACACACACACACGTTTTTTTTAACGTAACCCCATCCATTTTCCACAAAATACCATAGCAAACCACATACATCCCAAGCATAAACCCCAAAGTAAATGTGTGTACTTTCTGACCATGCCATATTCAAATGCACACACACACACACACACAAACACACACACACCCACACACACACACACAAAAAAAAATTTGATGCTTATTAGTGACATGGGAAAAAATGGTTTGCCCCCAAAAAACTAATCATTTTAAAGTTTACCAGTCCTGTTTTACTAACAGACTTCAAAACTTTAACCAGACTTTTGGCCAAATTGTTTTGACATTGAAACATAAACACCGCTTTCTAACACAGTTTGGGTAAAGAATTTAAAGAAAACGGGAAACCCTGAACCAAAACCTCCCCAATTCGTAAAAAACATCCTATGGTTTTTGGGTAAATTTTCCTTTTTTTTTGATTTAGTTATGCACTGTTTCATTTTAATTTTTTCAAAAAACATTTGGTAATTTTGTGTTAATTTTAATAAATCTTTTCTTTTCAAAAAACTGTTTTTTTTCATTATTTCTTTTTCTTAAAAGGGAGAGAGAGAAAACGCAAGTGAGGGGTGTGGGGGGGGGGGGAAATTTGGGGGGGCAATAAACCGGTACTTTTGATTTTCTTTAAAATATATGTTAGAAAAAAATATCTTGCTGTTGTTTAAAAATGGTAAATAATTTGCACTTTGGGGAAAATTGCACACGAAAGATGGGAGTGTCCAAGGTAGACAAATCTACTTGCCCACCCCCAAATGCTCTAAAGAGGAAAAAGGGGCCTTTTCCCCATAAACGGAGAGCTGCTAGGGAAAAAATTTTGCCCAGATCCCCACGACTAAGAATCCCCCCTTTTTACTCCCTGAATCCTTTGGGTTGCTGTGCACCCGGGGTTCAAAATGACTGCAAAAAAAAAATTTTTTAGTAGCTTTTTTGTCATCTAAAACATTAAAAAACCCCCCACTTTTTTGAAGGGCTGTTTTTGCTGAATGGAATTTGGGGCACATAAAACTGGGAAAATTGGCGTCAAAAACCATTTTTTTTTTCGGGCCTTTTTCATTGAACAAAAGGGCCCTTTCTGATCATTTCATGAAAGCAAAAAAGGGGAAATGTTTAAAAAAGAAAAGAAAAGCACTAAAAAAAGGGGAAAACCTCTCAAAAAAGGGTTTAAAACCCCAGCTTTTAAAATAGTAATTAAGACCCCTACTTACGGCTTTCAGTAAATTAGCAAGCCCCACACATAGAGGTTTTACTCGGGTTGGGGTTGTGTGTGGGTGTGTGTGGTGTTGGTGGTTTGTGGTTGTTGGTTGCTTTTGAAATTTCAAAACACATTAAAACTGACTTTTGTTCGGGAAAAACCGCAGAAATCGGAATACTGCAATGTACTGCTTAGGGTGGGCGGGCAGTTTGGGCTTTAAATTTTTTAAATTTTCCCTTGATGCGAAAAAGAAACAGGGAAATCACAGAGAAAAAGGGGAATCAATTTCTTTTTTACTTTTTTTCATACCCCAGCAAAATTCCCTTGGTGTGTCATTTAAAAGAGAAAGATAAAGGCAAATTGGGTTCTGGGCCCCAAAACAAAGGTGTACCCCAAATTTCCCCTCCCCCCCCTGCTTCTGCTGTCGTTGCCTGGAGCCCCAAGAACAAGATCCCACAGCCGGCTGTTTTTTTTTTATCTTTGTCAAACAGCTTTATTTTGAAATGGGGGACAGTCTCCAGGAAAAAAATTTCCTCCTTTAGGACCCAACAAAACCTGAAAATAACAAAGAACAAAAGGGGGAACATGTTGTTTTTCTCCCCCAAACCCGGGCATAGAACCCAAAAAACCCCTTTTAAAAAAACCTTTCCCCGGGCATTTGAAAACTGACCCTACTTAAACGACCATGTGGGAGGGTAAAGCCCAAAGCTTTGAAAACTTCTTTTCTATAAAACCAAATCCCAATTCTTAAAATCCCAATCCCTGTCTTTTAAAAACCAAAATTTTTTCCTTTTTGGCACTTTTTTAAAATTTTCTTTTTGGGTTCCTTGTAAAGGGCCCACTGGGCCCCTTGGGTGGGGAAAAAACGGTCTGGCATGGCTTAAAATTTTTGGCAGGAACAAAAACTTTTGCATGAAATGTAACCCATCTAAACGGGGTGGAATCCCTTCCACAGGGAAAATATCGATACAAACATCATGGTGTTTTGGAGGGAAAGGGCCCTCGAAAAGGGAAATTTTGTCGAACATACTATGCTGTTTTGGATGGATGGCCTTCTAAAGGGGAATTTGCCCAGTTTTAAAACCAAGCTGTTTGGGATGAAAAATTTTTTCCCAATGGAAAAAGAAATTTATAGACCATGCTGATTGAAGGGGACCCTTTAAACAGGTTTTTTTTTTAAAAACCCCAAACCCTGATTGGATGGAAGACATTTGCCCCGGGAATATGGTGATATACCCCATTTTTTTAAAAAGATGGAAAAAGTCATAAAGGCCTTTCTGATTTTTTTTAAAGGGGGGCCTTTCCCAAAAAAGGAACATTTTTAGTTTGACCATGTTTAAATTGGATAAAAAGGCCTTACAAGGAATTATGTCAATATAGATCACTGAAGGGAAAGGAAGGGCCTTTCATGGGGATTATTTTGATTTTAAAAATTTTATAGGAATTTAAAGGAAAGGGCCCCTCGTTTGGGGGAAAAATCTTGATTGAACGGTACGGGTTGGGGAGGGAAAGGCACTGGCATGGATTTTGGGGGTAAAAAACCCCATTTTTTGATTGGGGGGAAAAACCTTGGCCTGGCGATTCCACCCCAAGTTCACGGGAAGGGATCTTTCTGTTAAATTTTAAGAAGATAGGGGAAAATTGAATCTTCTTTTTTACATAGTTCCTTTGGGGGACATTGAAGTCATTTTGGCCACTTCCGGGTCGATCGGGTTTGGGCTCCATCTGCCTTCTTTTTCAGGGGTTTTGGCATGGTTGCCACATTTTGGCCGTTTTTTTGGCCCTCAAACGGTCAATTTTAAAGGGGCGCAAAAGGTATTCATGAAACAAAAAAAGGGCCCAAAGGAGGCGTGGGGAGCTCATTGAGAGCACCCCCAAACACCGGCAAACGGGTCACCGACAGGGCGACCCACTGTCAAAACAATTTCCCAAAGCGCCATAAATTACTGTCAAAACCCGGGGCCCCGGGTGATTTGGGTTGTGGATGGGGGGACCCAAAAAATTTGAATAGAAACAACACTTTTTTGGGTGGTCCCGCCCTGCTTTGTATGAGTTTTTGGAAAAAATTTAAAAAATACTAAAAGAAAATTTGTAAAAGAGGTGTTAAAATTGAAACTAAATGTTAAAATTGTTTTTTTTTTGGAACAGTTTTGTCTGAAAAAAATTTAGACCAGTGCTTTTTCTTCTATCTCAGAGGGGAAAGGGGGGTTTTTTTTTTAAATAAGCAGATGATAAAACAAAATAGCCCCCATCATTTCCTCCTATTTTAAATTGTTTGGGCAAATTTTTTTTTATTTAAAATTGCAGAATTTTTTTTGGGGCCCAAAACCCTAAAATCGAATATAAATCAAAATATAAATACAATAAGAACACGTTTTTCCCTCCCGCCAAATTTTTTAAAGATTCCTTAAAAAAAAATGGTGACCCTCTATTTTCTTTTGGCACGGAATAGAAAACATTTTGTAATCATTCATTGATGCACTGTAATTTATTTTTTTTTTTTTTCCCTTTTTTTTTCTTTTTTTTTAACATATTCAATGTTTTGGGCAAATTCTAAAACGCACATATTCCCTTCTAAACCATATCATTGCTCCTTTAGTTTTTTTTTTTAAAAGTTTTTCAGTAAAATTTAAGTCAATGGGGGGAAAAGGGTCCACAATTGGGGGGAGAAAAAACAGAGGGTTTTGGCCCCCCACCAGGACTTTTTTTTTTCCCTTTCTTTTTTTTATTGTTTTTCCATTTTTTCCGTCTTTCTCCATAAATTTTTTTTTTTTTTTTCCCTTTTTTTTTTTTTTCCTTTTTTGTTGTTGTTGTTGTTTTTTTAAAAATTGATTTCTTTTGCCTCTGTTTTTTTTTTTTGATTCTTAAACTTTAAAATGCAGCCCTTAAACCCTAAATTTTACACAAAAAATTGTAAAGGTTCGCTAAGACCAAAAACTAATTACAAATAAATGACAGACAAAAATTTAAACAGCCTAACAGTCGCTTCCAAACAGATCTAAGACTGCGGGAAAACCCCCCCGAATTAACCTCACACAACTTTTAAGACCGTTACTAACATGAACATTTTCCCCGACCATAACAAACGAAAACCCTTTCCCCACCCTAATCAATCCCTTTCACCCCAAACAACACATGCCACCACCAAAAACCACCCCCTTTCATTTACACTCAATCACATTTGCAACCACACCCCCCCCAGCTCCATCCCCGCGGGCCCGGGCATTCCCTAAAAAAATACCTGGGTCATAGGGCACTTTACACATAAAACAACCAATAAAAACACATGCCAAAATAAAACCCCCGACGGGAAACTTCAATAACCCCCAGCACTACCTAGGCTAGGGGGCATATACACGTATCATCAATACAATAAATACGCCCGGTGCCAACCCGTCAACCCCTAAAAAGGAACTTCAATGGCCTCCAGCACCGGGAACAACCACTTTGGGCATAGGGCACATGACCGTATCCCCAAATAAAAATGAATACCAGGGCCGTGTAAACCGCCCAAATCCGGCCCCAACAACTAATTATTTCTTTAAAACCCTTTTACGGCACCCGGGACACAAACATCAGAAACCAATGAATACAGCCAGTTCCCAAAACCCAAAAACCCCTAAAAAGGAAATTTTCAGGGCCTCCGCACCTGGAAAAAAACCACTTTGGGCCCATAGGGCCAAAAAAAAAAATGACACACATCATCATCCCAATAAATTACATACAGGGGCAACGTCAACCCTTGCAAAGAACTCAATAGACTAAGCAGAATGGAAAAATACCCCGGGCCCAAAACAACCACGCTGACCAAACTTTTAAATTTATTTCATGAGAAAAAAAATTTTTTCCCAGAACACGGGTTTTTTCACACGACTCACCACCGAGGGAACGACCCCCAACACTATCACCTGAGCGTCTCGTTCGTGCTTTTCCTCACTACTTTTCATGAGCCCAAGCACATGCAACGCGCACTTCTGCCCCAATCACACCCACCAGCCCACGGACCCTCCCCCCGCGGCCCCCGCGATGCCCCTCCCAAAAACCGGGCCCACGGGCCCACACACAATTCCACGGGCCACAAAAGCCCAACGGGGCCACACAACACAGCGCCCCGGAACGCCCTTTCCACCCAACACAGAACCTCCCCACAGTTCCCCTGGCAAGCCCCCAAAGGGTCAAGCCAATTTGCTAAAATCCCGCCCGTCCTTGGGCCCCCCAGGGGGCCGGGGCGAGTATTTTTCCCCCCCAAAACCCTTCCCCAAACATTGGCCACAAAGGCTCAAGCTCCCGCGCCCCCGGGCGGAGGAGGGGGACGGGGGGAAAAAGGAAAGGGGGGGGTTTTTGAGGGGTAAACCGGGACATTTCTCGGGAAGGGGACCAAGGACGCCCCCCCGGGTTTTTTTACACCCTGACAGGTCAAGGGCACAAAAGGGAAAAGGGAATGGGGTTTCAAAAGGAAAACGCAGGACGATTTCCCAAACCCCACCTGCCCGAAGCCCCGGGGAAATCGCCTCCCCCCCAGAGGAAAAACGTGACCTCGGGACGACAGTAAACCAGCAGGTAAACCCCGATGGAGCCAACGGGAAAGCCTCCGCAAGGATGTGCAGAAAACCCAACACAGGATCCCGTCGTACACCAGGGGGGCTTTTTTCCGGGGCAATCAAGAAAGAGCACAGATCCCCTTTGCTTTAAAACCCCGAATTTTACCCCGTTTACTAAACACTTAGTCAAAAGTTTAATCAGTGCACAATCCCCCCCATACGAATCCAACCGCTCATAGCATTTTCAGGCTTAGTCCAGCAACAAACATTTACACATGGGCCGCACATAACCCCAAAAAATCACCCACCATGAAAAATAGCCCCACCTGAGAAGTGGAACACAGACCCTTTCCCTACCCTTTAAACCCAACCAAAAATCTCAATCCAAACCCGGGGCAATTAATTTGCAACTACCACCCCAAAACCCCTCCTCATTACATAATCAATCTCTCAAACCTCTCGAGGCCCCGTTTTTAAAACCCCCCCCGAATCAACAGAGTTTTAAAGCATAAGTTTTTAAAACCCAAACATTGTCAAAATTTTCCAAATCTAACCCCGCGAGCCAAACCCCCACCCTGCTTTTAAATACCACATTGCAATTCACTCCCCGAAAAGCCCCCCCATTCCCCTTCCCGCATTTACCAAGTCCCACAGCCCAAAACATCACTTCTGCCCACTCACAGTGTCAACAACGATACGTCCGACACACGATTTCCAACAATAATGCAGTCAACACAAAAATAAAACCCCAAATATAAAAAAAATAATTCATAGTTCAAAACCCTATTGCCCCAACCTTCCGCATATTTCAATTTAACCCTGGCCTGAAAAATGAATTGAACTCTCCATAATTTAAAATCCACATCCCAGGAACACCTAAAACCCCCCAATTAAAACCTCCACACCACCCATACAACCATTCACACCACATCACAACCCTATATCCCAAAAGTAAACCCGAAAAAACAGAAAAAACAAACCACACCCAAACCCCCAAACCAGGGCCGTGGGCCCAAACCCCCACGCCCGACCCAAAACCCCCCTTCGCAGCCCCACCAGACGAGACAAAAAAACCGCAACAATCTGTCAGCCGTCACAAGGGGGGCCTGAGGGCCCCTTTAAGTTTTTCTTAACAACTATACTCGACTACTTTTATTCTGACACAAAAAAAGTAAAAATACCGTAACGCCGGGACCACTTCCCCCCCCAACACAGTTTGGGAAAGGGGAAAACACGGATTTCTTAGACTAGCTGGCAAACCCCCACAAGACACTACCTAAAATTCTTGGTTAAAAAAAAATCACCCCCAAAAAAAGCTAACTGGCCCCCAGACCCCCACCTCCTGCATCTTGCCAGCCAACCCAAAAAAAACTCCACATGACGCCATTCGTGCGCAACGCCCCTAATCCTGGGGCCCCCGGGGAGAAAACATTGGGGGAACCCCCCCTTTACCCAAAGGAACCCACACACACACCCACACGGGCCCGTTTTCAAAAAAAACCGGGTGACCCCGCCCTTTTCCTGGTCTAAAAATAGACAAAAGCGTTGAGTAGGGACAAAAACAAAATAATTTTTTCCCAAACCCGTTTAAAAATAAACCTTTTAAAAAACTACCTCGGTCGCGCTGGGAAAAACCCCCAAAACTGTCACCAACACAGACTGACCCGCTGATACAGAGTGCGAAAACCCAATGCACCCTAAACTCGCAACCGGTGACCATGGTAACGATGACAGGACAAAGGCCAATCCCCCATTTCCTCATCTGATTTTGACGGACCAAGGACACACAATAAAGAAAAAAATATTCATGCCAAGGAAGTTCATTCCTCACCCAAAAACATATAAGAAAAATTCCTGTGCAATTTTTACATTGTCTCTGATTTCTGTGTGTAAACACAATTTATCGTCTTTTTTGGTTAAATTTTTGTCAAGTTGTTTAGTTTTGTACCTTCACTGCAAGGGAGGAGTTTAAAAAAACCAATGGAAAAGTCAGGTGAGGAATTTTCCCCATCTTCCCCATGGGCTGTGGTTGATTGCAAAGGGCAAGTCAGTTTTTTTAAAGCAAAGCCCAAACCCCGGGAACCATAACAGGGGTGACTGCAAGTCAAAAAAACACACTGTGGATTAAAAATTTAAAATCCAATTTCAGAAAAAAAAAAATCCCAAAAAACGGTTTCCCGTCTAGAAAGACGGGTGATTGACCTGATAAAAAATATAAAAGAAAAAAGAAATAATTTCTAAAACCCTTTATAAAACTGTTTACACAAATTTCTGAAGCAAAATCAATTTTTTCGGGACAGGTTTAAAAAATAAAAAATCAAGGAGGGACTTTAAGGGGAAAAAAGGTTTTAAAATTTTTTTTTTTTTTGTTTTTTTTTTGGTGTTTGGGGGGGGGGGGGGGTTAAAATTTTTTTGTAAAATTTTTTTTTTTTTTTGGGGGGGTTTTTTTTTGGGGGGTTGTGGTTTTTTTTTGTTTTTTTTTTTTTGTGTGTGGGGGTGTTTTTTTTTTGGGTTATTTTTTAAAAAATGTTTATGTATAAGGTTTTTTTTTCCATCAATTAAGTTTTTATTTTTCAAAAAAATTTTTTAAAATTTAAAAGCCCTTTTTCTAAAAATTTTTTATTTTTTCCGCCCTTTTATTTACAAAAAACTTTTATTTAAAATTGGTCCTTTTTAAAAGGGATTGGAACTTTGGTGTTAAAACTTTTATTTCGGGAAAGTAAAAAAATATAAAGGGAGTTTAAAATTTGATTCCCCCCCCCCCCCTTTCCCCCAAATTTTTTTTATTAAAAAAACCCCTTTTCATTGTTCAAAGCGTTTCCCAAAAAAAAATTTTCCCCTTTCTTCAGGGAAAAAGGGGGCAATTGGGAAAAATGCCTTTAAACCATTTTTTTTTTTTCCCCCTCCTTTTTTAAATTTTGAAGCAAAAAAACAATGTCCTGAATTTTTTGTTAAATGGGTTAGGAAAGGTTTGGAAAAAGGAAAGAAAAGAACCATTGCCGTTTTTGTTTTTTTTTATTTTTTTTTTATTTCCCCTTTTTCTTGTTTAGAAGGCCCCCCAAAATTTTTTTCGAAGGGAAAAAGGAAGGGGGGAAAGGGGCTGGAAACCCGAAGTTTTCCCCCTTTGAAAGGGCGTCCTTTTTTTGTTAAAAAAACCCCCCGGAAAGAAAGGGGGGATTTTAGATGTTTTGTTAAATTTCCCCTTTTTAGATGGGTGGACAAAGACAACCTGGTTTGTTTTTTTGGTTGGGGTTGTTTTGGGGTTTTTTTTTTACTTGTTTTAAAGGCAAATCAAACCCCTTTTTTCCGGAAAATTTTTTGTATTTAAAAGGAAGGGAAGGGATAGAGTGACCAAATTTTAAAAAATAAAGAAAGGCCCCCCAACCATTTTTTTTCCCTTTTTTCCCAAAAAGTGCCAAATTTATATGTGTGTTTGGTTTCCAGGGGGAAATTGGGGTTTCAACCCTAAAATGGTTTGTTGGGTTTTTTTTTCCAAAAAAGTTGTTTATTTTTTGGGGTTTTTTTTTTCCCAAAACCGTAAAAAGGGGCTTTAAAAAATAAATTTTAAGCAATAAAATGGTGTTAAAAGTTTTAATTTTTAAAAATTTTTTTGGAAAATTAACCAATTTTTAAAAAAGAAAACCGTGCCCCCCCCTCAAACCCCGGGTGGCCAGATTTAAAAATGTGGGGAAAAATTGAGATGTGTAAAAAAGATATCTGTTTTTTGGGGAGGGTTACCGGTAACTTTAAATCCATAAAAACCCGTGGACTGGTTTTAAACCCTTTCCCCCTTTTTTGGGATTTTGGAAGTCAAATTAGGAAACCCTTAAAAATTAAGTAAACAAGGTTTTGAAAGTCCTTTTAATTTGGTTGTTTTTTAATAAGATTCCGATTAAAAAAGATGGGGGGAAGTTGGAAAAACTTTGGTTTTGCTGGAAAAAAACAAAAGGTTGTTTGGCAAAACCCTGTGTTATGAAAATATGTTGGTCAAAAAAATTATTTTGGGGGGGCCCCAAAACCGGGTAGAATTTGTGGTCCCAAACACGGTGGTTTGCTAACCCAAACCCCCTGTTCAGGGGTGTAGGGCGGGCAAAAATCAGGGTTTAAAAACCCCCTTTAAAGTAATTTTCGGGAAAAAAAATGTTTTTGGCCCAAGGGCTTTAATAGTTGCTTAAAAATTTAAAAAAAACCCGGGGTTTTAAAACTTTCATTTTTAGTTTTGCTGGTACAAAAAAACCCCCCGGGTTTTCTACAACCCTGGGGGCATTAGTAGGTTGGGTGGTTTCGGAAAAAACAAGGGGTTTTCTCCAAAACCCCGGTTGGGCATGATTAGTTGTCGGTACAAAAAACCCCGGTGTTGCACCAACCCTGGGTGGTCCCTGGGGTGATTTTGGGTGGTTTCAAAAAGCACAGGTTTTGCGACAACCCTGGTGGGCATGAGGAAGGGGGTGCTGGTACAAAAACACAGGTGTTGCAAAAACCTGGGGGTCATGAAGTAGTTTTGGGATTAAAAAAAAACACAGGTTTTTGCAAAAACCCTGGTTGGCCCTGATTTATTTTGCTGGTACAAAAACACAGGGTTTGCCCACAACCTGGTTTTGGGCAAGATGTAAGGGTGCTGGGACAAAAAGCCCAGGTGTTGGGGACAACAAATGGTGGGTCATGGAAAGTAGTTGTGCTGGTACAAAAAAGCACAGGGGTTTTCTAAACACTGGTGGTCATGGGTGGGATTTTTTCGGTACAAAAAACACAGGTTTTGCAAAAACCCTGGTTTGGGCCCGATTAGGTTTTGCGGGACAAAAAACACAGTGTTGCTACAACCTTTGGGGCATGATGTAGGTGTCTTTTACAAAAAGCACAGGTGTTCAACCAAAACGGTGGCCCTGAATTTAGTTTTTGCTGGTACAAAAAACACGGGGTTGCTACAACCCTGGTGGGCATGATGTAATTTTGGGGTGGTACAAAAAAAAAAACAGGGTTTTCGACAACACCGGGGGTCCCTTGTAGTTGTGCTGGTACAAAAAAAAAAAAGGGTTGCGAAAAAACTGGTTTGGGCATGATTAGTTTTTGCTGGTAAAAAAAACACAGGGGTGCACAACCTGTTTGGGCAAGATTTAGTTGTGCTGGGACAAAAAACACAGGGGTTGCACAAAATGGTGGTCATGATGTGGTGTGCGGTAAAAAAAAGCACAGGGGTTGCACAACCCGGTGTTTATAAATTTTGGTTTTGGGGTGGTAAAAAAAACACAGGGGTTTCCAACAAAACCCTTGGTTTTTATGAATTAAGGTGTGGTACAAAAAAAACAGGTTTTCGACAACCCTGGGGCCCTGATGTATTTTGCTGGTACAAAAAAAAAACAGGTTTTGCAAAAAACCCGGGGGCATGAGTATTTTGCCCGGTACAAAAAGCACAGGGTTGCGAAAAACTTGGTGGTCATGGAAAAGGGGGGTTTTTTTCGGAAAAAAAGAAAGGTGGTTTCACCCCCCCTGGTTTTTATTTATTTGTTAAAAAAGAAAGGGGTTCCCCCAAACCCTTGGGTGTCAGAGGGGGTGGGGTTGGAAAAAAAACCCCAAAAATTTTGCCCCAACTTTTTTGGGGGTCCCCCAAATTTTTTGGGACCAAAAACCCTTTTCCACCCCCTGGGCCAATGTTAAAAATTTTCGGAACCCCAAAAAAAACAGTTTGGAAAATGGTTCCAAAAAAAATTTTTTTTAAAAAAGAAGGTGTTTGCAAATTTTTTGGGGGGATGGGGGAAAGGGGGGGGGTAAATTCCCCCTTTTCAAAAAGGAAAAATAAGTGGGGCCTTTTCCTTTTTATTTCTCCCTTTTTTTTTAAAAAAAATGTTCCCCCAATAACCCCAATTTACCCCTTTAAAGGGGTTTGTGTTAGAAAATGGAGAAAAAAAAATTTTCCTCAACCTTTTTAAACAAAATGGCCCAAAATTTTTTTTCCTCCATTTAATGAAACCCCTATTTTTAAATTTCCCTTTTTGTTTGGGGAAAAACCCAAAAGAAAATTTAAATTTAAACCCAAAAAAATTTTTTTTTAAATGAAAGGGGGACTTTGTTTTTTTTGGGGAAATAGGGGAAGGGGGGAAAAAAGGGGGGTTTTTTAGCTTTCAAAAGGGGAAAAAACCCCTTCCCGTTTTTTCCCTTTTTTTCCCTTTTGGGGTTTAATAAAATTTTTAAAAAAAAGGCCTGGGATTTTAAAAAAAAAAATTTTTTTCCCCAATCAAGAACAAAAAAGAAAAAAAGGGATAAATTTTTTTTTTTTTCCATCCATTTTCAAACAAAAAAAAAAACCCCGTCCTTTTTTTTTCCCATTTTGATTTTAAAAATGAAATTTTGTATTTTTTCCTTTTTGGGGGTTTTTAACCACAAAGGATTCGGGGAAAGGTTTTTAATCTTATTTGATTTTACCGGGGGGGAGGGTGTTTTGGGGGTTTAATAAAAGAGTAATCCAGTGCCTTTTTAAACCTTTTTAAAGAAGAAAACCAGGCCCCAGTAACTTAAATGGGAACACAAAAAGGGGCCCAAAAACCTTTGGGAAACTAACTTTGGCAAGGGGTGGAAATTTAAAATGGGAAAAAACCCCTGGAGTGAAAAAGAAACCCAAAAAACTTCTTTTGGGGAACAAGGCCAAAAACCCAAAATTTTTTTAAGGGAAAGTGAAATTTGAAAAATTCCTTTTTTTTTGGCAAAAACCCCCCCAAAAAAAATTAAACCGCTTCCCAAAAATTTTAAAGGGGGTTTTTTAAAATTTGAAAAAAAACCTGAAGGGGTTTTGTTTAATGGGTCTTTTGGTTTTGGGTTTGTTCTAACGGGAAAGTTTAAATTGGGGGTTTTATTCTCCAATTGGGGAATTTTTCCTTTCCCCTTTGGGCCTCCACCTCCTTCCTTCTTAATAAAAGAATCCCCCTTTTTTAATTAAATTTAACCCCCACAAAACCCAATTACCTAAAAGCTGCCCTTTATTGTAAGGGGGGTGGATAATGAAAAGGGTACTTTTGCGAATTTTTTAAAAAAAATTCAAAACAACAATTTCTTTTAAAAGGGGGGGATCATTTTTTCCCAATTTAATTTTCTTTTTAAGGGGGCTTACAAAAGCCCTTTTCTCTTCCTTAAAGGAAATTTTTTTAAAAACGCCTTTTTTTGTTTTTTTAAAACAGGTTTTAAGAAAAATTTAATGTTTCGGGGTTTGGGATTTTTAAAAATGAGGAACATTTTTAAGATTTTAGTGTATTTGGGGATTTGGAAAATTAGGGTTTTTTTTTGACGCAAAAGAAGGGTGAACTTCTGGTCCCCTTTTTCCTTTTTTTTTTTTTTCTCCCCATAAAATATAAAAAATTTAATTTTTTTTCCTTTCAGACATAAAAAAATTTATAAAATTATTTTCTGAATTTTTTAAAATTTTTTTGGAAAAAAAACAATAAAATTTGATTTTGAATTTTTTTTGAATTTTAAATTTATTAAAAAAAAAGGAAGTTTCCCTGGGCATACCAAAAATTTTTTAAAAGTTTTTAAAAACTTTTTACTTGCCAAAAAAAAATTTAAAAATAAAAATTTGCCCGGGGGCCCTTTTTATTTAAAAACATTAAAAGAAAACCGGGTTTGTTGTAAATTTTTAAATTGAGCTTTCTTTTTTTTTGTTTTTAAAAATTTTTTAAAAGGGTTTAGTAAAAATTTTAAAAAAAATTCCTGGTTTTAAAAAAGGGTGTAAAAACCCTTCCCGTAAAACAGGGGTATTTCAATTTAACCCCGGAAAACCTTCGGAATGTAAAAAAAAAAAAAAAAAAAAAAAAAAAAAAAAAAAAAAAAAAAAAAAAAAAAAAAAAAAAAAAAAAAAAAAAAAAAAAAAATTTTTCGCCAAAGATTCCCGCCCTTCTGATTTTTGGCCCCAAAAAACCAATCAAAGAAAAAAAAAGGAAAATTTTTTTTCGCCCTGACCTGGAAGGTTTCCCCAGTTTTTTAAAAAGGAAAGGGAAACTTTGCCCCCAACTTTCCCCTGGGTTGGCTTAAAAACTTCCTTCCCAAGTCCAGACGAACAGAAACGCAAAACCACACCTACCACTCAAACAGCAGCCATCAGACTAACGCCACGCGCCGACAACAGCCACTTCGCAGCGCACCAGACGAGACACACCGCAACAGGATCTGTCAGCCGCTCACGCAGCTGAGGCCCCGTGAGGTTTACTTAACAACTATACTCGACTACTTCATTCTGAACACTAAAACAGTACAACTACCGTATCGCAGGCACCTCTTCCCGCCTAACACAGTAGAACGTGGATACACGATTCTTAGACTAGCTAGGCAATACGCCACAAGACACTAGCCTAAACTCTTGGTGAACAAATCACCCATACGAAAAGCTATCTGGCCTCAGACCCGCACCTCCTGCAGTCTTGCCAGCCAACCCGAAAAGAACTCACGATGACGCCGATTCGTGCGCAGACGTACTCTAATCCTGCCACCTGTTGAGAAAACTTGAGTGACCCCCCCTTGACAAGGGAACCCCCCACACACCCCCACACGGCCAGTGTCAAAAAAACCGGCTGACTCGCTTCTCCTGGTCTAAAAAATAGACTAAAGGCGTTGAGTGGGCACAAACACAAACAGTTTATCCCTACCAGTTTAAAAATAACCTTCTATTAAACTACCTCGGTCGCGCTGTAAAAACCCCAAAACTGTCACCAACACAGACTGACTGCTGATGACAGAGTGCGAACCGAATGCACGTAGCTCGCAACCGTGTGACCATGGTAACGATGACAGGACAGGAAGGCTCAGATCCTCATTTCCTCATCTGATCTGACGGACCAAGGACACACAATAATGATTAATATTCATGCCAAGAAGTTCAGTTCCTCACGTATTACATATAAGAATATCCTGTGCAAGTTTGACATTGTCTGCTGATGCTGTGTGTAAACACATTCATCGTCTTTTGGTACTGTTGTTGTCAAGTGTTTCAAGTGTGTACCTTCACTGCAAGGGGAGGAGGTTAAATAGCAGGAAAGTCAGGTGAGTGTACTTTTCCCATCTTCCCTCATGGTCTGTGTTGATTGCATGGGCAAGTCAGGTTGTTTATAGCACAGCCAACCCAGAGACCATAACAGGGCTGACTGCAAGTCAAACACACGACTGTGGATAAATTAACATCCAAGTTCAGAAGAAAAAAAAAATCAAACAACGGTTTCAGCTCTAGAAAGACGCTGATGTGACTCGTGATAGAAATATAATGATAATGATGATAATACTAACATTTATAAAACTGTTGTACACATTACTGAAGCAGATCATGTTTTTCTGTACAGATGTTAACAAATAAATTATCATAGGAGGCACTTTAGGCAAAGATGGTTATGCTCATTTCTTTCAAGTGTATTTGGTGATGTGATCTATTTGTTTTGTTTCTGAGTTAGTGATTTTTATTATTACATCCAAAAAGCTTTAATATTAAAGTGCATTTCCAGCTAAAATTGTGTCATGTTTTTCTGCCTTATTTACAGACATACTTGTGTGGTTTTATATAAAATCGGGTCAGTTTTGTCAAATATGCATTGTATTCTTTGTGTTAGACTAAAATAATTATCTGTGAAGGTATTAGGGGATGAGAGAGGGAGATTAGTTGGAATCCTTTCTGATAATATTTTTGTTATCTAAAACCACTGCATTTCAGTGTTTTCACAGTCTGTATTGCCATACAATGGAATGGTTTCTTTCTTCTATGGAAATAAGTTCAATTTGACTGCCATTTATTCTCATTTCTTTTTATTTTTTCCGCTCTCTTTTGAAATTTTGTATGCAAATACATATGTATCTGTTAATTGATTCCTGTATGCCATGTAGGAAGGATGTTGAAATGTGAACGAAGTGTGAATGACGGCATTCTCAAAGTTTCCCGATGCTCCCCCCCCCCCCCCCCCTTCCCCTCATCCTTTATTTTTAATCCCTTTCCCCCATTGTTGCAGAGACCGTGCCCACCAAAAAATTTCCCTGATGATCTGCAGCGACCACAAGGAGGGGGGCGACGGGTCTGGCAAACAGCAGTTCCTTCCCCTCTACCGATCTGTCCGCGCTCCGTTCTTTCCGAAATTATACACAGACCCGCAGGAAATGACAGGGTCAGGAGTGTCCGAGACTGTTGTGTTGAAGTGAGCTTAGTAGCTTATGGACTGGACGAAAGACACCATAGCGTTGTTTTTTTTTGGATTTTGTGTGTGTTGTGTGTTTTCTTTTACTTGTTTTAGAAGGCCATTCAAAGACCTGTATTTTCGAAGATTTTACTGGTTTAATGGAAGGAACGTACTAGAGTGATCCAAATGTTGTAATACTATGAAAGAGGCGATCCATTTTTTTGTGTACATTTTTCCCCTGTGAAGAGAGCTGACTTTTTATGATGTGTGTTGTTGCCATTGAGATGATTGCATCAGTAGACAGAGTGGTCGTTTGTTTGTTTTTCTGAAGTTGTTGGGATGCTTGCTGGGGTTTTTTTCATAAACGTATATACATACACACAGTCACTTTTCCTTTCTCACTTATTATGTGTTAGTGCTAATGGCAGATTGTATGGAGTATGTGACCAGATTTTACAAAAAGAAAGCCAAGTGCCCTGCCCCTCACACCCCTGATGCCATGTAAATTACAGAATGTGCCAACTCGTATTATGCTGTCAGATTTTGCTCCCACGGGGAAGAAGTTACCGCCCGTCTTCTACACCAAAAATGTCAGTGGTCTGTTTCAACCGTTGTCTTTTGTTTTGATTTCTGTGATGTTCAAGTAGGAAACAGATTTAAAACATTTAAACTGTTACAAGAAAGAATGGAAAGTCAATGTTTTAATTTTTGATATGTTTTTATTTTAAAGCTTTAAACATTTTAAAAATTGTTAATTCTTGTGTCTGTCTGCTCTTTTGCGATGGAAAAACAACAGAAAAGTGATGTGAAAAAAAATGTGATTATAAAATATGATGATCATTTGTTGGGAAAGGCTGCTGTACCGAAGTAGATCTGTAGAGTCCATCACCCCAGTGGGTTCTGTAACTGTTCCCCTAAAACGGGATTGGAAGTCAGTCAGGTTAAACCGTTTAAAAGTAATTTCAGTAAAAAAGTGTGCCGTTTTCAATCCTCTGCTAACAAACTCCGATTAAAAAAAAGAGCCCTGGAATAGGAAACTACATTTGGGAGTTGTGCTGTACAAAAAAAAACAGGTTTGCTACAACCCTGGGGGCAGACGTAGGTGTGCTGGTACAAAAAGCACAGGTGTTGCTACAACCCGGGTCATGATTTTGTTGTGCTGGTACAAAAAACAAGGGGTTTCTACAACCCTGGTGGTCATGATGTATTGTGCTGGTACAAAAAGCCGGGGTTGCGAAACATGTGTCATGTGTAGTTTTTGCTGGTACAAAAAAACAGGTGTTGCGACAACATGGGGGTCATGATGAGTTTTTTGATACAAAAAAAACAGGTGTTGCTACAACATGGGGTCATGATTTAGCGGGGCTGGTACAAAAAACACAGGGGTTGCTACAAAAACTGGGGGTCAGATGTAGGTGTGCTGGTACAAAAAACACAGGGTTGCACAACACGGTGGGGCATGATGTGTTGTGCTGGACATAAAAAACCCGGGGTTTTCGACAACACTGGGGTCTGATGTAGGTGTGCTGGACAAAAAACACGGGGTTTTCACAACCCGGTGGCATGATTAGGGTGCTGGGACAAAAAGCACAGGTGTTCACAATTGGGGGTCATATGTGGTTGCTGGGACAAAAAGCAAGGTTTGCACAAAACGGGGGCCATGGTAGTGTGCGGTACAAAAAGACAGGGTTGCTACAATCGGTGGTCATGATGTAGGTGGCTGGTACAAAAAGCACAGGTGTTGCGACAACACTGGGGGGCATGATTAGTTGTGCTGTACAAAAAGCCAGGTGTTGCACAAAACTGGGGGTCATGATGTAGTTGTGCCGGGACAAAAAAAACGGGTGTTGCCAACACTGGGTCAGATTTAGTTTTTGCTTACAAAAAACACAGTGTTGAAAAAACTGGTGGGCCCTGAGTAGGTGTGGTACAAAAACACAGGTGTTGCTACAAAACTGGTGGTCAGATTTATTTTTGCTGGTACAAAAAACACAGGTGTTTTCTACAACCCTGGTGGGGAGATTAAATTTGTGGTACAAAAGACAGGTGTTGCGACAACATGGTGGTCATGATTAGTTGGCTGGGCAAAAAAAACAGGGGTTTGCGCAAAAAAAACTGGTGGTCTGATGTGTTGTGCTGGGACAAAAAGCCAGGTGTTGCGACAATCTGGGGTCATGATGTAGTTGTGCTGTACAAAAAGCACAGGTGTTCGACAAAACTGGGGGATGAAAAGTAGGTGTGCTGGTACAAAAAGCACAGGTGTTGCGACAACCCTGGTGTCATTGATGTAGGTGTGCTGGTACAAAAAAGCACAGGTGTTGCTACAACTCTGTGGTCATGATGTAGGTGTGCTGGTACAAAAAGCACAGGTGTTGCTACAACACTGGTGGCCATGATGTAGTTGTGCTGGTACAAAAGCACAGGTGTTGCTACAACTCTGGTGGTCATGATGTAGGTGTGCTGGTACAAAAAGCACAGGTGTTGCGACAACACTGGGTGGTCATCGGGGAATGAGGAGATAATCCTCAACTTCCTTCAGGACAGAATTATGAGAGTGGTGCCTGTTGCCTCTCCCTCAGTGCTTCATCTCCTTTGTTATGAAAGAAGGTGTTCCCACTGTACCCATTGACAGCTTGGTGGACAGAGGTGTGGTGTTAGAAGCATGGAATCATACTCAAAGATATTTGACCTCAACTTTTGAAGTCAGTGCCCTAAATTTTGTACCATCTCATTCTCCACTGAGAAACACTACTGAAATCTTCCAACATATTGTCTGTGAACCCAAACAAACAGTTGGAAATGAATCCAAGAAAATACTTTTAAAAGGTGAAGGTGGACTATTGCATTTTTTTGGGGGGGAGGAGGGAGGGAGGAGGGGGTATCAGACTTTGCAAAAAGAGAATACAGCTTCAGCCATTTCCTTTTTTTCTTGTTTGCTTTCAATCACATGTTCATAACTGCTGGCATTTGAATCACAATATAAATTTTGTTCAGTGCACGTACAGGTGAGAGAAAAAAAAAACTCACCGTCAATCCATCCATTTACATCAAATGGTCCAGATACTTTTTTTTTCTCCATTTGATGAAATGCATATTTTGTATTTTCCTTTTGTGTGTGATATCACAGGCGTATGTGCATGTACACTGAAATTCTCTCCAAATCAGTATTCTGATTCTACCTGTAAGTTGACTGTGTTTTGATTTTGAATGAGAAGTCATGTGATCAGAATAAAGGCTTCGTTTAGCTTTCAAGTGAGAAATACCACAGGCCACAGTGCTTAATGGGAACAGACTGAAAAGGTGATCCAGATAGACCTTTGAAACTCAGACTTGACAAGCTGTTATAATAAAACTGCAGATAAACAGGCACATGAGCTGAAAGAGAACAAACAACTTGCTATCCGAAGCAAGCAACAACAAAAGTTGAGAGGAAAGATGAAATTTGTTAGATGTCCTTTTCTTTTGTCACTTACAATCAAGAAAAAATAACCGCTCCAGTGTGAGTACAGGCAGTTATGATTCTGAAAGAAGTCGTGAAAGTTTCGCTGATTTTTATAGGGTCTTGGTTGGCGTTGTGAACTTACAAGGTATCAGGCTAATGTTTCAAGGTCTGGGATTTGATATTCATCCAGGATGGAGGAGATGTTCTCCTGGGGTTAACTACTGTGTACACTCCAGTGCCTCCTAGTCCTTCTGATGAGACTGAAAACCGAGATCCCATGTGATTCATTGCAAGTCTTGCACGCACACTAAAGCCCATTCCACCTTTCAGAGAAGACTAGGCCATCATGTGGCAGTGGCCTGGATAATAGGAAATGGGACTCGCTGGTATTGTGTTTAGACGTCATCCACAGGGACGGAATGGGGCTATCTTGATGGGGGGTTTATACAGTTGTCACCAATGGTGAACCTGGGTTCTTCTTGAGGGAGGAAACTGTGACAGAAAGAACAGATTTCTCTTAGGGAATCTGGCAAGAACGGCCATCAGAAATCCTTCAAAACTGGTGTACCAGCAAGAAATTTCCAAATGTTTAAAGGGTTGGGATTTTTTTAAATTTGAGGAATCTTTACTAGAGGGATTTTAGTGTATTTGTCATTTGAAAGTTAGAAGTTGTTCTACGCAATGTTTAATGCATGAATCTCTCTCTCTCTCTCTCTCTCTCTCTCTCTCTCTCTCTCTCTCTCTCTCTCTTATATATATATATATATATATATATATATATTATTATATCACTCAGCACATGAATTCATAAATATTGCTGCATTCATATGCTGAGTGATATACTGCAAGTTTGATGTGGTATTTCTGCAATTCTATTTATTTAAAAAAAGAAGTTCATGACATACACATTTTTCAAATGTTGATCATGTGTGTTACTTGCCACATGAATATATTACATTTGCTCCGGGACTCCTATTTCATATATCAGTCATGTGATCATCGAGTCGGTTAAGTTGTAAGTTTTACTTGTAAGCTGCTTTTTCGTTTTTCAGTTTTGATTACAGTTGTTTGGATGAAAGAAGTTTAATGTCTGTCTGGATAAGAGAAGTTTGTAAAAACCCTGTCCTAGAAAAGAACAGGGGGATTCAATGAGTTCATGACTCTGTTTGGTGTAGTTGTGGTG
>CM031614.1:5728677-5803677 GCA_018398815.1 Conus ventricosus
AGTCCAGAAATGTTAAAGCTTGTAACATAGGTTCAACAAACGTAACTTTCAGCACTGAGTCAAAAAAATGTCATGACCAGTAGCACATATTCAAGAAATGTTATAACCTGTAACATTCACTCAAGAAATGTAAAGTCCAGCACTGAATAAGGAAACGCTGTAACCTGCAGTTTTGACTGAAGAAACATTACAGCTTGTAGCACGGACTCCAGAAATTGTGTTACATGTAGCGTTGAGTCACTTGCACACACAAAACTGTAGCATTGAATCAAGATCTGTCGTAACTTGCTGCAGCGCTGACTTTAAAAATGTTGTAGCCTGCAGCACTGAATGAGGAAATGTCGAATTCAGTAGCACTGACTTAAGAAATGTTGTAGCCCACAGCACTGACTTAAGAAATGTGGTAACCTGCAGCACTGACTTTAGAAATATTGTGACTTCTAACACTAACTTTAGAAATATTGTAGTCTGCTTACTCAAGCCAGTGTCGCATCCTGTAGCGCTGATTTAAGAAATATTGTAACCTGTAGCATTGAGTCCAGAAATGTTGTAACCCCTTGACTCTAGACAATGTCGCATCCTGTAGCACTGTCTTGAGAAATGTCATAAGCTGTAGCACTGAGTCAAGGAATGTTGCACCCTGTAGCACTGACTCAAGAAAGGGTTTTGTGGTTTGTTTTTACTGACTCCCGATCGAAGAATGGTGGCAGTTGGAATTGTCAACAGTATTAGAAACCATCCAGTCATGCTGTTTGTCGCACTGCCGATCGCCAGGCCCATTCCAGGAGATCATGCCGGCACTGCTGTTGTCTATTAATGGAACACTGCTGAAAATCAGAATGTTGCTTAAATGAACACTATGTACATATTTTGCTATTTACTGCTGGTTGAAAACTTGCTTTAAGTCACTGCATCGTGTTGTATGATCGGATTGTGCATCATGACAATTTCATGTCACCACCTTTTCTTCCTGTCCTGTTTGAGTATGTAAGGGGGGTTTGTTTGCTGGCTGGTGTTCTTGCTTGTTTTGTTTCCTGCTTGCCATCAAAGCAGATTTTTTGTTCAAAACAATTTTGCGGGAAACGTGTCTTCCACATTTCTACAGTCAGCTACTTTCGCACCAGGTGAATGATGCAGCACATGGGACCTCGGTATATCAGCTTATCCAAAAAACTAGCATTCAGACCAACACCCCAGGTCCAATGGAAACCAGCAGAACCCGGCCCACCCACCTTCCCTATCTTCCTCTCTCTGGTTTAGGTTTCATCATCAAGGAGGCGTCACTGCGTGCAGACCAGTCCATATACGCTACACCACATCCACTAAGTTTTGAGACATGATTTGAAGCTGATGGATAAATGAATTAACAACTAGGATGAGAGAATTGAAGAAGAGGGTCTCGTGGCTACGACTCAGCAGATGTCTGACCTATGCATTAGCCCTCCCTCCTCTTTGAGAGATTCGAACTACGAACCTAAACTCCTTTGGTATTTTAGATGTGGAGCTTATCCGCTAGACGATACTGCTCCTTTTCCTTTGCCCTGTTTCAATTGGCCGCGCTGCAGGAGGCCTCGTAGAGTGGCCTTGAACTTGGTGCTCATGTTCCAGTAGATGAGGAAGTTGCCGGAGGAGTTGAGGGTGGCCATGACGTGGACCACACAGATGGTGACGTAAAAGATTTTGGAGTATTGGCGGCCCGGTTCAAATCCTGGTACCACCCCCCCCCCCCCCCCCCCCCCCCCACACCACACCACACACACAACACACAGAGATTTTCTAAAATTGGTCGTACTCTGGTAATGAGAAGGCGTTGAAATAGACCATTTTACATTGAAATGTTACCGTCACAGATAATATATATATATATATATATATATCTATATATATATATATATATATATATATATATATATATATATATATAGTGGGGGGAAAACAAGTGTAGGTTAACAATTCTTCCATCATTATAGTAATGACTTGGCAAAGATTTGAAATTTAAAAACAAAACAAAAAAACAACACGTATATTATAAAAATGAAAACCCTTCACTAGCTGCATGAGGGAACCATCACAATCCCTCTCGAAGGCAGATCTATTTGTATTGCCTGCTCCTAGGCCTTTCGTCCGCCGGATCGGAACTCATCAGGGAGACACGGCTGATTGTGTCTGTGCTCTTGGCGTGAAATAGAGACACACCACAGTCCATAATTCTGTGGTGTTCTCACCACCAAGGGTTCAAAGAAGAATCCAACAGCACCCCAAAGCAGCCAGCGAAAGGTAGTAGAATAAAATAAAAACGAAAGTGTGGAGAGGTGAAAAGTTGCTGAGAAAAAACCCAAAAAACCTATATACATATTATATATATAAATAATGAGAGAGAGATGAGAGAGAGAGAGAGAGAGAGAGAAGGAGAGAGAGGAGAGAGAGAGAGAGAGAGAGAGAGAGAGGAGAGAACTCAGGACACACGCAGCTTTGAAGGAACATTCCTTAATGCACTATTGTCTTAGGCTGGAAATAAAGAAAATATTTTTGTTTTAAAGGTGAGAAAAATGGAAAGAAGGATAGCAATAAAGAAACTACAAGAAAGACGAAGGGGAGGACTTTGACAAAGACTGAAATAAAACTCGAGTAGTCGTGGTAACATCGTGTGAAACACACGTCCTCCCCCACCTATTCCCCTGTGTGACAAAAGGCATTTTGTCCCATACAGTTTAGAGATGGGACCAAAACAAAGGAAACACCTAGTTGAAGCGAGGTTGTGCGTGCATACCTTGCATGACTGCATGAACATAAATCACTTACCTGTTGTGGGGAAGTTGTGGGCTGAGTTTTTCAAAGTCACTGTTGACATATCTTTTGCCTTGTAAAGGTATGTATATGTTAAGCCTGTGGAGATAGGGAAATAGGAGGTTTCATATATTTCATGAATTGGAACTTAATAATCTTTAGATATGTTTGTTACAGAACGCCAACCAAAGCCTACAGTGTTTTTGATGAAGGGATGAGGTATTCATGTTGTGAATACGATGCATTCAGTTGCAATCAACAGTTAGAATGAATTGTTATTTGTTCCTTCAGTCAGTAGTCTCTCTTAGAAGAAGTTGAAAGAGAAATACTTTGTTGATGGATAATAAACACACACACACACACACACACACACACACACACACACACACACACACACACACACACACACACATGCGCGAGCGCGCGCGCACGCGCGCACACACACACACACACACACACACACACACACACACACACACAACGTAAGCTCTCTCGAAAATGATCTGTTATTTTGTGGTGCAACTGATGACAATATACAGTTAATAAGACAGTCATTTATTTTGTATTAGTGTATGCTTGTGTCTATAAATTGTCATCAGTCATAATTGCATGTTTACCTGAAATCATTTTGGTTGATATTTCAAGAAAAGGGATATAAAGGAAATGGTTCTGATGAGGGTATGAAAAGAAATCCTTTCTTGTCAAATGTTACTGATAAGGGTAACAAATGGGAATTGTTTCTTACTGTTTCTAATAGGGGTATTAAATCGAAATTTTTTTTTGGGTTAGCGTTTCATGTAAAGGTATGGTGTCTATTCATTGTGTTGTCCGCTTAGGATGACAGGAGTAATTTTCATGGCGTGGGGTTGGACTTTGAGGAAGAAGGGGGGGGGGGAGGGTTCAAAAGGACAAAAAAGGTTCATGGCCATGGACACTCAAAGAGGGAGGATGAACAAAGTATTAAAAGACAGTTTCACCGTGCAGGCTTCCAGTGCCGGGGACGGGGCACGTATTCAATAGGAAATGGGGCACGGACTGACGTCGGGTTTTCGTCAGGTTACGGGCAGTGCTACCTTCCAGGGATTGGGAGGAAATCGTGAAAATGGGGCTAACAAGGAGCGCCCAAGAACAATGACTTTGAAGAGCTGCTTGGAGTGAAGTGCCAGAAGCAGGGGTGACAAGGAAATCTTCACAACTGTGGTGATGTTGAATCTTGTGGCCCCTCCTCTGTCCTTACCCAGGCCATGACAAACCAAAAACGTATTTCTTTATGTGAATGAAAGGGTTTGGCTTTTATGCAGTTTCAGCAGAGTATCCTTTCCCAGTGGGTGAACACTTTTTTAAAATTGGATCGACAGAGAGTACAGATAGTGCAAACACACTAAAACCATATTGTTGAGCCTGCATAAAAGAAGCTCAAATTAATCCTTCTGAAGAAAACTAACCTCGAAAACTCCGATGATAAAAATCTTCACATTTTTCCATTTAGCCAGAGACTCGAATACAACAAATTGCTAATGATGCACAAGATTGTGACCGGGGAATGCTCCCAAAACTTTATTGAAGCTGATTCTCAAAAAATCTCGCTGAGAAACTACCCCAAATCAATATCCCAACACCAGAATGGGACCTATCAATAAGTTAACGTACTAGGGCCTCTCTTTGTGGAAAGCCCTTCGTCAGAATCCATCAAAACAAAATCTATTGACAACAACTTTCAATAACAATTACCTTACTCATCTTCGCAGTCAAACAAAATCTAATAGTAATTCCTGCAAGTAATCTCAAAAATCATAATTCATCCTATTTTATGTACTTAAACAAGTTGTTTTCTTTTCTTCTTTTTTAGTGTCTAGTATTTCTTGCATGCATTTGTGTGTATGTGTGTGTTATTGTATCGAATGCATGCATGGAGGAGTATGTATGTATTGTATGTATGTAGTATGTATGTTTGTATGTATGATGTATGTATGTATGTATGTCTGTATGTATGTATGTGTGGGTGGTGTGTGGTGTACCGGGCACGCACACAGACGTGTGTGTTCGTGCGTGCATGCTTGCGTACGTGCATTGCGTGCATGCTTTCGTGCGTGCACTATGTATAATGGCCCGTGCGAACTCTGTATGTGTTGTGTGTGTGTGTGTGTATGTGACGTAGCTCACATCTAGGCATGTGGACGCTCCATAAATGATAGTTAGTGATATGAATCATTTCCCATGCCCACCGGAAAAAGAAGAATATTCATGTGGCTTGGCTAGTGTAGCGGGCGCAGCCCCAAATAATTGTGAGTATGACTCAGTAAAGAAACAAACGTGGCGTCATGGGTGTGAAAGTGACCACTGAGTGATAGTTATCAAGGGAGGTAAGTGTGCTGGTATTGTGTTTTGAACACTGTGTATGCACTCACTAGGAGGGGGAGGAAAGAATCAGTTTTATCCACAGCAGTGGCTAGAGACTCGAACCTGTCAGGACGTTGGTCCTCTCTGCTGACCAGTTCATTTACCAGGTGGAGCGAATAGATAGTTGGGGGAAACTACAGAGGGGAGAAAACTTAAGGAAAAGAGAAAGAAAGAATTATATGTTTGAAATTAAGACGGTTACTTACACGAACCTTTTCGTGTTTCAGCCTTCACCTTTTACCATTCGCCCTTCAACCTTACCCTTTCACCCGTGAGGTGGTTGAAAGTGTGGCCCAATGGTGTGGGGAACACACTTGTAGGCAGCCCAGGAATTAAGGTCTCAGGGAGAGGAGTAGGAACTCGTCACTCTACAGGGGACAGGAGATGAGCGGAGGGAGAGGTGTTGGAACCTCATCTCTCCAGTGACAAGAAGAGTCGAGGTGTGAGGAGTCGGAAGTCATATCTCCAGGAAGGAGAAAGCGAGGGGGCGAGATGATGTTGAGAGAGACAGGGAATCTGATTGTATGGAAGTTCTTGTGTTTGTTGGCAGGCATAGCATCAAGGAGTTGAAAGAATCACTTATTTTCCTGGTCTGGAAGTTTGCTGGGCCATTGTTGTGTGGAGCGGGACTTTTGTAGTCATTGAGTGTGTTAGGTTTGCCTTCAGTGAAGAGTGTAATGTATAAAATTTGTTTATATCGTGTTTGATGTGTTTTAGTAAAAGTGTTTATCACGAAGGAGAGGGGGGAGAAGAAAAAACATTCTGTTAGTGCGCCTTTTGGTTGATTGGAAAGATTGCGTTGTTTGCGTATGGAGTTAAATGCTGTCATGGAATGCGGTGTGCAAAAGTGACTGTGTGACAGTGGTGATCCGTCAAAGAAAGAAAGAAAAAGAAAGATTTCTTTTTGTGCCCTTCGGGACTTTAAGAAAAAAAAAAGATTTCTTATTTGTACCCTCAAGGGTTTGAGGGAAGGAAAAAAAAAGAAGAAAGTTTATTATTTTATGTGTATATATTTGCTATTTTTTTTTTTTTGTTCTATTTCTATGTGTGTGTAGGTGGTTGAGATTTCTTTTGGTTGCTCTAACTCCGTTAAGGTTTTTTTTGGTAGGATCCTTTTGAACCTTTCCCCCTCAGGTCGATGCTCAACCTCCTCTTGCTCGTACATGGCAGCATGGGGGCAGGGCGTTGAGGAGTCGCTGTCCTTCCCAATAGAGTATTAGCATTTTTTTGTCCCCTTCCAAGGACTGTTTGCCCCAACCTCTTCTGCGTTTAGCAGGGGGGCATGGGCGTTGGGAGTCGTAGTCTTTCCCTTCTGTAATTATCGATTTCTTTCCCTTTACTATTGTTTCATTTTGTTTTTCCCTTGCCCCTCAGAGTGTGGGATCGCTTCACCTCCGTCACGCAATAGTGTAGGTGGTGGAGTTGAGTTGATTACGCCTCAGCCCAAATTAAATATCATCTTTTCTTTTGTTTATTTTTTTCTGGGTGTGTGCGTGATTTTTCTTTGAGTTTGGGTGAAATTGAGCTGCTTTTATTAATTGATTGTTTATTTTTTTGCATTATTGCTGTAGTGTTGTGTATATGTGAGTGATTTGTTTTTTCCCGTTCTCCAGTTTCAAGGGGGGACAGTGACCACTAGGGTTGCTGTCTGAGGGCTTCTTTTGCTGTCTTGATTTCTTATCACTGTTCCGATCCTGTGTTGTTATCCTTTATTTTCCTTTCACCCCTTTTTCAAAAACTCTACATCTTCACATTAAGTTCCTATCTAGTTTTCTTTTCACCATTTTCATCCTTTTAGGTAGGATTTCCCGATAGTTTGTTGTTTCTTCCCCTCTTTTTAATGTTTGTGGCTTCAATTTGTTTTGTAAATTTATTTTCATTTATCGTGATTAGGCGGTGCATTTGTTTTGTAATTCTTTGAAATTAAGTGAAGGAAAGGAAAGACTGACAACAAGGACATTTAAGAACTAAAAAACTTTCATAAAGAATTTTATTTCAGAAAAATTTATTGTGTTTTTAACTTTCTTAGGAAAAAACAGTTTGCATTGAACTTGCATTTTTTTTTTAAATTCCAATGATAGCAGTTTCAAATTACTTTTGGAAAAAATACATTCCTTGGATTTAATATCTACCCTGTTTTGGTAAGCTCGTTTTCTGTTTACACCGGAATTTGAATTCTTTATTTGTTATATATATAATTACATTTTTGTGAAACTATACATGCGCATATATATCGCCTTATTTTTATTCATATATAGAAATTGTTTTTGTTTATATCTGTTGACGATTTTTTTTAATTTTTTTTTTAATTTTTTGGGGGATGATTTTGAATAAATATGTTCAACAAGCGAACGCTTGGGTTTTGATGGAGAAAAACTTACTAACTATGTGCAACAATGCACAGATAGGGCAGACAGGTAAGAGTGAGGGAAGAAAATTGGACTACTGTGGGAAGCTGTAGCTGAAGAAAATAGGACACAGAGGGAAGCTGTAGCTGAAGAAAAAAAGATACAGAGGGATGCTAAAATCGGAGGAAAAAGGACTACAGAGGGAATCTGAAATTGAAGAGAAAAAGACTTACTGCGGGAAGTCTGAAGGAAATAGACTAACAGAGGGAAGATGAAATTGAGAAAAAGAATAAGAGGGGGTAGCTGAAGCTGAAGAACGTCAATTTAAAGTTGAGACAGTTAGACTAGTGATTGTTGCGTATTAAAGATTACAGGCATCGAGTGAACCTTCACTGCGCTACAGTCGGTTCACAAGGCGCGCCTCAACCCAAAAGCGGCATATATTACCAAAGTTACCACCTTTGAGGAAAAAACGGATGACATAGATAGTTTCTTTTCGTTTGAAAAGTACGCACGTCTTGTGTTGGCCAAGGAAAGTGGACATTGGTATATGCATCGTTGTTTATGGTTAGCGCTTTTGACATGTACCACACTACTCGCGGCGAAACAAAATTTAACGTGGGATCAGTGAAAGCAGAACTCTCAAGAAATTTCAATGTTCTGCTGATCGTTTTCACGATACGTTTCCGTTCTGTGCGCCATGAAAAAGGAGAATCGTTTCCGTTCGTTTCTAATTCGTATGAGTCATTGTTATAGATCGATGGATCGATTTATCAAAAACGAAATATCAAAAATTATTAAACTTTTCAATCACTGCGAGATCTCCTTCTTAGAGAACAACTTTTTCCAGAGCGTGAGCAAAGATCTGGCACTTTCATAAAGAAAAGGCCTATTGAATGCCGTTGAGGACATGTGTTTCTGATGGCTGATCAGTATTGTATCGCTCACCAGATAAGGGCATGGCTAGGAAAGGAGAATTTCAATCTTTGGAGTCTCATGCAGGTCATGTACTATCCCATCAGGGACATGGAAGTTACTGGAAAGGAAATCGTGGGTCATTTCTTGAGGGATGTCCTCAAGAATAGACTTATCCTAGGAACGACAGGGATCCTTTCCGCGTTCGATGTGACTTTCGTCAGTACAGTACTCACCGTGAGAGACCCGTTACTCTCAGCAAACGTTCGAGGTCGTAGTCAACGACCACCACGTAGACCTTTTGGGGCCAGTTCGTGGGACAGGAACCAGATAAGTTCACAAATTCAGTCAGCTGCGCTCAGACAATGCGATGTTTCTTTGTGATGGCAAGTTCATTGAGGGAAAAATTGCCCTTCTCAAACCAATAGATTCACAAATTCCGCATTAGGTCTCTCTGATTGTGAAGTAGGCCTTGTTTTGGGCACCACATCAAGCTGTTGATGGACTGGTGTTAGAAAACGGAGCTCAAATCAATAGGATTGCAGGCTTTGTTTTGCGAGTACACTGGGTGACCACGCTGTGTGTTACGGAAATCTTCGTGTTCAAAATCCTGTATTCAACACTGTCCAAAAGTGTGGGTCGTTTGGAGGCAAGATTGGAAAAACGTTTCGCTGGCGAAAAATTTCAGTCGATTAACAGTACTACTCGGTTTTCTACCGCCTGTGTCCATTGAGAACCCAGTCTGCGACTTGATTTGGGCAATTTGCCTGGGGTCGCTACAGTACATGGGGAGGTGCTGGAGGATCGTTTATTCCTTGTCTGGTGAGTACCAGATCAGGACATCGTAGAGCAGGGAAAGGCTTCAAAGCCGCTAAAAGTCTCAAACTGGCATGAAACTCAGATTACCCCAGTGATTCTAAAAGAAAGCATGGAAAAAGGGACGAGACGCTGACGACGGTTTATTCTGTGCCTAAAAGACTGTAACGGACAAACTAACCGGAACAAACCCACGTACATACTGGATTCTGAATTCTCTACAGGTGTGCTGTACCTGGACAGGAAATCAAAACAATGTTGTCGTTACAATGCCACTTAGAGAGACTGTGATTTACACACGGCTCATGATGCATTGTTCGCTGGTCACTGTTGGGATCAAAAGAACATCAAAGAGAGTTCTTGATTTCTTTTATTGGACAGGTGTCACAAAGGAAAGTAAACAGAATACTGCCGTTCAGGTGAACATCTGCCCAAAAAGACATCTCAGAAAGTGTCGCGTCCCATGTGCACCTTTGCACAAAATGCCTCTTAATTCCGTCCCCATTTGGAGGGTGGCTATTGATCGTGTTGGGCCTTTACACTGTCTTCTTCGGGATTTCGCTATATACCTCTGACTTTGGTGGATACGCGACTAGGTATCCAGGAGCGATTTCCAAGGAGAAAAATTGATAAAGTGTCTTGTCGCTGAGCTTTACTTGCGTTTTTTTTCCTGAGTGGGGTCTTCCAGACCGAAATTCCTCCTCGGATTGTGGAAACGCAATTCATTTCTGATCTCATGGAGAGAAATTTACAGACGGTTGTCAATCTCTTCCTTGGTCAAACCACGCCATATCATCCCCAATCGAAATGGCATGTTGAAACGTTTCAATGGAACGTTGAGTCCATGGTGGAGAAAGGTTTGCAAGGAGGAACCCCTTGAATGGATAGTTTCATACCGGCTTTGCTTTTTTGCATACAGGGAAATGCCGAACGATAAGTGGGATTTTCACCATTCGAGCTTCTTTTCGGGACACTCACCAAGGGGTCCTTTGGATCTATTGAAGACACAATGGATCCCGAAAAAGACGGGAAATACCTGACAGTAAAACTGTTTACCAATACGTTTATGAACTGCATAATAGAGCGACTTTGAAGATGCATGTGAGCTTGCTCAACAGTCAGCTGATAGAAAAAACAGTGATAGTGTACAAGGTCTTTGCAGACAGAAAAGCAAAGGCACGTTCCGTCAGTGTAGGGGTTAAGTCCTTGTACTCCTCACTGATGAACATAACAAGCTTCGTGTTATGTGGAAAGGGGTCCTTTCAGGTGGTCGAAAAAAAATTCTGCAGTTAATTATAAGAGTTCAATTGGCAAACACTGTGAAGGTATTTCCATGTGGAACATGTTGAAGATGTATGTTGAACGTACAAATGTTGCCATCAAACCTGTCAGTTGAGTGGATATGTCCTGTGTCAGAAACTGATGTCAACATGACAGACATTATCAGTGACGAATTTGTACCAATGTGACGTACAGGGACAGATCAAAGGTTGTGAAAAACAGCAAATGTAGGAGTGTTCAACATCTAACCAGTGAGATGATGTTGTATAAACCCCCTTCCTACTATGTCTGTCAAAGGTGAAACCTTTGATGATGTTGATTTTGTCGAATGATTTGTCTTCAAGTTCAATCAGAACAGCTCAAAAGAAATTTGAAAGGACTTTCAGGTTGTGTTGACGGATACCCCAGTTACAGTTACTGGTATTGAAACCCCATAGTATTCAGTTAACTTACTGAAATACCAGTGCCGAACCAGACCATACCCTGCCGTTTGCCCCCCCCCCAACTACAAGAGTGGTTGTTCGAGAGGGAATCAATGTAATGCTGGATTTAAAGGTCATAGAACCTTCTACGTCTCCGTAAAGCTACCAGTGTATGGTGAACAAACTGATGGATCGGTGCGTTACTGCATCGATTACAGGGGGAATTAAAATAAGATCACTGTGTTCGATGGCGAGCCCATCCCAGACATTGAAGAACTTCTGTGTCAGCTCTCAGAAGTAACTATTTTGTGAAAGTAGACTTGACTAAAGGATACTGGCAGATTCCAATGGCTGGAAGCTGAAAAGAAAAGACAGCATTTCAAAACTACCTTTTGGTCTTTTCCAATTGGACGAAAATGCCATTCGGTTTGCAAAATGCCCAGCTCTTTTGCTAGAATGATGCGAGCCCTGAAAACTCCATGAATTGTGGTGCGTCAGGTTTTTTTTGACGACATTTTGTGGCTGCAAAGTCCATGGAGTGACCTCCTTTCTAACTTGCGAGCGTTTTTTCCAGACTCAGATGTTTTGGGTGACTGAAAGACATCCAAAATTCGTGACGGTTTTCAAACTCACGAATTTTGGGTCACACTATTTCAGTGGGAACAAATGATGCCCAGAAGGAATAGAAAGTGGAAAGATTTTTCTTACTTCAAACCCACATACAAAGAACAGATCAGGTCATCATCGGTTTGTTGTCTTACTATAGACGATCTGTACCCCACTTTGCGTCCCTGACGGCCCCTTGACTTGAACTGAGAATGGGACGATAGGAACAAAAGTATTGTGTGGTCTGATGAAGTGCCAGAAGGCTTAGGAGTGTGTTCAGAACACCTCAACTCATTTCCGGTTCTGGTTGTTACCCTCCCTCTCAGAAAGACTTTATTTTGAGAGAAACTGTGCCAGTTCCAAAGGAATGGGAGCGGTACTGTTGCCAGGAATAAAATGCTTTGTTCATCCAGTGCAATACGCCAGTAAGAAGTTATCAAAGACACAGGAGAAATACCTCACACTATTGAGAGAGAGGGCCTTGGCTATGTAATGGGCATGTGAGAGAAGTTCGCCAGGCTGCTTGACTGGAAGAAGTGTCGGTTACAGACTGACATAGGCCCACTGACGTTCTTGATATTCGTCATAGACTAAGAACAGCAGATTATTAAGTGGGTCTTTGGCATTGCAGGAATTCCAATTTACCATTGAACAGTGACTGGAACACAAATTGTCATGGCAGATTATACTGTTCACGTGTTTATGAATATTCTATGGACAAGGTAACTGTTTCAGGGATAACGAGATTCCTGTTTTTGTCCTTCTTTTGATTTCGGTTTCTGTGATCACTTTTTGTCAGTGCATGTATGCTTCTGACCGATTTAAATCAAGTGGTATTTATGCATCATTTGCTTGTGGATGTGACTTTATGTTTTAAAGCAAAACTACTTGATGTGAGGTATTACATATCTATTCTTTGCTTTATTTCTTTCAGTAAACAATGAAAAAATCATCATGTACTATATATGTCTAACTTGTCTTGTGAAGATGATATTATGTATGTGTGATGAGCAAATTACCCTTAGAAATGTTTATATACACATGTTTTGATTGGCAATGAGACAAACCTATTGATTTCATTTGTCACTGTCAAACATGGAAAGCATGTGATTTTCAATGGACTGTGACATTTACAAGTGGGAAAAAACTGTTTCAACTATTGTTTATTTTGTTTACATGTCTTTTGAGAAACATTTACACTTGGAAATATTCTCATTTTAAGGGGGTTTGAAACATAGATGTGAGACAAAGATCAAGGGAAAATTTGGTGCTTCACATTTAATTTTATAAACACAATTTGTACTTTGATTGTTTATATCCCTAGTTGTTTTATCCATGTAATTTGTGAATGTATTTTGTGTGATGTGGTTGTAAATTATGTATTTTTTTTTAGAAAGTCTGAAAGTTGGGAATATTGCTATTCTATGGTGGTTCATGATGATTGATTCTATACGTTGATTATTTAATTTGTGTGAACATGGTGTGGTTACACATTTTGAGAGTCATGGCTGAAGATGTGTTTAGTGAAGTTGTATCCTTTAAAATAAAATTTTCTGGAGAAAATTTTTTACTTCCCAGGTTGGGGGGTGTCATGTGACGTAGCCTCACTCAAGGCATGTGACGCGCATCACATGTAGTTTGTGATATGAATTCATTTCCCTTGCCACAACGGAAAAGGAAGAATATTATGTGGCTGACTAGTGTGCGGGCTCCCACATAATAGGAGTATGACTCAGTAAGAAAACCAAAACGTGGTCATCTGGGTGAAAAGTGACCATGAGTGATAGTTTTAACTAGGGGTGGTAAGGTGCTGTCATGTGTTTTGAACACTGAGTATGGTATGCAACTCACTAGAGAGGAGGGAGGAAAGAATCAGGTTATTTTTAACCAGCTGATGGCTAGAGCTCGAACCTGTCAGGACGTTGGTCCTCTCTGCTGACCAGTCTTTTCAGGTCGAGCGATAGATAGTTGGGGAAAGCTACAGGGGCTAAACTTAAGGAAATGGAAAGAATGAATTCTGATGTTGAATTAAGAAGGGTACTTAACTCGAACCTTATTAGTGTTTCAGCCTGTCACCCTTTTAACCTTCAGCCCTACACCCTTCACCTTTCACCCGTGAGGTGGTTGAAGATGGCCATGGTGTGGGGAACACACCGGTAGGCAGCCCCAGGAATTAAGGACTCCAGGGAGAGGAGTCGGAACTCGTCATCTCTCCAGGGACAGGAGAAGTCGAGGGAGAGGAGTTGGAAATCAATCTCTCAGTGACAAGAAGAAGAGTCGAGGGAGAGGAGTCGGGAAATGGGAAGTATCTCTCCAGGACGGGAGAAATCGAGGGGGCCGAGATGATGTCTGAGAGAGACAGGAATCGTGAATGTATGAAGTCTTGTGTTTGATGCAGCATAGCATCAAGGAGTGAAAGGAATCAACTTATTTTCCTGGTCTGGAGTTTGGGGGCCAATGTTGTGTGGCAGGCCGGGGACTCTTTGAAGTCTTGCGTGAGTTTACGTTTGCCTCTCAGTGGAAAGAGTGCTACATGTATAAAATTTGTTTATAACACGTGTTTGATGTGATTTATAAAGTGTTTTCCCGAAGGAGGGGCGGAGATGAAAAAAATTCGGTAGTGCGACCTTTTGGTTGATTGGAAAGATTGGTGTGCGTTATGGAGTAAATGCTGTCATGATATGCGCGTGTGCAATGTGCAGTGTGATCAGTGTGTGTGTGTGTGTGTGTGTGGGCGCTCTCTCTCTCTCTCTCTCTTCTTTCTTTCTGTGCGTGTGTGTTTGTGCGTAGTGCAGTGCGTGCATGCGTTGCGTGCGTGTGTTATGAGTATGTGCCCAGCGCGCGCGCGTGTGTGTGTGTGTGTGTGTGTGAGTGTGTGTGTTGTGTGCGCGAGCGTGCGTGCGCGCGCGAGGGCGTTATCTCATATATGTGTTGTTCTCTCTTTCTCACTCTCTCTCTCTCTCTCTCTCTCTCTCTATCTCTCTATCTGAGTGCTTAAAGGGAAAACGGACTCAGTTCAGACACAGAAGTCCGGAAGACGATAGGTGTTGGTCCTCTGGCTGATTATCCAGCGGCGGATAGCGAATGACCATTACAAGTTGAGTCGTTTTGCTGTTGCAAAGGGGCTAAAAGGTCTCGCAGGTGCAGTGCCAAAATCAGTGAAGAGGTTGAGGGATGGTTCCTTGCTGGTGCAGGTCGACTGAAAAGTCCACTCGGAGAACTTATTGAGATCAGAAAGTCTAGTAATTACCCGATCAGGTGTCCCCTCACAAAACTCTAAACGCCTCGAAAGGTGTCATCCGTTGCCGAGAGTTGTTTGGAATATCTGAGGGAGAGATAAAGGCTGAGTTGGCTGATCAAGGAGTGGTAGAGGTCAGGAGGGCGATTTTCCGAAAATGTGCGGAGAGGAAACCGACCAACACTCTGTTCCTCACTTTGCTAAACCGACTCTTCCAGAATCCATAAAGGTGGGGTACCTGAGATGAAAGTAGCCCTGTATGTGCCATCCCCACTGAGGTGCTTCAAATGTCAACGGTTTGGACATGTCAAAGAGAAATGCCCGGGAGATGAGGTGTGTGCCACCTGCAGCAACACAGTTCATGATGGTGGATGTGAATCTGCGAAATGCGTGAAACTGCGATGGTGACCACCCTTCTTTTTCAAGAGACTGCCCTGTTTGGCAAGTAGAAGTGAAATCCAGCGCGTTAAAACAGAATAAAGATTTCGTTCTTCGAAGCCAAAAAGTTGGTGCTGGAGCAGAAGGGAACCCCGCTCCTCTTCTCGACAGTGGTCAAAAAATCGCTTAGAGCACCTCAGGTAGAAGCCAGTGTTCAAACAGACCCACGTGGTCTTGAACCACTGAAATGTCTTCCGGCTTCAAAACATTGCAAGGGAAAACGGCCATTGGTGGGGGCCTTAAACCCACCAAAGGATGCACCTCCAGTGCATCCACTAAGCCTGCGGCTGTGTGGGCTGCCCAGCAAGGGGTTCGCCCCGAGACGGCCTCCAAGCCGAGACCACCTCCTAAGGGAGGTGCCCGACAGTGGCTTCCAGTATAGTGGCGTTGGTGGAGTGCAGAGGAAAGCCTCCACCAATGCCTTCAAGACCATTGAGTTCTTCCCTCCAGGGAAGAAGAAACTTCCAATTCCACCAGACAGGCTTAAAAAAGCGGAGCTCAAACTGCAAAATGCGTTTGAAGCTCTGTATGATAAAGAGGAAGAGTTCGTAGACGTGGACGATTAAAATCCTCATCCACGATGGATACAGTCTTGCAATGGAATATCAGGGGACGGTCTTCCAATTATGAGAACTGCAGCTCTTGTGCCGTGAAGCTAGGCCGATGCTAGTTTCACTGCAAGAAACTTTCAAAGTTGTAAAAACTTTTTCACTTTCTGGCTAAAAGTTTTTCAAAAACCAAACCTGAAACCATCTTTTAAAACTTTTGGCTTTTCTGGCGGGGGTAGCCTTATTCATTCATATTTTCGGTTCTTTTTCACCCCAGTTGTTGCGGGGCCCTCGCTTAGGCGTGGCGGGCTGGGTTACTCTCCAAAAAAACAATTACTTTTGTAGCTTGTATCTGTCTCCAAAATTCTGTGTCCCCCAACGGGATTTTTCATTTCCGTTCTTGGAGCATTTTTCCGGGACCCTTCCGCTTTTGGGGGGATCTAAATTGGCCACTCTCCTCTATGGGGAAGTGAGAGATCTTAAACCAAAGGGGGCTGTTTTGGGGGGAAGTGTTTTCGGGGGCTTGATTTGTGTGTCTTGAATGGGAAATCCCCAACTTACTTTCACCCACTAAGGGGCCCCACATTTTGTCTGGATCTTTCTGTCTGTGCCCCATCTTTGTTTTTGGATTTTGTTTGGGGGGTTAAATGGGGACCTGCAGGGTTTAGTGGCCATTTTCTGTTTTTGCTTCGGTAGACGAATGCGGGGAGTGAGTTTTTTCCCCAGAACCCCCTCAATTTTAACAAAGGGCAGATTGGGACCTCTTTCCCATAAGTTTCTTATGGTTTGGGGAAGAGGAAAGACCCGGGAAAAAGTGAAGATCTCCCCAGGAAGCTTTCAGATTTCAAAACTGAATTGCGCAAAGTAACCTTTTAACACATCTTCCAAAAAGGCCCCTAAACCCAAAATTTCCCTTTGGTTCAACATGAATGAAAGGGAAAATTTAAAACAAAACCCGCAAAAAAAGCCCCAACACCCAGGTCTCTTCCCAGCCTTTCGATCCCCAAACGCCCGACCCGCATCAAAAAAACTGGGGGCCAAATAACATTTTTATAAGACCATTTAAAAATTTATCTTGGAAACAGTTTTTCAAGTCTCACATCCAAAACATCAAAGAAAAAAGTTTTTGGAAAATCATCAAAAAAATTTAAAAGGGGAAAAACCCACCTGCCCCACTGGAACCATCTCAATTTTTTCTAAAATCTTTAAAAAGAAAAAAAAAAAAAAAAAAAAACAGTTGCTAAACTGCTTGCTTCAACCTTTTTGAAAAAAATTTCCCCTCCTCTTTTTTAAAAATCTGCCAGTTTTGTCAAAAACAAAACCTTACAAAAAAATACCCTGCAATTTTTTTGTAAAGACAACTTTGGAAAATACAATCTTCTTTTATTTTAAACAAATTGAAATCCGTTTTTATTTTCCTGCAGCGATTCCTCTCCGGTATAGAAAAATTTCCATTTTTAAACTTTTAAAAACATCTTCCGCAAAAAGGTTGCACATCCTTTGCCCTTTACATTTTTTATTACAAACCCCATGTTTATTAAACCTGGATTTTTAAAACCCTTTGGGGGGGGGGGGGGTTGTTTTTAAAAAAAAAGTTTTTTGGGGGGGGGGGGGGGGGGGGGGGAAAACTACCTTTTCGATAGCTTTGACCAGTTTGTGTCTGTAAAATTGATTGGAGCAAATGGTCAATGTTTAGACTAAATGGGGAAAACTCAAAACCCGGGAGGGCCTTTTGGCGAAAAAAACAGTGGGGTTTTTCCAAAAACATCGGGATTTCCAGTGGCCATTTGTTCCTTTCTGGAACCCACGCTTGGAACGCCTTTTTGAACAAACAGCATGCAGTGGCAATTTTCTTCAATTGGAGAAGGCCTACAATACCCCCGGGAAAGGGGAAATTACTTCATGTCTCCGGGAATTTTGGGTTTTTTGGGGGTCATCTTCTACTTTTCATGCAAATTTTTTGGGGCCAGCAAAAAGGGACATTTTCAGGCCCAGGTTGGCACCACTCTCTCTAAAGTACATGAGCGGATTTTGGGGTGTTCCAAAAAGGGAAAGCATACTGTTTTCCTGCTCTCTTTGCACCCAAGATCAACAACATTGTAAAGGTCAGTTCAACGGGGTTTTGACTGTTTCTTTGTTTTTTGGTGTTTTGCTGTTTACGCAACTGGAAGCCTGTCCCTGGGGTGCCCCAAGGCCAGGCCCCAAAAACTTTGTGTGGAATAAATTAAATCAGTGGGGGATAAAAACGGTTTTAATTTTTTTCCCCTACAAAGACACAGTGCATTTTACCATGATTTTCCCGTCTTTTTTTTTTGAGATCCTGTTTTTAAAATGGGAAAAATTTCCCCCTTTCCGGGGGTTTTGGCAAAGAGGCCCAATTTTTTAGGAGTTTTTTTGACCCACAAACTCAACTTTTCTCGGCCACTTTAAAAATCTAAAAATTTTTTTGCCAGAAAGCTCGGAATTTCTGGGGGGGTGTTCCCCAAAACACTGATGGGGTGTGATAAAAAAACTCTCTGCACCTCTACAGACCCTTGGTCCATTCCAAATGGACTATGGTTTTGTCCTGTGAAATGGCTCGGGCAAGACCGTCTTATCTAAAATTTTTGGGGCCCCTTTTCCCCAACCATCGGGCTTTGTCTCTTTTTCTTGGAGCTTCTGCCCACCCCTGGGGTCGGGCCTTTTACGGAAAGAGGCAGGTAAAAACCCTCACTGTCCAATTTTGGCAGGCGGGAAATTTTTCCTTTTAAATTTACTGTACCCGGATGTTCTGGGAAAATGGGGAAAAACCCTCCCTATGCCCTTTGTTTTTGGACCCTCAGTTCCAAAGCAACTTCGAAAAAAACCTTCTCCCCGTGTCAGTGGGCCCCACGCCCCCTTAAACCTTGACCAGCATTTTTATTTTTGACCTCTGTTAAAAAATTTCCCATCCTATCAAAAAAAATTTTTATGATGCTTCCAATTTCTGAAGATGGAGGGGGCATGTGAAAGCCTATTGCCCTGGGGGCTCCTCCAAATACTTTTTAAAACTTTTTCCCTTCAGAGCTTTGTTTCCCTCTGTGAATTTTACAGCTCGGGGTTTCTGGCACTGAGGTTTATCTCCCCAAATTTAAGTAGAGGGACTTTCTGGTTCCGTCGGGTTTCCCCTGCAGCTTTGGGGGCCCTTAGTGGCCGCAACCTTCAGAACCCCCAAAAACTTTTACACTTTTTTAAAAACTTTTTACTAATTGGGAAAGTGGAGGGTTAAACTTTTATTCGGTTTGGGGGTTCCGGGGTCACTTTGGGCATTGGGGGGAATGAAATGATTGTCTTTTTTGGCCAAGAATGCCAAAAAACAGAGAAAATTGGGCCCAAACCCATATTTTTCTCCTGCTCAGATCTAAAACCCCAAAATTAAGGGGTTTATGTCAGGGGCCCTCTGGCAGGAGGATTGGAATACACAGACAGATAACAAACCTTTCAATCCGCCCAAAACCCTTAAAGGGGTTTTCCCTTTTAATCTACGTCGGGTGGCCCGTAAAAAAGAAACGGGTTCGGTGTGGCTGAAACCCGGGCCCTTTCTTTATTTTCCCCTTTCAACCTTTTAAAGAGGGGAAGAAGTCCGTGGGGGCATTCCATGTCAGTCCCCACCCCCACAATGAAACAATTTTTTTAGAGTGTTGGGACTTGCCGAGTGAGACACAAACTTTTTTTACAGCAGATTCCATGAAAACCCTTGTTCAGAGAAATTTCCCGCCTGTCGCGATTTTTGAGTTCTTGAAAGAGTTTAACTTTTTTTAAATGGGTTTCGAGATTTTATGGGGAAAAGTTTTTTTAAAAAACGTTCGGAGGGGTTTTTTTTTGATGTCTTTTAAAAAAATTGTTTTAAAAAATTTGATTTGTGAGTTGTTTTTAACGTGGTGAAAAGCCCTGATGGGGCCCTTTGCGGTGGGGCGGGGCTATAACCCAAAATTATTTATCTTTTACTGCAAAATGAAAAGGAAGTGAAAACTCGTTTCTGTAGCTATTTTTTTTCCCAAAGACTAAAAACGAAGGGAGGATGCTACCCATTTAAACACACAAAGCCGAGTAATTTTCGGGAAAAAGAAAAGGGAAATTTTTGTTAAAAAAATTTTTTTATTTCAGGATTTTCGTATATGCGCCAAAAGCGCGTGGGGTTTTTCTACTTTTGTTTTGACCTCATTGCAGATGGGTTTGGGTTTGGCCTTTGCAATAAACCCCTTTTCACTCCCAGACATTCTTTTTTCCCAAAAAATCCCATCCCCTGACATTTTTTTTTAAAAAAGCTTTTTTTTTTTTACCAGAATATGAAAAACGCGGTTTATCTCTGGAACTAAACAAAAAATTTTCATGCAAATTTTTTTTTAAAATGGAGGAGTTTCCCTGTATTTTATTCTTCAAAACATGTTAGTAAGGGGTTAGTCAACAACAATTTAAAATTTTTTAGAAATTTCCCAAGGGGAAAAAAAAAATAAAAATTTAAAAAATGAATGTTATGTTTCTTCTAAATTAAAAAAAGGGAAGGGAAAGGGAATGTCAAAAAAATCTAAAAACAAGGGGGGGAAACCCAAAACTCCACTCAAAAAAAGGACCAGAAAATTGGGGGGTATTTTTTCCAACACCCAAAATGGAAAAAAACCCGGCCAAAAATAAAAACTACTCCAACAGCAGGGAACACACACAACCCACACACACCCCACACACCACACCACACTTTTCTTATCCCTAACGGGGACACATGTAAGAAAAAAAAAGGGGGACCCCACACCCACACCCACGCCCTTTTTCACTCTCCTGTTGAAAGCAATATTTTTTTATAAAAATTCAGTCATTCATGTGCCATTGGTCTCTAAACCCCTTGGGAGCCATTCTTTAAATCCCACTCAAAAAACGTCTCTTCGGGTCACCTCTCAGTGTCAGTCGGCCACGCCCCTTAAACCCGGCCACGCCCCCTTAAACCTCGGACCGCAAGTGTGGGCCCCATAGGTGGGTTCATTGTCAAAGTCTTAGTTCGCTCCCCCCCAATAGTAAAACAGTTAGTCAGTGCTGGCTGGCCCCAACCCCCAACACACTGGGGCACCCGGGGAAAGGCCGGCATCTAGCCTTATCTTGGTCAGCTGTTCTCCCCCAACCCTTTGGCCCCCGGTCCAACGCCTCAAGTTGCAATTAAATTTGGGGCAAGGGGGCCCCACTATCGTTGTTTCCTCGTGAAATCTGGGTCTTCTTCATCTGAAATAGGAACAACTGCCCTTGTTCAATATTCCCAAGTTCTTTATCGTGGTAAAATTTACCCGGCAAGGTCGGGGTACGTTTAAAATGTTGGTGGTGACGTCATATTGAAGGAAAAACAAGTCGGGGAATTTAAAATGAAAAAACCTTAAACTGAAAAGTGTTCTGACCCCCAAAAAATGGGTGTTTAGCAGGGGGCCCGGGCCTTTCCCCGACTATGACGTTTATTGCTGGTTTCTTTCTCATGAATTTGGATCGTGGGGAGTATTTGGGAGTTAGGGAACCCCCAAATTGGTCGCCCCTTTGGGGGAGTCGACGGTTCAGCCTGTTGTCGCCAAAAAGGCGACGTAAGGGGTTAAAAGTCTGGGAGGAAGAGTTTAAGGAAAAAAAGCGCCAAAATTTAAAGGGAGGATATCGTTTTTTCCGTGTCCACAGAAAGTGTTTTTGTTTTTTTGTTTCCCTTTTTCTTTTCAAATTTTTATGTCCTCCGTCTGTCTTTTCTGGGCTTTTGTCTTTAAGGTCCAAAAGGGTTTCCAAAATTATATGGGCTAACACTAGGACTAGGACTGTCCTACATTTAGTCCGTTTGGTTTTCTGTCTGCCTTTCTCTGGATGTTTTTTACAAACCCTGGGCTTGTCTCTGTCTGCCTTGCTCTGTTGTCTGTAACCATGTCTTTTTTCTCGTCTGCCTTGCTCTGTATGTCTGTAACCCGGTCTATGACTGTCCCCACATCAGTTGTCGTTTTCTCTGTCTTTCCTTGGGTCTGTATGTCTGTACACCATGTCTTGTCCTGGGTTTCCTTGTCTGTATGTTTTTGTACACCGGTTTTTAGACTGTCCCCACATCAGTCTGGTTTTTTTCTGTCTGCCTTGCTCTGTATGTCTGTACACCAGGTTTTATGACTGTCCCCACATCAGTTTTGTCTTGTCTCTGTCTGGGCCCTTTCTCTGTATTTTCTGTACACCCGGTCTTGGGCTCTGTCTGCCTTGCTCTGTATGTCCAGGGGGTCTCTCTTGTCCTTCCCCTTTTTCATGGGGGGTCTTTCCTTTTCTCTTTTTTGGGTTTTTTGTAATTTTTATGAGAGTTTGGGAAAAAATTTTAAGAAAAAATGTTTTGTATACTGTGCAACCCAGATTGTTTTTTGTGAACCTGGGCATTCCCAAAATAGTTACTGGAAACACTTCAAGGAGTAGGAAACTGTCAATACATCCCAAAAAAGTTTTTTAAAAAACAAGTCTGTGCTTTTAAAAAACTCAAACCGACCACGGAGGCCTCTGGGAAAAAAGTCTTCGGGGAAAAAAAAAACCTACAAACCCCCCCCCCCATCACCCCTGGCACCTCCCCCATCCCATCTTTTTCCCCCCCAACCCAAAATTTTTCTATTAGAATTTCAAATTTCGAAGCCCTTTAAAAAGTCAAGGGCCCTTTGGGGGCGTTTAAAAATTTGTTTTTGGTTTTGTGTTTTGTGTGTGTGTGTGTCTAAACAGAATTTTTTCAAGTACTTTTAAACCCGTAAAAAGCAAAAATGGAAAATTTCGAAATTTAAAGGGGGTTGGTTGTGGTTATGTGAATAGAAACGAGATTTAAAGGGGGACGCCGCACTCTGATGCCAATTATACAGCGAGCCCTTAACCCCCTGAGGCTTTTCCAGCGATAGTAGGTGTTTCTCCCCCCACCATATGCCACAGAACCCTTTCATTTAAATATCTAACTCTTTTTGAAAAAAACTTAAATCACTCCGTGGAATCCCCCCTAAGGGGGAAAAAAGGGCTTTATTTGGGGTCTAAAGGATTGTTGCTTGTATCGCGTAAAATCTGGAAAACACACACCTTCTAATGGGGCACAAGAGTAGGGTTTGGGTTTAAAGGCCCTGGTTTGCACCCCCCAAAACCTCCCCACTTTTTAAAAAACTTAAAAAGTGTGTTTTAAAAAAAAAGAAAAAAAAAAGAAAAAATAGAAAAAGGAAAAGGGCCTGGTGTGACGAGTTTAGCTGTGGCCTTTCCCGTGTAGAAAGTTGGGGGGAAACAAAGCTTTTTGCCAAGCCCCATAGCTACCCTTGGGGCGCCCGGACTAAAGATGCAAGTTTTGTGCTGTAAACCGCATTGTCAGAGGGTTATATATCTGAAAAATTTTTGAGCATGAATGTAAGCAGCAGTAGCAAATTTCTTCCTAAAAAAGGGAACCCCAGTCAGCGAAAATTTTTTTGATGGTTTTTTCCCGAGCTGATCTTGATTTCATGAAAAATCGTAATTCTGTGTTTCTTTGGGGGGCAGTTTGAATATTTCCCGTCTCTGATATTTCAAGGTTTGGGAAAGGCTCCTTTTTTAAAAAACCCGGAATCTTTTAGCTAAAATTTTTGATGTGAATGGTATCCTTCCGTTTAATGTTAAAAATATTGGACACCCAAACTTGTCGGGTTCATAGTGGTGCAACCCCTCTGAGCAAACATTTCAAACAGGATTTCTTTTAAAGTTCTGTTTTCAAAAAAAGTGTTCTTTGAATGTTCAAATTCTAAAAGTTTTTTCTTTTTTAAAGTTCTGAGAGTTAAAAGTATTTACAAAGTTTGGGGTAGTTTGATTTGGGGCCCGACGTTTATGGAACTGTCAAACAGCAGTAGTTTACTTTCTGTCAGTTCAATTTTCAAATAACACCCAAAAAAACTTCAGCAGGATCAACCCTTTTTTTGATTTTATTTACAATTACAAATTTTACACACAAAACTTCAGGGGAAAATCAACCCTTTTTTGATTTTATTTTTTCACAGTCAAAGTAAGCAACACAAAAGCTGTACATAAATTTTTGATTTTTTTTGGGTTTCTCGGAAAAAAAAAACATTAGAGCAAAAAGGGCCCAGAAACACGTCAAACCCTTTTGTTTCCGGGGACACAAACACACCACCTAAAACTCACAAAAAACACCCGAAGGTAACTGAAAAAATCAATCTGAAATACCCCCCGTTCTTTTTTAGGACAGGGTTTTTACATCAACTTTTTTCTTTCTTCCCCCGACCCGGGACCCTATAAACTTCTTTATCCAAACAAAATGTAATCAAAACTAAAAAAAGAAAAAGCAGGTTTCAAGTAAACTTACAATTAACCGGGCTCGATGACAATGATGATATTTTGAAATGGGAAAACCCCCCGCAAATGTAATATATTTATGTGGCAAGTAACACACATGGGTCAAATTTTTTAAAAATGTGTATGGCTGAAATTTTTTTTTAAAAAATAGAATTTTTGGGAAAAAACCACTCAAAAAATTGCAGTTTTTCACCAGCATTTGAATGCAGCAATATTTATGAATTCCCGTGCTGAGTGATATTTTAAAATATATATATATATTTTTATATATATAAAGAGAGAGGGGAGAGAGGGGAAGGGGAGGGGAGGGGGAGGGGAAAAAGAGAGGAGGGGGAGAGAGATTCAAAGCATTAAACATTTTCGTTTGAAAAAACTTTAACTTTTAAATGACAAAAAACCCTAAAATCCCTCTAGTTTAAAAAAATTTCCCCAAATTTTAAAAAAAACCCAACCCTTTTAAAAAATTTGGAAAATTTTTGCTGGTCACCAGTTTTGAAGGATTTTTGGGGGGGCCGTTTTGCCCAAGGGGGGCCCCTAAGAGAAATCTGTTCTTTCTGTCACGTTTCCTCCCTCAAGAAGAACCCCCGGTTCACCATTGGTGGGCAACGGGAAAAAAAACCCCCCATCAAGATAGCCCCATTCCGTCCCTGTGGATGACGTTTTTAACACAAAACCCGCGAGTCCCTTTTCCCATTATCCAGGGCCCCTTTTTTCCAAATGATGGCCTTTGTCTTCTTGAAAGGTTGGAAAAGGGGCTTTTTTTTTGCGTTGAAGACTTGGGAATGAATCCATGGGATCTCGGTTTTCAGTCTCTTTTGAAGGGGCTAGGAGGCCTGGGGTGACACGGAGTTAAAAACCCCCGGGAAATTTTCCTCCATCCTGGTGGGAAAAACAAATTTCCCCGACCTTGAAAAATTAGCCTGATACCTTGTAAGTTTACAACGCCAACCAAAAACCCCATTAAAAAAAAAAAAAACCAAAACCCAAAATTTCACGACTTCTTTCAGAATATAACTGGGTGTATCACCCTGGGGCGGGTTTTTTTTTCTTGGTTGTAAGTGCAAAAGAAAAAAGGCATCTAACAAATTTCATCTTTCCTCTCAAATTTTTTTGTTTTTGCTTGGATAGCAAGTTGTTTGTTTTTCTTTTAGTCATGTGCTGTTTTTTGCAGTTTTATTATACAGCTTGTCAAGTCTGAGTTTCAAAGGTCTATCTGGGTCCCTTTTCAGTTGTTCCCATTAAAACACTGTGGCCTGTGGTTTTTTCTCACTTGAAAGCTAAAAGAAGCCTTTATTTGATCACATGACTTCTCATTCAAAAAACCAAAAAACCCGTTTAACTTACAGGTAGAATCAGAATATGATTTGGAGGGGAATTTCAAATGTACATGCACATTAAACCTGTTATATCCCACAAAAGGGAAAAAAACAAATATGCATTTCATCAAATGGAGGAAAAAAAAAGTATTGGGGGCCCTTTTATGTAAATGGAGGGTTTTTCGGTGAGTTTTTTTTTTTTCCACCTGTAGTGCACTGAACAAAATTTTTATTGTGATTCAAATGCCCGCAGTTATGAACATGTGATTGAAAGCAAACAAGAAAAAAAGGAAAATGGCTGAAGCTGTATTCTCTTTTTGCAAAGTCTGAATACCCCCCTCCCTCCCTCCCTCCTCCCCCCCAAAAAAATGCAATAGTCCACCTTCACCTTTAAAAAGTATTTTCTTTGGATTCATTTCCAACTGTTCTGTTTGGGTTCACAGACAATATGTTGGAAGATTTCAGTAGTGTTTCTCAGTGGAGAATGAGATGGTACAAAATTTAGGGCACTGACTTCAAAAAGTTGAGGTCAAATATCTTTGAGTATGATCTCCATGCTTCTAACACCACACCTCTGTCCACCAAGCTGTCAATGGGTACAGTGGGAACACCTTCTTTCATAACAAAGGAGATGAAGCACTGAGGGAGAGGCAACAGGCACCACTCTCATAATTCTGTCCCTGAAGGAAGTTGAGGATTATCTCCTCATTCCCCGATGACCACCAGTGTTGTCGCAACACCTGTGCTTTTTGTACCAGCACACCTACATCATGACCACCAGAGTTGTAGCAACACCTGTGCTTTTTGTACCAGCACAACTACATCATGGCCACCAGTGTTGTAGCAACACCTGTGCTTTTTGTACCAGCACACCTACATCATGACCACCAGAGTTGTAGCAACACCTGTGCTTTTTGTACCAGCACACCTACATCATGACCACCAGGGTTGTCGCAACACCTGTGCTTTTTGTACCAGCACACCTACATCATGACCACCAGTGTTGTCGCAACACCTGTGCTTTTTGTACCAGCACAACTACATCATGACCACCAGAGTTGTCGCAACACCTGTGCTTTTGTACCAGCACAACTACATCATGACCACCAGTATTGTCGCAACACCTGTGTTTTTTGTACCAGCACAACTACATCATGACCACCAGTGTTGTCGCAACACCTGTCTTTTTGTACCAGCACAATTACATCATGACCACCAGGGTTGTAGCAACACCTGTGTTTTTTGTACCAGCACAACTAAATCATGACCACCAGTGTTGTAGCAACACCTGTGCTTTTTGTACCAGCACACCTACATCATGACCACCAGTGTTGTAGCAACACCTGTGTTTTTTGTACCAGCACAACTAAATCATGACCACCAGTGTTGTAGCAACACCCTGTGTTTTTTGTACCAGCACAACTACATCATGACCACCAGTGTTGTCGCAACACCTGTGCTTTTTGTACCAGCACAACTACATCATGACCACCAGTGTTGTCGCAACACCTGTGCTTTTTGTACCAGCACACCTACATCATGACCACCAGAGTTGTAGCAACACCTGTGCTTTTTGTACCAGCACAACTACATCATGGCCACCAGTGTTGTAGCAACACCTGTGCTTTTTGTACCAGCACACCTACATCATGACCACCAGAGTTGTAGCAACACCTGTGCTTTTTGTACCAGCACACCTACATCATGACCACCAGGTTGTCGCAACACCTGTGCTTTTTGTACCAGCACACCTACATCATGACCACCAGTGTTGTCGCAACACCTGTGCTTTATGTACCAGCACAACTACATCATGACCACCAGTGTTGTAGCAACACCTGTGCTTTTTGTACCAGCACACCTACATCATGACCACCAGTGTTGTAGCAACACCTGTGTTTTTTGTACCAGCACAGCTAAATCATGACCACCAGTGTTGTAGCAACACCCTGTGTTTTTTGTATCAGCACAACTACATCATGACCACCAGTGTTGTCGCAACACCTGTGCTTTTTGTACCAGCACAACTACATCATGACCACCAGTGTTGTCGCAACACCTGTGCTTTTTGTACCAGCACAACTACATCATGACCACCAGGGTTGTAGCAACACCTGTGTTTTTTGTACCAGCACAACTAAATCATGACCACCAGGGTTGTAGCAACACTGTGCTTTTTGTACCAGCACACCTACGTCATGACACCAGGGTTGTAGCAACACCTGTGTTTTTTGTACCAGCACAACTACCAAATGTAGTTTCCTACTCATCCCAGGCTCTTTTTTAATCGGAGTTTGTTAGCAGACTGGATTGAAAGACATGGCACACATTGTTTACATGAAATTACTTTAAGCAGGTTTAACCTGACTGACTTCCTACATCCCTGTATCTAGTGGGAAGCAGTTAGCAGAACCACACTGTGTGATGGACTCTACAGATCTACTTCGGTACAGCAGCTCTCCCAACAACATGATCATCATAGTTTCTATCACATCACATAGTTTCTGTCACATCACTTATCTGTTGTTTTTCCATCAGCAATAGAGCAGACAGACACAAGAATTAATCAATTTTTAAAACTGTTAATGCTTAACATAAAACATATCAAAATTAAACATTTGACTTTCCATTCATACTTGCTCAACAGTTCAAGTGTTTTAAGTCTGTTTCCTACTTGAACTATCAGCAGAAAATCAACACAAATGACAACGGTTGAAACAGACCACTGAACAGTTTATGGATGTAGAAGATACGGCGGTAACTTCTCCTCGTGGCAGCAGATATCTGTACAGCATACTACGAGTTGGCACATTCTGTAATACATGGCATCAGGGGTGTGAGGGGCAGGGCACTTGGCTTTCTTTTTGTAAAATCTGGTCACATACTCCATACAATCTGCCATTAGCACTAACACATAATAAGTGCAGAAAGGAAAAGTGACTGTGTGTATGTATATACGTTTATGAAAAAAACCCCAGCAAGCATACCAACAACTTCAGAAAAACAAACAAACGACCACTCTGTCTACTGATGCAATCATCTCAATGGCAACAACACACATCATAAAAAGTCAGCTCTCTTCACAGGGGAAAAAATGTACACAAAAAAATGGATCGCCTCTTTCATAGTATTACAACATTTGGATCACTCTAGTACCGTTCCTTCCATTAAACCAGTAAAATCTTCGAAAATACAGGTCTTTGAATGGCCTTCTAAAACAAGTAAAAAGAAAACACACACACACACACACATCCAAAAAAAAACAAACGCTATGGTGTCTTTCGTCCAGTCCATAAGCCTACTAAGCTCACTTCAACACAACAGTCTCGGACACTCCTGACCCTGTCATTTCCTGCGGGTCTGTGTATAATTTCGGAAGAACGGAGCGCGGACAGATCGGTAGAGGGGAAGGAACTGCTGTTTGCCAGACCCGTCGCCCCCCTCCTTGTGGTCGCTGCAGATCATCAGGGAAATTTTGGTGGGCACGGTCTCTGCAACAATGAGGAAAGGGATTAAAAATAAAGGATGGGGGAAGGGGGGGGGGGGGGGGGAGCATCGGGAAACTTTGAGAACTGCCGTCATTCACACTTCGTTCACATTTCAACATCCTTCCTACATGGCATACAGGAATCAATTAACAGATACATATGTATTTGCATACAAAATTTCAAAAGAGAGCGGAAAAATAAAAAGAAATGAGAATAAATGGCAGTCAAATTGAAACTTATTTCCATAGAAGAAAGAAACCATTCCATTGTATGGCAATACAGACTGTGAAACACTGAAATGCAGTGGTTTTAGATAACAAAAAATATATCAGAAAGGATTCCAACTACATCTCCCTCTCTCATCACCTAATACCTTCACAGATAATTATAGTCTAACACAAAGAATACAATGCATATTTGACAAAACTGACCAGATTTTATATAAAACCACACAAGTATGTCTGTAAATAAAGGCAGAAAAACATGACACAATTTTAGCTGGAAATGCACTTTAATATTAAAGCTTTTTGGTGTAATAATAAAAACTCACTAACTCAGAAACAAAACAAATAGATCACATCACCAAATACACTTGAAAGAAATGAGCATAACCATCTTTGCCCTAAAAGTGCCTCCTATGATAATTTATTTGTTAACATCTGTACAGAAAACATGATCTGCTTCAGTAATGTGTACAACAGTTTTATAAATGTTAGTATTATCATCATTATCATTATATTTCTATCACGAGTCACATCAGCGTCTTTCTAGAGCTGAAACCGTTGTTTGATTTTTTTTTCTTCTGAACTTGGATGTTAATTTATCCACAGTCGTGTGTTTGACTTGCAGTCAGCCCTGTTATGGTCTCCTGGGTTGGCTGTGCTATAAACAACCTGACTTGCCCATGCAATCAACCACAGACCATGAGGGAAGATGGGAAAAGTACCTCACCTGACTTTCCTGCTATTTAACCTCCTCCCCTTGCAGTGAAGGTACACACTTGAAACACACTTGACAACAACAGTACCAAAAGACGATGAATGTGTTTACACACAGCATCAGCAGACAATGTCAAACTTGCACAGGAATATTCTTATATGTAATACGTGAGGAACTGAACTTCTTGGCATGAATATTAATCATTATTGTGTGTCCTTGGTCCGTCAGATCAGATGAGGAAATGAGGATCTGAGCCTTCCTGTCCTGTCATCGTTACCATGGTCACACGGTTGCGAGCTACGTGCATTCGGTTCGCACTCTGTCATCAGCAGTCAGTCTGTGTTGGTGACAGTTTTGGGGTTTTTACAGCGCGACCGAGGTAGTTTAATAGAAGGTTATTTTTAAACTGGTAGGGATAAACTAGTTTGTGTTTGTGCCTACTCAACGCCTTTAGTCTATTTTTAGACCAGGAGAAGCGAGTCAGCCGGTTTTCTGACACTGGCCGTGTGGGTGTGTGTGTGGGTTCCGTTGTCAAGGGGGGGTCACTCAAGTTTTCTCAACAGGTGGCAGGATTAGAGTACGTCTGCGCACGAATCGGCGTCATCGTGAGTTCTTTTCGGGTTGGCTGGCAAGACTGCAGGAGGTGCGGGTCTGAGGCCAGATAGCTTTTCGTATGGGTGATTTGTTCACCAAGAAGTTTAGGCTAGTGTCTTGTGGCGTATTGCCTAGCTAGTCTAAGAAATCCGTGTATCCACGTTCTACTGTGTTAGGCGGGAAGAGGTGCCTGCGATACCGGTAGTTGTACTGTTTTAGTGTCAGAATGAAGTAGTCGAGTATAGTTGTTAAGTAAACCTCACGGGGCCTCAGCTGCGTGAGCGGCTGACAGATCCTGTTGCGGTGTGTCTCGTCTGGTGCGCTGCGAAGTGGCTGTTGTCGGCGCGTGGCGTTACGTCTGACTGGCTGCTGTTTGAGTGGTAGGTGTGGTTTGCGTTTTCTGTTCGTCTGGTACTTTTGGGATATAGGGTTCGTGCATGTGGTGTGAATGGTTCGTATGTGTGGTGTGGAGGTGTTATCTGAGGGGGATATAGGTGTTCACTGGGATGTGGAGTTATTATGGAGAGTTCACATTCAGTTCAGGACAGGCGCTTGAATGTATTATGCAGGAAGGTATAGGGCAATAGGGTTTTGAACTATGAATTATTATTATAGTGTGGTTACGATGTGATGACTGCATTATTGTTGACATCGTGTGTCGGACGTATCGTTGTTGACACTGTGAGTGGGCAGAGAGTGATGTATAGGGCTGTCGACTTGGTAAATGCAGTAAGCGGAATGTTGGGGCTCTTCGTGAGTGAATTGCAATGTGGTAGTTACCGCAGGGTGTGGGTAGGCTCGCAGGGTTCATGAGTGGAAATTTTGACAATGCTTGGTAAAACCTTATGCTTTGAACTCTGTTGATTCTGGTCACGCGCTCGAGAGGATTGAGAGATTGATTATGTAATGAGGAGGAGGTTTTGGTGGTAGTTGCTATTAATTGCTACGGGTTTGGATTGAGTATTTTGGTTGTGTTTATGGTATGGGAGGTAACTGTGTTCCACTTCTCAGGTGGGGCTATTGTTCATGGTGGGTGATGATTTGGGTATGTGCGAGCCCATGTGTGAATGATGTTGCTGGACTAAGCCTCGTATGCTATGAGCGGTCTGGATTCGTATGGGGTGGATTCGTGCACTGATCTGACTATTGACTAAGTGTTTAGTCAAGCGGGAGTAAATACGGGGATTTAGACTAAGGATCTGTGCTCTTTCTCTGATTGACCGGCCAAGACCCCCCTGGTGTACGACGGGATCCTGTGTTGGGCTGCTGCACATCCTTGCGGAGGCTCCTGTTGGCTCCATCGAGTGACCTGCTGTCACCTGTCGTCCCGAGGTCACGTGTCCTCTCGGGGTCAGGCAGATTTCCCGGGTCATCCGTCAGGTGGTGACTCGTCCTGCGTCTCTTCGACCCTATTCCCGTTCCCATTCCGATGCCCTTGACCCTGTCAGGCTGTAACCCGGTTCGTCCTTGGTCCACTCCAGACCGAATGTCCAGTTGACCCATCAACTTCCCCCTCCCTTGTCCTTGTCCCTGTCCCTGTCCTCCGCCCTGCATCGCTGCAGCTTGAGCCTATGCTGGCCACTGTGGGCAGCTGGGGGGCAACTACTCGCCTGCACCTGGTGGCGACCGGACAGGACTGGGACTGAGCACGTGGCTTGACCCTTGGGGACTTCGCCAGGAGAACTGTGGGGAGGTACTAGTGTTGCGGTGGAGGGCGTCCTGGACGCTGTGTTGTGTGGCCAGTGGACTTGTGTGGCCAGTGGACTTGTGTGGCCAGTGGTCTGGTATGGCAGGGAGCATCGCGAGGCCGACGGTGAGGGTCCAGTGTCTGGTGATGTGATTGGACAGACGTGCGCGTGCAAGTGCTTCGGGCTCACTGAACAGTAGTGAGGAACAGCACGAACGAGACGCTCAGGTGATAGTGTTGGGGGTCGTGGACGGTGGTGAGTCGTGTGAAAACCTGTGTACTGTGAAAAATGTTTCTCATGAAATAATTAATAGTTTGGTCAGCGTGGTTGTTGCCTGGGTATATTCCATACTGCTTAGTCTATTGAAGTTCTTTGCAAGGGTTGACGTTGACACTGTATGATATTCATTGTATGATGATGTGTGTCATGTGCCCTATGACCCATGTGGTGTTTCCAGGTGCGGAGGCCATTGAAGTTCCTTTCAGGGGTTGAGTTTGGCACTGTGCTGTATGCATTGTGCTGATGATATGTGTCAAGTGCCGTAATATGTTTCTCATGAAATAATTAGTAGTTTGGCCAGAGTGGTCGTTGACACGGCGTGGTATTCATTGTATTGGTGATACGTGTCATGTGCCCTATGACCCATGTGGTGTCTCCAGGTGCTGGAGGCCATTGAAGTTCCTTTCAGGGGTTGACGTTGGCACCGTGCTGTATTCATTGTATTGATGATACGTGTCATATGCCCCATAGCCTAGGTAGTGTCTGGGGTTCATTGAAGTTCCTGTCGGGGGTTGATTTTGGCACTGTGTTATTTACATTGGATTGATGATATGTGTCATGTGCCCTATGACCTAGGTAGTGTTTCTAGGGACTGCCGGCTGCAGGGGATGGAGCTGGTGTCAGGTGTGGATGCAGTGTGATTGAGTGTAAATGAGCGAGTGGTTTGGTGGTGGCATGTGTTGTTGGTGTGAAAGGGATTGATTAGAGGTGGAAGGTTGTCGTTTGTTATGGTCGGGGAAAATGTTCATGTCATAGTAACGGTCAATAAATGTTGTGTGAGTGTTAATCTGTGTTCAGCAGTCTTAGATCTGTTTGGAAGCGACTAGTTAGGCTGTAAATTCTGTCTGTCATTCTATAGTAATTAGTTCAGGTCTTAGCGAACCTGACAATTGTGTGTAATATTGAGAATCAAGGGCTGCATATTTAACGTTAAGAATCAAAAACAAAAACCAGAGGCAGAGAAATCAATCTTAACAACAACAACAACAACAAAAAAGGAAAAAAAAAGAAAGAAAAAGAAAAAAAAATCATGGAGAAAGACGGAGAAATGGAAACAACAATAAAAAAAAGAAGGAAAAAACAAGTCACTGGTGACCAACCATCAGTGATGTTTCTCCCCACCACTTGTGTGACCCTTTACCGCACTTGACTTATTTCACTGAAGCTGATCTAAAGGAGCAATGATATGGTTCAGAAGGAGACTATGTGCAGTTTTAGAATTTGCCAAGACATTGAATCATGTTAACAAAAAAGAAAAAAAAAGAAAAAAGAAAAATGAGTTACAGTGCATCAACTGAATGATTACACCATGTTATCTATTCCGTGCACAGAGAACTAGAGGGTCACCATTTTTTTTCAAGGAATCATAACAATTTGGCGTTATGTACATACGCTGTTCTATATTGTATTTATATTTTGATTCATATTCAGATGTAGGTTTGGCACAACAAATTCTGCAATGTAAATAAAAAAAACTTTGCCCATCATAATATAGGAGGAAATGATGGGTCTATTTTGTTTCATCATCTGCTTATTAAAAAAAACCCTTTGCCCATCATGAGATAGAAGAAAAGCACTGGTCTACTTTTGTTCAGACAACTGTTCCAAACAAAAACAATCTAACATTTAGCTACAATGTAACACACTCTTCACACTTTTCTTTCAGTATTCTTCTAAATTCTTCCAGAACTCATACAATGCAGGGCGGCACCACAAAACAGTGTTGTACTATTCAAGTTTGTTGGAGTCCCTTTCATCCACACAAGTCACCCAGCGCCTCTGGATATGACAGTCATCATGTGCTGCATGGAAGTTGTTTGACCAGCTGGGTCGCCCTGTCAGGTGACCATGTATGCCAGCGTGTTGGTGGCTGCTCCTCAGTGAGCTCACCTACAGCCTCCATATGGCCTTAGCTTGTGCATGAATCACCTGTGCGCACTTTACACTTGACAGTTTGAGACAATTAGCGGCAAAGTGTGGCAACCACTGCCAACCCATGAACAGAAGGCAGACTGAGAGCCAACCAGATCGACAGGAAGTGGCAAATGACTTCAATGTCCACAATGGAACTAAGTGAAAAATGAAGATTCTAATCCTCTATCTTCTTCATCTATGAACAGACGTATCCACTCTGTGAACTCTGGATGGAATGCGCCAGGCCAAGGTCTTCCACCCAATCAACATGGGTTATTACCAACATCCCATGCCAGTGCCTTCCATCCTACCAGTACCGTTCACATCAAGATTTTCCCAAGCGAGGTCTTCCATCCATTCCATATAATTCATATCAAAATATCCCCATGAGAAGGCCTTCCATCCAATCAGCATGATCTATATTGACATAATCTCATGTAAAGGCCTTTCATCCAATCAGCATGGTCAATACTAACATGTTCCTTTGAGAAGGCCTTGAATCCAATCAGCATGGCCTTTATCGACATATTCCATCTTATAAACATGGTGTATATCACCATATTCCCGTGCAAATGTCTTCCATCCAATCAGCATGGTGTTTATAAAAAAAATTCCATGTGAGGGCCTCCCATTCAATCAGCATGGTCTATATTGACATATTCCCATGTAAAGATCTTCCATCCAATCAGCATGATCTACACTGACAAATTCCCTTGAGAAGGCCATCCATCCAATCAGCATAGTATGTATCGACAAATTCCTATGCGAGGGCCTTCCATCCAATCACCATGATGTATGTATCGATATATTCCCATGTGGAGGTATTCCATCCAGTCAGCATGGGTTACATTCTCATGCAGAGTCTTGTTCCTGCCAAAGATTCAAGCCATGCCAGACACGCTTGTTCCCCACAAGGTCCCAGGTCTTGACAAGGAACCCAAATGAAAATAAAGTAGTGCCAAGAGAAAATTATGAGTTTTAAATGACAGGGATGGCATTTTAAGAATCTGGGATTGGTTTTTATAGAAAAGCATGTATTTCAACGCTTTGACATCACCCTCCTACATGGTCGTGAAGTCAGGTCAGTTCTTCAAATGCCTGTGCATGTTTGTGAAAGTATGTTTGATTCTATGCCCTGGTAGAGGAGAAATCAACATGTTCCTTCTGTTCTTTGTTATTCTTCAGATCTGTTGGTCCTAAAGGCAGGCATTCTTTTCCTGGAGACTGTCCCACATACAACATAAAGCTGTTTGACAAAGATCACAAAAAACAGCCACGGCTGTGTGATCTTGTTCTTGTGCACCAGGCAACAGACAGCAGAAGCAGGTGGGGAGGGATGGTCGTACACCTTTGTACTGACCGAGAACAAATTAGCCTTTATCTTTCTCTTTTCACTGACACACCAAGAATGTGACTGACTATGCAGAAATGTAAACCGACATTGATACCCTTCTTCTCTGTGATTTCCCTGTTACTATTTTCTGCATCAAGAACACTAGAACATAATGCAAAACTGCCAGCCCACCATAAGCAGTATCATTAGCAGCTGCTACCGATTTCTGCGGTTTTCTGAACAATGTCAGAATTACTGCTGTATTGAAAATAACAACAGCACACACACACACACACACACACACACACACACACACACACACACACACACACACACACAGAGTAAAACCTCTATGTGTGGAGCTTGCTAATCACTGAAGCCGTAATGTATGGATACTTAAGTACTCATTTCAGAGCTGGTTTGACACCTTCTTTGAAGAGGATTCCTCTTCTTTAGTGCTTTTCTTTTCTTTTAATCTATCCACTTTTCTTGCATACATGAAATGATCAGAAAGGTCCATTTCTGTTCAATGAATGGCAGACAAAAATAAGGTATGACGCCAATTTTACCCAGTTGTATGTGCCCATTCCCATTCAGCAAACACAGCCATTCAAAACAGTGGGTGGTTTTTTCAATGTTCAGATGCACAAAATGCTACTAAAAATTTTTTATTTGCAGTCATTTTGACACGGATGCACAGCACACAATGGATTCAGTAGTAAACAAGGGGCAATTCTTAGTACGTGGTAGATCTGACAATTTTATCCATAGCAGCTCTACCGTATATGGAAAAGCTTTATCCTCTTCAGAGCATGGGGCTGTCAAGTAGATATGTCTACCTTGGACACTCCCATCTTTCGTGTGCATTTCCCAATGTGCAAATTATTTACCATTTATACAACAGCATAGATATTTTACTAACATATATTTTAAAAGAAAATCAAAAGTACCGGTCTATCTAGCCCCCTACTTCCATCCCACCCACACCCCATCCACTCTGCTGTCTCTCTCTCTCTCTTTGAAGAAAATGAAATCAATGAAGAACTAAACAGTTACTTTGAAAAGAAAAGATCATAACATTAACACAAAAATACAACATGTTTCTGAAACATAAAATGATCAGTGCATAACTAAATCAAAGGAAAGGACATATACCACAAAAACCATAGAGATGTTACTACGAATGGTGAGTTTAGGTTCAGGTTGCCCGTTTACTTTAAGTTCTTTACAATCTGTGTTAGAAAGCGGTGTTTATGATACAATGCTCAAAGCGAATGTGGCAATAAAGTCTGGTAGCTGTGCTGATGTCTCGTTAGTATACAGGACTGGTAAACTGAAACTGATTAGTCTGTCAAACCATTTTCCTATGTCACATAATAAGCATCAAGTTTTCTTTTGTGTGTGTGTGTGTGTGTGTGTGTGTGTGTGTGTGTGTGTGTGTGTGTGTGCATTTGAATATGTGCATGTGTCAGCATGTACACACATATACATGGTGTTCATGCTTGCATGTATGTGTGTATGCTATGGTATGTGAATATGGATGTGTTACGTATATACAACAGTGTGTGTGTGTGTGTGTGTGTGTGTGTGTGTGTGTGTGTGTGTGTGTGTGTGTGTGTGTGTGTTCGTGTGTGCGTGCACGCATATGTATGCAGCACACACGTCTGAAATTTTGCATACATGCATGTTTGCTACATGCCTGTGCATCTACGTCTGCTTTGTTCCTTTCTAAAACAGTAAACAACAAAAATGAACATCACCACAAAATCAGTCTTGTGGTTAGAAAATCGGATTCATATATAAAGGTATCTTGTTAAAAAAAAAATCAGATTCATGAATAATCTATCCTTACTATAACCACTTTTGATGTTTTATGCTTCTGTAATATAATGTCTCTGCATCTATCACCCTGGTGCAAGAATATTCAGTAGAAAAGCAGAAAAACATGCAAAAACTGGAAGGACTTTGACTGTTGCACTGGAAATACACATGTTTTATAATAATAAAGAAATAATCAACTGTGCATTGACAGACAATAGTGGATATCTGAATGTACACATTGCAGCCCTGTTTCATGTTGTTTTTCTACTAGGTTTCATAGAAATACACAACGTCTTGAATGTACACATTGCAGCCCTGTTTCATGTTGTTTTTCTAATGGGTGCAATAGAAATACATGTCGTCTTGAATGTCTACGCGTGAAGGTAAGAGAAATTGTTCTTCTTTTGTCTACTGGGTGCAACAGAGCTAAAGTCTACTTGATATTTTCTTGGGGGTAACAGAAACACACAAAGCCATGTATATCTTCTATCTGTATATCTTAAACTGTGTGTATCAGAAATATGCAAAGGCCTGTTTACCTTCTTGGATATAACAGAAACACATAATGACTTTATTTTCATTTGGATGTCGCTAAAAAACACAATGTCCCATTTAACTTCAGCATATGAGAAATGAAAACATACCATCATCTTTCGGATGTAAAGTCAACAAACAAACTCACATTTATCTTCTACTGGATTTAAAGTAAACACACAAACTCACATTTATCTTCTACTGGATTTAAATAAACACACAAACTCACATTTATCTTCTACTTGGTGTAAAGTAAACACACAAACTCACATTTATCTTCTACTGGATGTAAAGTAAACACACAAACTCATATTTATCTTCTATTGGATGTAAAGTAAACACACAAACTCACATTTATCTTCTATTGGATGTAAAGTAAACACACAAACTCACATTTATCTTCTACTGGATGTAAAGTAAACACACAAACTCACATTTATCTTCTATTGGATGTAAAGTAAACACACAAACTCACATATATCTTCTATTGGATGTAAAAGAAACGTGCAAATATAATCACAGTCATGTACATACTGAAGAGAACAACAGCACAGGACAGATTATGCATGTTTTCAGAAACTGATATACATTATATGAAAAAAACAACACATTTCATGTTTTCCGGTTTCAAAATTCAATGTAATTGTAAGTAAACAAAACTGTGTAAACAAAAACATTATCTTTAACGGTTTGATGACACTGAGCAAACCCCCCACCCCCCACCCCCACCCAACCATAAAAAAAAGTGAAATGTCGTACTGGCTTTTTTTTTTCTTTCATCAACATAAAAAATGTTTTATGTCAAGTAATACTTTTGTACACTGTTATGTCCACATCAATAAGACAATACTGCCGAGAAACCAGTGGTATATAGACTTGCCAAGAATTCATGCTGCTGCCTTTTGTTTTAAAGAGAGGATGTTGTTCACTCCTCCCCCCCCCCCCCCCCCCCCCCCCCACCCCTCCCAAATTTGTACCCTAATATCATACTGAAAACTTCTTGAAGAAAACACAGTGTTGTTGTTTTTCCTTGTCCATTAAACATTCCCACCACCTGCAAATGTAAAAGAAACCTGGTAAAATGCCAAATAATTTACTGTTAGTCCCATTTATCTTTGGTGTGTGTGTGTGTGTGTGTGTGTGTGTGTGTGTGTGAGTTGTGTGTGTGTGTGTGTTGTGTGTGTTGCTAATGTTTACTACCTGCTATATTGTAAAACACATAAGAGGAAACATAAGCAAAAAGCAGTAGCTGAATGGATATATGTTGCCCAAAGACTTGTTACATAGTGCAAGTTAAAGTTAAATAAAGCACACTCACTGTCATCAGCATCCAACTGTAAAAACCCAAAAGAACACTCACAATACCAAGGGTTTGCTGATATAAAAAGGGGGTGGATAGGGAGATTCCTTCTTTAACTGACAGAGTGAGAAAGTGGGGGGCACTGGGAAGAGAGAGAAGGGAGGAGATGGGGAGGAATGGACATGTGAGGAAAAGAGAGAAATACGAACAATTAAGAAGACTGTGATGAACACAAACCACACAACTGACACAGAGAGGACACAACAGCCTGAGGTAAGATTGATGAACACCAAGATCTCCTTCATAGTATGAAAATTTAATAGGATTTCAAAGAGACAGTTAAAAAAAACCCCACACACACAAACAAAAACGACTGAAATACAATACCGGCAAAACCACAAAGGGTTTTGATATGGACAAGAACTTTCGCTGCAATGTGAAAAAAAAACATGCACACACAAAAATGAACAAAATGAGAAATGGAGATGACCTGAATGAGAGTGAGAACAGAGACCTATGGCTGGGCCAGAAAACATGTCGACATTTACCACACACAGTGTGAGAATTCTTGACTGACCCCTGCCACTGACTATGATCTGCATGTTAATCCATGATGTCTTCAAAGCAGACTTCGTCCAAAATGCTCAGACAAAGTCATCAACAATGTCTTGGTGGAAAGAACATGTCTGGACAAGTGAAGCTGTATATCTGTTTGATAGTATGACATTGAATTTCTCTTTTCCTTTCAGGTTGGAAGGGTCAATCTGAACACTGTGAGCACTGTCAGCAATTCCAGCCTGTTCAAGCTGAACACCGTGAACACTGTCAGCAATTTCAGCCTTCAAGCTGAACACTGTGAACACTGTCAGCAATTCCAGCCTGTTCAAGCTGAACACCGTGAACACTGTCAGCAATTTCAGCCTTCAAGCTGAACACTGTGAACACTGTCAGCAATTCCAGCCTATGGGACCTGTATGGAGCGAAGGAAGCATGGGTGAGTTGTGGGGGGGGGGGGGAGAGGGAAGGGCAAACAAAATGCTGTTCCATATCACTGTCCTCCATGGATATTCGTACAAACAAAATGCAGGGTGCACAGATTCCAGAGTGCACCCTACAGATCTCAACTTGTGAAGAACTCGGCAGGCTTGATACAGCTGGTCTACCCCTGTGACAGGTGACCTCATCCACAGGGGAGATCAACATCACAGCCTCTGTGTGTCTCGACAGTCAGGCTGCTGGCAGATGTCCTCCAAGATCATCCAAAAGTTTTGGAATATGCTAACAAAAACAGTTTGACAATTCTGTCAGGGGGAAAAGAAAACCCCTTCTTCCTCATATTTCAAACACTTTTAACACTTTGTTCAACAACAAACACTGATGTATGAAATTACCTTTACAAGATGAATAGCAATATATCACACTCTAAATGACCTTTACCAGATGAATAGCAATATATCACACTCTAAATGCATGAAAGTAAGGGAACGGTGCACACAGGCAAATTAGGTCAAAGCCACTGAATCAAAAACAGCACAGCGTCCCGTTTGCCACAAGCTGGTATTTCTGTGCCTCCATCAACAAAGAAAGCATGTACCATGCATGTTGGACGAAATACTGCTGTGCCTCCAACAACAAAGAAAGCTCGTACCATGCATGGCAGCTGAACAACAATCAATGCAGTAGCATGTGATACATCAAACCACTCGCTCACAATTTACAGTGCAGTTGTCTGTCCCTGGAATTCAAATGCTTTTTTTCTTTTCTTTTAGTTTTCTCTTTACTGTTTATTTTGCTTGTTTCTTTGTTTGCTTTCAGGCTGTCATAATTTACACAGAGTGCACCCACGCTGCTTCAAGTTGCAGATCATGCTAAATGACATGGAGACAGACAGGTGCCGGAGGAAGACAGCATGTGAATTCCAGGAACTTGTAACTGAAACCAAGCAGCGTTTGCCTGCTAATGTGCTATAAGACCACGCCTTCCAGCAAAAGTAATGTGCAAAAAAAACCCAAACAATCACATTATCCATCACTGTGGCAGGCCACCACACTGTCCTTACCCACAACCTGCCGACCGGAGCGAGCGGACCTAGCTCGGGGCACCATCTACACATGCATACACCACTACGGTGACTTTCTCCTTGTGAAACAGGGTCATGCATGCTGATGCTGCTCTGTGATGTTCTGGCAAAACAGTCTCATGCATGCACACACTACTAAACTGCTTACCTTGTAAGCTGTTGTCATGCACTCATGCACTGTTATGTTGCAGGAAAAAAGTGCCCATGTACCCTACTAAAGTGATTCCTTTTTTGATGAAAAATGCAAAATATGTGGCCAACATCACCAAAGCAATTCCTATACACTCTAAAACATCATGTGTGTTAAACTCTGACATGCAGTTCCTGAGCAAATTACAAGTCACTGGTAAAGTGATTCTTGACACATGCACAAACAAGAACAGTGCGACTTGATTCATGTGATCTATGAACATGCAAGTGGTTCCAGCTAAACCCTCTTCCTGTGGAATACCATTAGGCATGTATGCCATTTGTAGCTCTCTTCTTCCCACAATAACAAGGCTGTACACATTTACTGTTCCCCAAACAACCTGCTCTCTCATAAAACCACACTGACACTTGCTATCCAAGCACTATTTGTAACAGTATTCGCAACATTCCTGGTGATTTCCATAATATATCCAAGGAATATCTAAAACAGTATTAGCAACATTCCTGGTGATTTCCATAGTATGCCCAAGGAATATCTAATACAGTATTAGCAACATTCCTGGTGATTTCCAAAGTATGTCCAAGGAATATCTATAATAGTATTAGCAACATTCCTGGTGATTTCCATAGTATGTCCAAGGAATATCTGTAATAGTATTAGCAACATTCCTGGTGATTTCCATAATATATTTAAGGAATATCTGTAATAGTATTAGCAACATTCTTGGTGATTTCCATAGTCTCACAAACTCTGTCAGCCTGAGTTTCGTTTCACTGTATAATAAACAGAAAAGAAGATGGACATTACACAGAAACTGGTGGGGGTTGATCCCTAGGGAGTATGAAAGAATGCAGTGTGGCTGGTGATACGCCATGATGTTTAAATGCAAGCTAATTCTTATCTCCTTAAACACTGTGTGTATCAAAATTAGTTTTGCCACTAGACTGTAGGAGGCTGACTAGTACACGATGATCCTACAATCCTGCTCAGTGTCCTTGTCATCTCTGCTCAAAGCATTATGGCCCAGTGTGTATATCGATTCAGCTCACAACCATAAGCAGCTTTCAGCTCTATCATGCTTAAACATGGTTGCATTTTAGGCCAAGCAACCCTGTATGCTAACTACATAATTCAACTAACAAAACTCCCTTTCATTTCAGTGAACATCAGGCAAAATATAGCTGTAACTTTGCCACTGATGGACCAACAACAGAGTCCTTGCTGATCACACTGCCATGTGATGCACAACTGAAATCAAGGATGCTGAAAAAGTAGCGATGAACATCCTAAGAATGGGCACTAAATGAAGCAATGCTTCAGAAAAGGGAGAACGACAAAGTCAATGCAGCCTGTCCAAGTAGCAGAGCAAAGGCAATGACAAGAGTAGAAGCAGAGATGAAGATCTGACTTTCTACCAAGTGAAAAAAAAGTGCACACATGAAACACATCTTCTTGTTAAAATAAAGATGTGTGCCCAATATTTCATCGTGCCTTGTAGTTGCAAAATTATGAAATTCTTCCTCGGCTTTTTTTTTTTCCAAAATGGAGAGGAATAGGGAAATTTATGTTCTGCCTTTAAAAAAAAAAGCAAAAAAACACACCCACCCAAACAAACAAAAAAAACCTGCCTCCTTGGGCTACAAGGTTAGAGAAAGGGTTTTACTGGGACCTCACCACGCCTAACTGTGCACACACTCAGAATGGTGTGAGCTTCAGCTGTTTCCTGACTTAAGACCCCAGTCCAATTCTCCATCAAATCTGCCACCATCTCTCTGAGTGACACTAGTCAAGGTGGTTAAGCTCTTTAGGAAAGAGAAAAGAATTAGAGCAGTATTTGTCCCTTTCATAACTAAACACATCACAGGTGTCAAAAACAGCATAAAAGCACAGAAGTGAAGAAAAACCCATGGACAAAGAGACTCCTTCCCAGCCTTTTCCCTCCCCCCCCCCCCCTCCTTCTCCCCTCTCTCCACTTCTTAACAAGCACATACTTACACATGTCCCAACCTCACTCTTTCCACCCCCCCTCCATTTTAGAAAAGTAACCAACCTCTCCTCCACCATCGGCAGTGGCAACACGTACATACTCCTCCCGACTGCTTGATGTATGAACGGCGCTCCCTACACGTTTCCGTTCTTCAGTGGGCAGGTAAGTGGTGGAGACTGCTGACTCTCTATCTGCAGCCCCGCCCTCAGGGTCCTCCCCACTGCCGGCCACATCCATTGGCACACCCCGCGACGGTTCTGTGGATGGGGTTGCAGCCAGGTTGCTGCTGCTGCTGTGCACTGTGGTCTGCTGCTGGAAGTCGATCATGCTGCTGCCGGTTTTGTTGGCATCTGCTCCCGCCCGGTCAGGATGTGCAGACGCTGCTGTCCCCTGATGGTGCTGTAGCTGTCGGACCTCCTGGAGCTTGTGCTGGTCAAAGACAATGTAAGAGCAGTTAGTATCTGTAGGAATCTGCAAATCTCTTGTGCTGGTCAAATACAATGTAAGAGCAGTTAGTATCTGTAGGAATCTGCAAATCTCTTGTGCTGGTCAAATACAATGTAAGAGCAGTTAGTATCTGTAGGAATCTGCAAATCTCTTGTGCAATCTACCTGAAACAAGTTTCATAGTATATGAGGACTTTGTGCGTGACTTCAGAGGAAAATGCTGATAAGGAAAAGCAACCATGGAGGCAATTCTCTGACCCATTTTTTGACAACTGGATCCATCATAACACAAACTAAGTTGAAAAGATACTCATACAATGTTTAAATCTCAATAAGATATTTCTATTTCAATTATTTCCATTCCAAATATCAAAATAATTGCGAACAATTCAGAGTCATGGAAAGAGTCTGCTGGTGACTGATCAAGCAGTCTGAACAACTATAGCATCAAAGTGCTTGACGTCCAGTCTGCTGCAAACTATTATCATAACTATGGAGCATTTTCCCACACACTTTTAAAATTGGTTAGAATTTTTTTTTTTTATAAACAAATGTTTTGTATCACCTAAGATCACAATGTTTGACAACTTTGAAAGCACAATAGCTGGCCTTTATATGGTGTAACCATGACGAACATTTTCAAGGCCATTAGTAGAAAAGAACACAGGAGCCATGTGAAAGGAACCAATGAGAAGAGAGAAGAGAGAAAACAATTGTGCTGTGCTGCCATGGAGTCTGGTGGTCAATTTTCTCAGGAAAGTTACTGCATTTTATGCAAGACTGCAAGGAAACTAATTTATCTATTTATTTATCTATTTATTTTAAGTTTCAAGGAAACTGTTTTTATTTATCTATTTATTTTTGTTCAGTTTCAAGTTTAGATAAATCAATGACTGAACAGTCTGCATGTCTGAGACTAGGAAATTCACTCAACATCAGAAAGGAGAAAAGAAGATTTTTTTGGTTGGGAATGCAAAATTTGCTTGTGTCATAAGCAGTCACGTTAATGTGACATATCTGCTATAAATAGCCTATAGGGTCATACAATGGGCCGTAACTCTGAGTGAGGAGGACTGGGGGCGACAACACTGAGGGTGGACCGGCAGTTGGAAAGACATCATAAAAGCCTGGCAGTTGGAAAGACATCATAAAAGCCTAACTGCAAGACTCTTTACTTCATCTACACAACGTCACAGTTAACATGCCTCCGTTCTCCTGGGCTCGAGGATTTCAATTTTCCGGAGAACTCATTCAACCACTCTTAACAATTTACAAAAAAAAAAACTTGAGCAGCGCACACTGTGTGTAATAAACAGATGAATATTTCTGATGCTTTATTATTTGTATTTTCGTATCTAGCTGAAAGTCAAATAGCTAAACAGTAAAGAAAAAAAAATACAAGAAGAGGAAAATCTAAAGACAAGATAAAATGCATGAAAATGTTAATTTATCTTGTTCAGTCACTTATTTAAGCAAATAAACGTAAAAATGCATGAGAACATTAAGTTCATCTTGTTCAACCAAACAATAATCTGAATGTCTTACCTCTATTTCATCTTCTATTTCGTTGGTCAAATCCTGAATTTCATCATTGGTTTCCTTTATCAGTTGTTTGATGTAGGTCCTGAAAACAAAAAAGAGTAAAATATATGATAAAAGCACTTATTCAAAACTACATACCCACAGCAGAAAAGTATCTTTGTTCAAGTAACGTGTAGAATTACAGCAGTTCTCAGCATCATAGCAATAAAGCATCAACATTTTCTCTCTTTTTTTTTCCATAGAATAAAGTCGATTCAAAATGAACAAAATTAAATCATGACACCATACTTTCATTTGATAAGCTACAAATACTATCACATCAACAGTTTAAAGTTTCCTAGAATATTTCTACTTAAATCCATTTTGTTCACATAAAGGAATGAATCAGTAACAGAAAACATATACTAACTTTTTGACGGGAAAAAAAAATGAAAGAAGTAATAACACCACAGAGCTGAATTAATCAAGTAAATTGAGTAACATTTAGCTGAATATGAATGCCATCACTGGCAAGAAAGCCAGAAGCGGAATATAACTTCGAGAGTCTTCCTCAAACCCAAGGATTAGGATTTCCCTGAGCAATTTAAATCTAAATATGCCACATAAAGGGCCAAACCAGTAAGAGAACTCCCTTGCTTTCTCTTTCTGTACATAATCTGTTAATATGCATTTCAGAATCTTTCTCTTTCTGTACATAATCTGTTAATATGCATTTCAGAATCTTTCTCTTTCCGTACATAATCTGTTAATATGCATTTCAGAATCTTTCTCTTTCTGTACATAATCTGTTAATATGCATTTCAGAATCTTTCTCTTTCTGTACATAATCTGTTAATATGCATTTCAGAATCTTTCTCTTTCCGTACATAATCTGTTAATATGCATTTCAGAATCTTTCTCTTTCTGTACATAATCTGTTAATATGCATTTCAGAATCTTTCTCTTTCTGTACATAATCTGTTAATACGCATTTCAGAATCTTTCTCTTTCCGTACATAATCTGTTAATATGCATTTCAGAATCTTTCTCTTTCCATACATAATCTGTTAATATGCATTTCAGAATCTTTCTCTTTCCGTACATAATCTGTTAATATGCATTTCAGAATCTTTCTCTTTCCGTACATAATCTGTTAATATGCATTTCAGAATCTTTCTCTTTCTGTACATAATCTGTTAATATGCATTTCAGAATCTTTCTCTTTCCGTACATAATCTGTTAATATGCATTTCAGAATCTTTCTCTTTCCGTACATAATCTGTTAATATGCATTTCAGAATCTTTCTCTTTCCGTACATAATCTGTTAATATGCATTTCAGAATCTTTCTCTTTCCGTACATAATCTGTTAATATGCATTTCAGAATCTTTCTCTTTCCGTACATAATCTGTTAATATGCATTTCAGAATCTTTCTCTTTCTGTACATAATCTGTTAATATGCATTTCAGAATCTTTCTCTTTCTGTACATAATCTGTTAATATGCATTTCAGAATCTTAAGACTCAGATCCGCAATTTTCAGTGAAGCCTATGTTTAATTTTTGTCATTAAACGCCGACATAGCTTTAGGCTAAGGCTAGGTTCAGACAGTACTTTGTTTTAAATCCACGTTTTTCCAGCCAGCTCTGAAGAGACAGAGAGACAACTGGTCAGTCACCCTGTGGCGGAGGTGAGGGTGGACTTGGGGCGGTGGTGCAGGGAGTGCTGCAGCTGTCGGATGCTGTCCATGGCCTCCACCATGTCCTGCGAGGTGTGGGCCGACTTGACGCGGGGCGCACGGTGAGACACGCCCTGCCCCAGGTCCAGCATGGCCCGGGGGGTGGGGCCAGAATCCGTCTCCTCCTCCTCCTCCTCTCCTTCATGCATTCCTGACATAAAGATGGGGCAGCTGCCATCACAATCATCATGGACAAGACGATGGAGGTAAGCTCTCTGATCCTCCATCGGCCTAGCAAGACCGTTCACCAGGAAGGATCAACATTCTACTAAGAAAGCATGCCAGCCATGCTAGTGTTTGGATCTCTTTCATCTGCATGCATCCCTTCTTTATCTGTAGTGTAATCAGTATCTCCTGAACCAGAATTACACCCCTGGTAATGAACTAAACTAGACACATGATCGTTTTATGTTTCACTACACCCCTGGTAATGAACTAAACTAGACACATGATAGTTTTATGTTTCACTACACCCCTTGTAATGAACTAGACACATGATAGTTTCATGTTTCACTACACCCCTGGTAATGAACTAAACTAGACACATGATCGTTTTATGTTTCACTACACCCCTTGTAATGAACTAGACACATGATAGTTTCATGTTTCACTACACCCCTGGTAATGAACTAAACTAGACACATGATCGTTTTATGTTTCACTACACCCCTGGTAATGAACTAAACTAGACACATGATCGTTTTATGTTTCACTACACCCCTGGTAATGAACTAAACTAGACACATGATAGTTTTATGTTTCACTACACCCCTTGTAATGAACTAGACACATGATAGTTTCATGTTTCACTACACCCCTGGTAATGAACTAAACTAGACACATGATCGTTTTATGTTTCACTACACCCCTGGTAATGAACTAGACACATGATAGTTTTATGTTTCACTACACCCCTGGTAATGAACTAAACTAGACACATGATAGTTTATGTTTCACTACACCCCTAGTAATGAACTGAACTAGACACATGATCGTTTTATGTTTCACTACACCCCTGGTAATGAACTGAACTAGACACATGATAGTTTTATGTTTCACTACACCCCTGGTAATGAACTGAACTAGACACATGATAGTTTTATGTTTCACTACACCCCTGGTAATGAACTAGACACATGATAGTTTTATGTTTCACTACACCCCTGGTAATGAACTGAACTAGACACATGATCGTTTTATGTTTCACATCAATGTCACTTATTTAATAACAAAATGTTCACTGCCATTGAAACCCAAATCTACCTTTCTGCTTCATATTGATGCCAGTCATTTCACGATATGACTGTTCAGTATCATTTAATAAGAACAACAACAACAATAATAATAATAACAATAATAATAGTAATATGAAAAATAACAACAATAATAAACTATTGACAAGTTATACCATTCCCACTGGTACCAGTCTCATGTTGTATCAGGACCACAGTACGTGCCATTGAAGTCCTAATGCCTGACCAACATGCTGGGTTAATGCGCAGGTCAGGCAACTGCTGAGTCATGTCCAGGAACCCTTTTTGCCAACTTCTGTTTCATCCATCAACCCTTACACAGGTTATTCAACAACATACTATTAAGTATGTTGTCTGGTGAATTAACAGAAGGAAAGTTTGAAACAAATAGGTATGTTTGTATAATATGCATCACTTTTCAACGCTTAGTATCTGAACATGGCATGCAGGATAAAAACTGTTAGTAATTGAATAAAAAATAATATAAAACAGAACTGGTGTGCTTGTGAGAGTTTGATTAGGTGCTTACCAGTCTAGAATATGAAAATAACAGGTGAAAACAGTTGGCACACCCTGCTTGTCATTCTCAAGAGCCAGTTCACAAATAATCCAGTCAATGATGTTCCACTATATCCAGAAATAAGTTACAGCCTTTTTCAAAAGAAAGTCAGTGTGGATTATAACCATCTTCCATGCAGGTAATCCAGGTAAGAATGAATAAGGTACGGTTCAGTTTTCACATTGACATCACGCACTGATAACACACACACACACACAAAATGGTCACTATCAACAAATGTAATAGTTAGCCCACACTGTCATCATTTATGTTTGAATGGTTTAGGATCATCTGGAAGCGCTACACTTTTTTCTTCCCCACCGAATGGCATGTTGAGATTCCCCTCACCCTAAGGCACTAATCCAGTCATTGTCCGTGTCAATCTCAAAATCACCATTACATGGTGCTTAATCTAAATCAAAACTATCACGCACCACACCCAGTTCATTCAAAATGTCCATAACGCCTTCTTTACCTGCTTTTTTCCACTACAGCATCAGCAAAAACGTCTTCAAACAAGTTCCTAGTTCTATCATGTTCTCCTTTGGGTGCCGCCACTGTTGTTTGCCAGACGAGTTGAGTCGGTCTATGCATTACAAGCTGCTCCTAACTATAAACTAAGCTACAATGCTGAAAATCCATGTTCCGGGGCTCACTCAGTCATTCATGCAAATTTGTTTGTCACCGAGTCATAGTTTTGTATCTGTGTGTGTCAGTGAAACTAGGCTCGCAAGGCTCACCCTACAGCGCGACTTATGTCGTGACCAGTGACAGCCATGACGTAATGGTGCGACTTATGTCACAACAACCAGTGACGGCCATGACGTAATGGTGCGACTTATGTCACAACAACCAGTGACAGCAATGACGTAATGGTGCGACTTATGTCACAACAACCAGTGACAGCCATGACGTAATGGTGCGACTTATGTCACAACAACCAGTGACGGCCATGACGTAATAGTGCGACTTACGTCACAACAACCAGTGACAGCCATGACGTAATGGTACGACTTATGTCACAACAACCAGCGTTAAGGGTTAAACTGCGACACCTGCACATTACAGCTTTGCACATGTGGTGTGTGGTAACTGGATCAGTCTGCTCACAGCCACACTTCCTCGGTGAAAACGGAACACACCATTATCTGACAGCCACCGCCTTTGGAACAGACCTGGAACAAGAGCCGCCCTTCCTGTTGGTCATTCATTTAATGACGGCTAGTGAGTGTGCACCATCCACACCAGCATGTACCTTTCCTGCTCTTCCGGCCGTCATTGCTGCGCTCCTTGTTGCGGCGTGATGTGCTGCCGTGAACTTTGTCACTTGAACCCTGACCTGTGTGGAGAAGAAGGTATGATAGAATGCTTGCTGTTAGCTACTTTGGAACACAGATCAGTTATCATTATTTATACTGGCATATGCCAATGTTTTGATGCACATGCATATGATGACAATGTCGGAGTAAATGAATTATTCCTGATTGTTTTATACAACACTTCAACAGATTCTCACACACAATAAACATAAACCTGGTGAACTAGACAACCAGTCTCTCTCTCTCTCTCTCTCTCTCTCTCTCTCTCTCTCTCTCTCTCTCTCTCATGTGTATGTACTCTATCAAACATGGCCAACCAGCAAAATTGTTAATCAAACTATAGAAATTCCTAGAAAATCAAATAAAGAAAAAACACAGATTAATAATCATTGCAGTTAAGTTTCTAAAACCATCATTAATTAAGGCTCTGCAAATAAATCATCAGAGCTGAATGCACAATACTAATAATTATGCAAGCAAGAAAATTCTTAAAAATACATCCTTTTGAAACTTGGTTTAATGTATGTGAATGGAGATATTCAATGTGAAATCACATTTATGGACGTTTGCAAACAGTTGAACATCCAGTTTGGGGACCAGCGTCACTGGCTGGGGCAAAAAGTTTGCTTCTCAGAGTTTTATAAAAGTTGTTTTTCCATACTTTTAACATGCTAATCATGATATGCAATAGAATGATGATAATCATCCAAACTTTTTAAGCCCGACACCCAGGAAATGTGCACATGCATCAGAAACCACCACATCTGTCATGTTCATCTGTATGTCACTAGCACCACCGACTTGAATCAGGTACAGCGCAGTGTCTCCTCTGGCCAGTGGCCTCACAGTGACTTAAAACTGATAACGTTTTTGCAACTTGCTTGCATGGAATTTGTACAATGATGAGCCTGTGTGTGTACATATGTCTGAGAAAGGGAGAGTGACAATGAGTGGCATGACAGTTACGGTACAGCTTGGAAAACCTGGCATCAAAACAGCTGAACAAGCTGAAACATCGACAACAGCACCCCAACCCACCTGACTGGTGTGCGGTGTCCACTGCCCCCTGGCCCAGCAGGGAGATGGGCTGGGTGAGGATCACGGATTCACTGGACGGCTTATAGCTGACCGTGTCACTGGGCGACCTGTAGCTGACCGCTGTGGCTGAGGGTACTCGTGTCCTCAGGTGAGTCTTGCCTGCAGTGCACAGCATCAGTTCACCGGCTTTGTGACACGAGCTTTACATCAACATGATACCAATACTGCTCTTACCTGTAAACTGTCATGACGAAACAAGCTCTAAAGTCTCTACCACTCTGAGGGCACATAAGACCGTATGGCGAAAGCTTGGCTGTGTCTGGAGTGGCACTGTCTTCATCTGTCCGTGGGCAGGGGTGGTTGGGTCTGTGGGGTGTGCTCGGCAGCTGGAGGGTGGTGTTTTTCGCCGGTGGGCTCTGCAGTCATGAAATATGGGCTGGTACACCCATGGGGATGCTACTTTAAGGCTGTTATGAGCTGCATCCTGTAGTCTAATTTACCTCTGTTCAGGAGCAGTTATGTCCCTTGATATCTTAATGGAGTGTCCTGTGCGTGCCTGTACCCATCGTCAACACAGCGCAGGCCTCCAAGGGTGGTACAGGACTGCTCTAAAGGCAGGTGAAGACAGTGCTTCTCTGGGTCCTCCCCAGCACCTTCGGGTGTTTCTTTTTCTTCTTTGCCTTAACTAGGCTGACCCTGGAGAAAGGTCCAGTGACGGTGAGGAAAGACCCACTGACCACAGGGAAAGTCCTGTTGACAGTGGGAAAGACTACAACTTTGGATTCTCTCTTGAGGGCACATAAGACCGTATGGCGAAAGCTTGGCTGTGTCTGGGGTGGCACTGTCTTCATCTGTCCGTGGGCAGGGGTGGTTGGGTCTGTGGGGTGTGCTCGGCAGCTGGAGGGTGGTGTTTTTCGCCGGTGGGCTCTGCAGTCATGAAATACGGGCTGGTACACCCATGGGGATGCTACTTTAAGGCTGTTATGAGCTGCATCCTGTAGTCTAATTTACCTCTGTTCAGGAGCAGTTATGTCCCTTGATATCTTAATGGAGTGTCCTGTGCGTGCCTGTACCCATCGTCAACACAGCGCAGGCCTCCAAGGGTGGTACAGGACTGCTCTAAAGGCAGGTGAAGACAGTGCTTCTCTGGGTCCTCCCCAGCACCTTCGGGTGTTTCTTTTTCTTCTTTGCCTTAACTAGGCTGACCCTGGAGAAAGGTCCAGTGACGTGAGGAAAGACCCACTGACCACAGGGAAAGTCCTGTTGACAGTGGGAAAGACTACAACTTTGGATTCTCTCTTGAGGGCACATAAGACCGTATGGCGAAAGCTTGGCTGTGTCTGGAGTGGCACTGTCTTCATCTGTCCGTGGGCAGGGGTGGTTGGGTCTGTGGGGTGTGCTCGGCAGCTGGAGGGTGGTGTTTTTCGCCGTGGGCTCTGCAGTCATGAAATACGGGCTGGTACACCCATGGGGATGCTACTTTAAGGCTGTTATGAGCTGCATCCTGTAGTCTAATTTACCTCTGTTCAGGAGCAGTTATGTCCCTTGATATCTTAATGGAGTGTCCTGTGCGTGCCTGTACCCATCGTCAACACAGCGCAGGCCTCCAAGGGTGGTACAGGACTGCTCTAAAGGCAGGCGAAGACAGTGCTTCTCTGGGTCCTCCCCAGCACCTTCGGGTGTTTCTTTTTCTTCGTCTTGAGAATACCACTCTGTTTCAACTACTGACTTTATGACAAAAGTTTTACATTTGCATGAGGACATTACCACTTTGTTTAGTCAACTGACTTTGCCACACAAGCTTTAGATTGACATAATGACATTACCACTTTGTTTAGTCAATTGACTTTGCCACACAAGCTTTAGACTGACATAATAACATTACCACTTTGTTTAGTCAATTGACATTGTGACACACGCTTTTGATTTATGCAACATGACCACTCCATTCAGTGAACTGACTGAGACACAAGCTACAGATTTACATGATAACACCACCACCACTCTCTTCAGTAAACTGACTGAGACACAAGCTACAGATTTACATGATAACACCACCACTCTCTTCAGTAAACTGACTGAGACACAAGCTACAGATTTACATGATAACACCACCACTCTCTTCAGTAAACTGACTGAGACACAAGCTACAGATTTACATAACACCACCACTCTCTTCAGTAAACTGACTGAGACACAAGCTTCAGATTAAATACGACACCACCACTTTGTTCCACCAACTGACTTTACGACACAAGCTTTAGATGTACATGATAACATTCTCTCTCTATTTGGTGAGATGACTTTGAGACATGATCACAATATCACACCGTTCAGTCAAGCAGTTAAACATGATGACAGCACCACTCCATTCAGTCAAATACCCTGGTGACACATGCTAGAGATTAAAGTGATGACAACACTTCTATGGTCGGTTGACTAATTTTGTGACTTTACCTTTACAGGTACATTGTTAAGATACCATTCTGCACAGGAAATGACTTTGTGATACAAGCTTTAGATTAACATGTTGACAAAATTACTCTGTTGAGTAACTCACTTAGTAACATTAAGATAAGACTGATGTGATGGCAAAATTACTTTGTTCAATAACTCACTTTCTGACATCAAAGTATGTTTAATGTGATTAAAATATTACTCTATACAGTACCTCAATTTTTAACATAAAAGTGAGATTAACGTGATGACAATATGATTCTGCTGAGTACCCTATTTTTGACATTAAAATACAATTAACATGATGACAATATTATTCTGTTCAGTAATTCACTCTGTGACACATACTTAAATTGGACTAGCACTGTGACAAAAGCTACAGACTCATGTGATAACAATACCACTCTGGTATGGCTGAGGCAAGGGTAAGAGATACGCATGTGCATGCATGCAAAAGTACACACACTGTGAACTGGCCTATAATGCATTCAATTACATGCAATGATGCTCTGCTGCCATTTTTTTCAGTCATCACACAGAGTATATATCTTTGCTTGATCACTGGTTTCATGGACTAGGATTTCTCATCACTGTAGTGTCAGACACAAACTGGCTGATGGACTATCACTGGTTTCATGGACTAGGATTTCTCATGACTGTAGTGTCAGACACAAACTGGCTGATGGACTATCACTGGTTTCATGGACTAGGATTTCTCATGACTGTAGTGTCAGACACAAACTGGCTGATGGACTATCACTGGTTTCATGGACTAGGATTTCTCATCACTGTAGTGTCAGACACAAACTGGCTGATGGACTTCAGAACACAACTGCAGGACATGAAGCGACGTAAGTCTCTGTTAGGCTCTAGGATTCAACACTGCAAGTTCAGAAACTGACTACGCAACTAGTAATGGACAGAAAATGAATGAGTAAATAAACACAGCTTGAAATGACGAAGCCTCATGAAAAAAAAATATTACCAACAGAACTGCAGCAACAAGACTCTCCACTGTGTGAAACTAGGGTTAAACAAAGGGAACTGGCTTCACACTTGCCATGCAGCCTGACATGCATGTTCCTAAAAGGATAAGCCAGTGTACGTCACCACATAGCAATTCTGTGACAAGTAATACTCAAACACACAACCATATCCACATTTGTGTTTGGTGAGTGGCACTGGCAAGCAACATTAGTTTGGACTTGTGTACCTTTGACTCTTTCACTACGATAACAAAAGTTACCCCAAGAGTTACCCTCCTTGTTTCTTCCTCCCTTCTCACACATGATTCCCTTTCATACCCACACACTTACCTCCCTTCTCACACATGATTCCCTTTCATACCCACACACTTACCTCAATTACGTCACTTAAAAAGTGCTGAGTCGGTAATCACTGTATATCAGGTATTATACATTTTTGCGCTGAAATGTCATTTCTGTAGCTCCTTTTCCCTCTGCTGCTCATTTTAATAACGGCAAACAGTGACTAAAAGCCGCTATATTTGTACAAACCAATTGTTCGATTCTTGTTGGTACTGTACTTCAAATTACCATGGCACTACTGACCATATTTTTTCCCAGAAACCAGTCAATCGTCTCTGGCCGGCGACTGTATTTCAAACTATTTGACATCACCGATGGATAAGTTTCTCTCAAAACCAATCAACTGATTCTTTCTTGTTTTTTTAATGAACTACCTAAATCCTTTCAATCTTAAGAACGTTGGACAAGGAAGTTAAGACTATAATAATAACAGTTAATTAATAATGCTTTTAAGCTGTTGAGCAGCAGTTAACTGAAATAGTTTCTTGAATTGTACAAGCGCAACAACACATTTCTCTGAATAAGCTTTGGACTATTTCACCATTTAAAAAAGTGCTTTGTCATAGTATGTTGTCATCTGGTCCTCGTTTGTTTTTGTTTGTTTCACAAAAACAAACAAGTGCATTGTCATTGTATGATGTTGTCTCATTAACAAAACGCTTAAAAACAGAAAATCTTGCAGTGGAAGAGGCTAACACTGACACACACAACATCTGATAAACAAAGGCAGTGAGGGGATCTGGTCAAGACTGGAGAATGATGATAAGGCAGCCACTTGGGTTGTCTACCACTAGCAACAACTGGCACACTGGTGACAACACGCACTCGGTGCCACGCCACTCAAGCCAGCGGTGAACAAGCCTGGGCGCGCCAGCGGCACAGTGAACAACACTGAAAGCAGGCCTACGGTCCAGCTGCACCACCGTGCCTAGCCCCACGCCACTACCACAACGCCTGTCACCTCCGTCTACGTGAGGCTCCTCCTCTGGCGCCCCCTGACTGCTGCTCGCGGAACTGGCCTCACCCTTGGGTTCGGGTCTGGCGGCCATCTTGGCTGAGCTGGTCTCCCTCAGCGTATCCTGCTGCCGCTGCTGGGCGGCAGACACTTCCAGCAGGTGAGGGCGGGACGGGGGTCGACGATCCAGGGGGGTGATGCTGCTGGACGGGGTGATGCTGCTGGACGGGGTGATCTGGGAACGCACGTAGTCGTCCACCGTCGCTGACGGTACGGCCGAACCACTGTCTGGGACAGGGCTGTCAACAAGAAACGTCTTCACTTGAAAGAAAAGAACATGAGGCTGGGGTGGTGACTACATTTTGATGAGCCGTTCCTCCATGATCAGTAAGAACAAGACATGGAAATAGTTCAGAAAATAACCGACTCAGTTCTAAACCATAACTAAAAAGCCCCTAGTGCATACAGTTTTCCTGTCTCTATTTCATGTTTACCACAGACATGTTCTAACACTCAACAACACATGGATGAAGTTCATGTCATCCCATATGTGCCTACCAGGGTGTTTTAAATTAAGTCATTTTACACTTCTATCGACTAATTACATCCCTTTGTCAACATTACGTTCTGCTTTCAAATTGAATATACAGACTCACTGCTAGTGTCTGTTCAGGATATTGTCTCCTAACTCCACATCTTCTGCTCTAGTTTGAAGAGAACTGTACTCAAAATTTCAAAGAGGGTATCCACACAAAGTGCTTCAAACCCCCTTCTTAGTTCAAAATATGCAAACATTTGAGAGTTTCAATAAAGCATAACAAAGAATGATAACCGTCAATCAAAATCTGCCCAGACTTTAAATTCAGTTGCATCAGAAGACCCTATCTTTTCTTTTCTTTTCTTTTTTTTTTTTGTTCCTTTGCAGCACAAGCACAGGCTGACTACATGGAACTTCTGATCCTCTTGGTGGTAAGCCTCACACATGTCTGTCAACTGAATTCACACACAGGAAAGGATAGGGTGGTTACTGCAGTACAACTGTTACTGCCACACAATTGTTACTCAATTACTTACAGCTGTTACTCTGACAAAGTGAAAAGTAATTGAGACATAAGTAAATTTAAACAACTACATGATGGCTTACACCTGCACAGTATCAGTGTACTGTTTTTTTCAGTAAAAATATAAAACACTTCGATGACGACCTGAACAAAAGTGTATTTCTTTATACTATTCAAATGTTACCCACCAACATAATCACCAAAAGAATGTATCAGTCATTAAAATACATACAACTCTACAACAACAGCTAAAAAAAAAAAAAAAAAAAAAGGACAAAAATCCCACTGCAAAGTCAGCTGTGTTGGTGTACACACACACACACACAGAGACATGCACACACACACACACACACACACACACACACACACACACACACACACACGCAAATGCATATGATCATTTTCATCACGTAAACCGAAAGGGAAAAACAGAATGACATTTCAATTCAGTTGAATTCAGCCCAGTTCACTTCAATCTATTCACATGGACATTCAACTTTGCTTCATGTTTGAAACAATCAGAGAAAAAGAAAAAAGAAAAAAACAACACAGCAACTGTGAAACATGAACAAATCATGTAAGAAAATGAAAAGCCATCATCATCAGCAACAGTTTACATCCCCCTTACTTTAAACTCTCCCTAGTCCACACACACACACACACACACACCAGTTTACATCCCCCTTACTTTAAACTCTCCCCAGTCCACACACACACACACACACACACACACACACACACACACACACACACACACACACACACACACACGCACACACACACACACAAACCAGTTTACATCCCCCTTACTTTAAACTCTCCCTAGTCCACACACACACACACACACACACACACACACACACACACACACACACACACACACACAAGCATGCAAGCACACATATATCTATGCATCCAAACGTTCATATAGATTCACCCCAATGTCAGCCTTCCCTTCACCTATGCACACCACACATTATTCCCATCACCCGCCTCCCACCACCCATGCACATGGTATACACACCATCGCCAACAGAGAACATCACGTCATTACACCAGTCAAAACAAAAGTCTGCACAGCTGCTGTTCTTACATAAAATACCAGAATTCAAAACATTTATTCCAAGACACAATACTGCTGCACTTATATGAAAGACCAGAATTCAAAACATTTATTCCAAGACACAATAAACTCTGAATCATGCACATTACAAATATTTACACAGAGGCGCAACCTTTCGTCAGTACAGAATTGCTCATTTGAATTCTTTCCTTGTCAAAGACGACCCAAAAAACAAAAAAAAATCACTCTCATTACCTATACCATGATTTGGCCATGCATGACCAATTGCCCTGGCACTGTTTTATGAAAAGCATGCATCTGATTGCTAATTCTACGTTACCACTAGCATCTGATGTGTACATTGTACATGCTGGAGACAGGGATCATCAGAAAGAAAAGAGAGAGACAGAGTGGTGGAGCTAGGTGGGGTGCAGAAGGAACAGAAGGGAAAGTGGTTTGGGGCGCCACAGACTGCAGCAGAGAGAAAAAGAGAGAGAGAGAGAGAGAGAGAGAGAGAGAGAGAGAGAGAGAGAGAGAGAGGAGAGAGAGAGAGAGAGAGAGAGAGAGAGAGAGAGAGAGAGAGAGGGACAGAGAGAGAGAGAGAGAGAGAGAGAGAGAGAGAGAGAGAGAGAGGGAGAGAGAGAGAGAGAGAGAGAGAGAGAGAGAGAGAGAGAGAGAGAGAGAGAGAGAGGAGGGAAGGAAGGGGAAGGGACGTCAGAGAGACAGGCACTTTGAGACAGACAAACAGTAATACAGAATTACAGTCTGTACACACGAAACTGGCTGATCATACCAATAAAGTTATTTGTAACCACTAAATGACTACACACACACACATGCACGCACGCGCGCACACACACACACACATGCGCGTGCACGCACACACACACACAAACACACACACACACACACACACACACACACACACACACACACACACACACACACACACACGTATGCACACTTGCAAGGAAAAACAATGCCCTTAGGGACTGGGGCCACACAGTGATATTAAGCTTATTTCTCTAAGCTTTGTTCAGTGAAGTGGCCACAAAAAAAAAAAAACTTTCACACTTTCAGCAGAGTCAGTCACATGGTATGACGGCTCTCGTAACCCCTCGACTGCACACCACCACTCTCGTCAAGACACACACAACACGACCATAACTCAACACACAGTCCTGACACAGGAAGTCAACAATGTGTGGATACAGTACACAGTCAGAGACATGAGACCTTCAACTTGAAAGGACAACATACAGTTACAGACAGAAATGTACGAGCAAAACCTTGCCAATACATGGTGTGTTTGGAAAGAGAGAAACACTACAGGAAGCTGGATACTATTTGTTTTGCTCTAAAGGCGGTTTAAATATATTATTGTTTTTCTGGTTTGGCACTTGAACAAATCTAATTGTAGACTGCCGCTCAAGCTACCTGATACACAGACAGAGTCAAGAGAAGACTGGTTGGCCATGGAAGCAAAAGACAAGGTTTAAGCTCAGCTACATCTATTTCTCTACACAGCTTAAATCATTTAACATAAAATGTTACTTCTGAAAGCCTATCCACCACAAGACAAAATTTCATGTGATAATAATCATGCTGTGTAACCATACAACTGTCTGATTATAATAAGTTTATGGCACATAAATGCTCAACAGGTTAAGAGGCTGAACCAGTACAATACAGCCAAAAATTTCACCAAACATTTCTAACATGCACATGCAACATCGTTGGCAAAGGAAGTGACTTATGCACATTCGGTGTGTGCAAGTTATACATGTTTACATATCTGCATAAACATTTTTACTTTTTTTTTGGGGGGGGGGGGGGTAAAAGGTTCAAGACAGATTGATCGTTGTTACTGATCATCAACATGCAGAGCACTGATCTTCTTTCTATCGTCCCGACATATATTTTAGTCCCAAAATCTTGTTATAGTTTCTTTTCTGAATCAGATTAACTCTATCAGCATTCAGGAACTGATTTCCTATGGAATAAATTCTTTTCCTTTCATGGAATCACATCAATCTAAGAAAGGTTTTTTTTTTTTTAAATTTACGCACTTAAATACAACTCACGTAATTATAATAATGACTAAACAGATGCCTTATGTGTATCTAGCAAACAAATCACAGCCGCCGTGGCGAAGTGGTTAGCGTCGCGGACTCCCGGCTGGGAGGTCGTGGGTTCGAATCCCATCAGAGTCATGTGGGTTTTTCTGCCCCGACCGGCTCCTACCCAGAGTTGAGTTTGCTGCGGACTCAGTTGGGAAGACTGGGACCACACAGTCGAGTTTCATCCACTTAATGGATGCGTCTCTGAGAGTGTTGCTCAAATTTCCTGACCAACACTGCAGGTGTCTGTATCTCGGGCCTGGTTGACGCCGGGATATATTATGAAAGGAAGCGTAGAGTACAGCCCTGTCATGTAGTCTCAGACCGAAATGGAAATCCGTAGCATCATCTTAATCATCCTCATTCTCATCGATCAGCATAAAAAAAGTCTCAAATTCTGTGGCCCTTCATGCCCTGCTCTCATGGTGAACTCAATTTCGATGTCCTCTCAGCATCTGTGGCCTTGGTTTGGTTCCGTCGGGGTCACCGGTTTCGGCGAGTCCATGGGGGCTGTCGTTGGACGGACGTGGTGGCGCCCTCCGGAGGGAGAGCTCACTCACGCCGGCTCCGCGACTAAGCAATTATTGTCGTCAGTAGGGGGCTTAGTAGGTGGTGTCCTGCGTATGTTAGATCAGAACAGGCGCCACTGAACACCACCGAAGTGACTCGGCAGCAGTGCAGTGTCTCCTCCGGTGGGTTGCCTCTTGACGACTTGACATTGACTGCTCCCTGTGGATTGCCGGTGCCGGGGCTGCGGCGGGGCCGACCGGGCTGTGGCTGTAGACGGGGTGTCGGAATGAGCGGCGTGGGTGCACTGCCTCTGAGGAGGCGCAGAGGCTGGGACAGCAAAAAAAAAAAAAAAAAAAAAAAAAAAAAAATCAGTTACCCGTGATCTTATTAAGAAAATAATGCAAGTTGAAAAAAATGAATTATTCCCCAATAAAATGATTTCCTATGATTAAAGGGTGCAGTCATATGAATAACATTATGCCATGAAAATTACAATTTTAAGTTTTGCATGCACTTTTTTTCTTACAGAAAATTTCAGACTGGCACATTTTTATCACTTTTTTTGCTTTTTTGTTGCTGTTGTGTTTTTGTCGGGGTTCAACAAAACAAACATGTATGCATTTATGACAAGCAAAAACAAAAACGTAGCAATGATACAACTGTGCTTCTCTTCTCAGACTGAAAAAAAAGAAAAAAAGAAAAAAGCATGAAAACTATCCGGGTGGAAATCTGACAAGAAAGATCTACTGGTGATTACAAAGCAGATAGCTCCGTCATTAAACATGTTTCTGCATCAACAGTTTTCCTGTAACACAAACGCCAACTTGCTACCCACCCAACTTCTCTCCCCAAACCCCTACGTTCCTACTCCAGTTCCCCTTTATCCCTTTCTCCTGTTAAAAGTTTGCTGACATGATCAAATTTGGAAACATATAAAGAGTATCATCAAACATGCACTAAAAGTTTAATCATGAACAAGCGAACAATACACTTTTTTTCCCCCTGTCAAATTTTATAGAAACCATAGGCAAGTAATAGAAATGTTAAGATCTTTCTTTAACTCTTCCAAAATTTTTTTAGAAACCACAGGCAAGAAATACAAATGCCAAGATCTTTCTTTAGCTCTTTCATGATTTCCATTTTTTCAACTTTTGTAAGGTTTCACTGGACTGACAACCTGATTCCCTGCCCTTATTCTACTTTCTGTGGCTGCCATACATGATTTTGTTCAGCACCTTACATCATACATTCAAAATGTTTGGAAAAAGGGGAAGATCAAAGTACTTAAACATCCAGAATCCAAGGATACTCTAAGAACCACTCCAAAAGAAGGTGCACAGGTAGCCTTCATTAAAAGGCGACAAAAGTCTTCTAAAGGGATGCATATTAATTAGTGCATGTAACATGTGAGCAGAAATAATGTGATGGCATGCTGACATAAAAGACAGGTGCCAGAACTGATACTTCAGCAGGAACTGCTGAAAGTGTCAAGGCGAAACGTGAACTCCTGGAAGCCACGGAAACGCTCATGCCTGTGAAATCAAGGAAGCGACCATGCAAAAAATACAACAGGTGCAATCAGTGAAAACAGCCACAGAACCATTCATGCAAATGCTGTGCATGAAAAACATCACAGCGTGAATGCCCAAAGGCTGCAATCCAACAACGGCCTTATAGTTTTATTTGATATTTTCCTCTTCTTGTTGGGCATGCACAAGAGCTACACGAAACACAGGACTAACAGTCGTTAAGCATCTGTTCAATGACTTCAATTAGACTGAATTTCAATGAATGTAAGATTGGCATGATCTGAATACTCCAACATTATGTTCACTGGCTTTTCTCAACTGAACTCTGAATAGCCCCTCGCCCCAACATGATGTTCACTGGTGTTCCTCGAGTGAACACTGCAGGGGAAGAGGGGAGGGGGATAGAGGGAGTTGGGGAGGGAGGAAGGGGCATGTGGTCTATTCGACCTCCAAAGCCGATGCCAAAAAGTCACTGAAGACACCAGTACCCATAGGGTGAGGAATATACCTGTTGAATCACCTCCCCGCACTCTGTCTGCGAAGGATGCCGTTCCCTGTGGCAGTACTAACCAGGCTCATGCATGGTCACACTGAACAAGTTCTAGCCTCCACCAAGGACCCCACCAAACTCTTCAGCTGATATCTGCCAGGCATGTCCTGGACTTGTCACCGGTTCCAGACAGACTGTCACACTGTGACCAGCCAGGGAAAGACATACACCAAACACAATATGAGAAATCCTGTGGATGGCTCGGAAGCAACCTTGCTCCTTGTGACAGGATGAAAATCCTTTAGTATTACCCCTGTGCTTTCTCCCTTCCATACCCCCACCCTCACACACTCCCCTGAAAAAAAAGAGTAAACAAAAATCAAAAAGGAAAGAAAAACACAACAAAGCATTTCACTAGGTTACAACCTATCTAGAGTCTGTTCAAAAAGAGGAGCAAGCATCTCCAGTTCACACTTTTCTATGCCACGGCACAGAATTCAGATTTTCAGCCTTTCGTATGCCATGTAAAACTTTTCACAATAAAACTGTTTACAGCTGAGTATCCAAATATACTTCATAACTTAGTCAGCGGCAGGCCTTACTGTCCAGTTACCTCACTATCAGAATTAGTCTGGGTTTCGCAGGTTATAGGACAAAGTTTTAATGACTGCATACATTCACCTTCACATTAATGTTGATTTGAATCAACATCTTGGGTGAAGAGTTGTAAGCCTCCTATTTTCATGAATACTTGTGAGTCATTAGCCGTTACACTGCTCACACCAACACATGCACCCCCACCCCACTCCCTATGCTCTCCACTCTTAGTCCTCCCTTGCCCTCACATACTCACCAGAGATCTGATCAACATGAGTTATTCAGGCACGGAACAAGACGACGCATAGTCCAAAACATTCAATCAATCAAAAAATTAAAACAAGCAACAAAAATTAGAATTAGTTGAACGCTGCAAAAGTGTCACTACTCTCTGTCATTTTCTCCTTCAGGAATCTGGGGCAACTTCAAGCAACAGCTACAAGGGAATGGGAAAAGTAAAAAAAAAAGAAAAAGAAAAAGAAACCCCAAATAAAGTCCTGACGGATGCCATACTCAAATCCAGGGTCTCGGCCTGCCGACGAGACAGCAGCTTCCAAATTTTAAATGCCGAGTCTCCTAAAAGAACAAAACACAGCAGCAGCCACCAGTCAACACATTCAAAAAACTAGGAATAGATTTATCTGTCACTTCCTTCAAAATAATAAAGATTTAAGTTAAGAAAAAAACTTTCTGATAACATGAACCAAATAATAAACAGAAGAACATTAAATCAACAGTGCATCAATACATACAGTATAACTATGGACAGGCGAAGGGAGTGATCACAGCTTGACTACAGACATCTATGGACACTTCAGCGCTCAGACTGGTAACCGTTACTACCTAGAAGTTTCATTGGTCAACAAAAGAAAGGAATATTTTGAGCGTAAACTTTTTTCCCTCTTCTATGCTGTATGTTAGGCAAGAAAACAGACCAGCATGCATCATCCTGTAAATCGTTGGTTTATTACACGATCTCTAATAGTTTCACACACCAGACTTCAAGTTATTTCAGTGAACACACGGTGCACAGTCACTTCAGTGCTGAGTGCAGTTGGATTATGGGAAATCCGTTACAAGCGTCACCAAGGAGATGGTGACTGCAATGTTTTGGTTGCACTGCAGTGTTCTTAATACCTTACCTAACTGCATATCAACTCCTACCACAGACACACAAAAAGCAATTTTGTGTTACATGCTTAATGACAGTGAGGATATCAGCAATTTCAAATTTTCAAATCATTGACACAATAAAAACATGGAAGGCTAGCGATGACACAATAAATTGGTTCAATAATGCTTTTAAAATGGATGGACTTTTTTTTTGTCCTGGAAAATTCAAGTTCACCAAAATGATGTTAACTTTTACAGTAATAATTATTAAAAAAAAGATTGAACAGGAAAATTCAAAACTGTTCCTTCAAAAGAGTAAGTTACACCATCATAAAAAAAATCAACATGGGTTGAAATCATATACAGCAAGTTCTATTTCATATTTTACAACTTCTGCGCAAATAATGAGAATATACAATTATTTTATCTCATACTGTGTTTTAGATAAAAAACACTTTCCTTTAAGAAAAAAATCCTTGTACCAAAAAATTTGACATGAAATGATGCCAATGGAAGAGAAGCAGATGTGACAAAGAAGGCGAAAGAGGCCATGATTTTTTTTTCATCTGGCCCTTGTGTGTGTGTGTGTGTGTGTGTGTGTGTGTGTGTGTGTGTGTGTGTGTGTGTGTGTGTGGTGAGTGAGTGAGTGAGTGAGTGAGTGAGTGAGTGACAGCCAGCCAGCCAGCCAGCCAGCCAAATAAAGAGAGAGGAGAAAGTTATTCAAAAGACAGACAGACAGACAGACTGACTGACAGACAGAGACAAGACACAGAAAGAGAGAAGGAAGTAGAAATTGAAATGGCAACATTACTAAAACACAAACAGTCCAAACAAGTAAAGAGCATTCAATATTTACAACAGGTCAGCCGTCAAAAATCAATGCTTCCTTCTCTGGTTTTTTGTTTTGTTTTTTGTTGTTGTTTTGTTTTTTGTTGTTGTTTTGTTTTGTTTTGTTTTGTTTTGCGGCTATTTGTTCAAAGAAGATTATACGAAACATTCACATAAAGCACTATCTGTTTCCATAGAGCATCTTCTTCGGGCCAGTCTCCAAACTATCCGAACCGAGGCACACAGCATACCCTTATGGACCCTGAAGTTTTCTCTCATTGAATCTGATCAGCATTCACAGTGTTATGCATGCAGTACCAGAAATAATGAGTTCGTCTGACATGTGACCAAAGCGTCCCATAAAATGATTTAGGTGCCTTGAAGAATATTTTGATGAAAACAACAACAAACTGACGTATCCATAGGTTTTTTTTCTTTTTCTGAAAGCTTTCCAGTCAACTTTTTATTGCCATTCAAATGATGTTCTCAGCCTACTAAAATTTCATTGGGTTCAGCTGCATCATAAGCCAGATGGTATGTTTTACAGAAATGCAAGTCTGACCCCATGAAGTTCAAATGCACAGCAGTCAATCTTCTGGGGCAAACCTTTCGGATCCAGGGGAAGGCAGCAGGGATGAAGAGAGAGAGCAGTCTGGCTTTTCACTGAAATAGGAAAATTCCAGAAAAGAAATGTGTATGGCTAGCAGATAGGCACATAGTCCTCTTGACTGTATGCAGGTGTGCTGCAGCTTCTGTTATTTCTTTTTTTATTCTGTTTTTATACACTGCAACAGCAATTTTTTAAAAAATGGAAACAACATTCATATAGAGTGCTGTTAGATCTTGCATTACAGGAGATTTGTGCTTAAGTTTGAGTGAACTTGTTAACCTCAAGCAGTGGTGATTCATTCCATTTTTCTATCGTCTGTCTTGAACAAATGTTCAGTGGTGCTTCATTTCATTTTTCTCTTGTCTGTCTAGAACAAAATGTTCAGTGGTGACTCATTTCATTTTTCTCTCGTCTGTCTTCAACAAATGTTTAGTGGTGATTCATTTCATTTTTCTCTTATGTGTCTTGAACAAATGTTCAGTGGTGATTTATTCCATTTTTCTCTTGTGTGTCTTGAAGAAACGTTCAGAGGTGCTTCATTTCATTTTCCTCTTGTCTGTCTTGAACAAGTGTTTACCTACTCTTTGTACTTCATCATGGTGTGTGTATTTGTATGAATACTTTTCAGAAACAGTTTGATCTGTATGTCTGTCTGCATATTTTAAAGGGATAATACATAAACACTGTAAATTCCTTCACACACACTTGTACACATTTTACAATGTGTGTGTGTGTGTGTGTGTGTGTGTGTGTGTGTGTGTGTGTGTGTGTGTGTGTGTGTGTGTGTGTGAGAGAGAGAGAGAGAGAGAGAGAGAGAGAGAGAGAGAGAGAGAGTGTGTGTGTGTGTGTGTGTGTGTGTGTGTGTGTGTGTGTGTGTGTGTGTCTGAGAGAGAGAGAGAGAGAGAGAGAGAGAGAGAGAGAGAGAGAGAGAGAGTGTGTGTGTGTGTGTGTGTGTGTGTGTGTGTGTGTGTCTGAGAGAGAGAGAGAGAGAGAGAGAGAGAGAGTGTGTGTGTGTGTGTGTGTGTGTGTGTGTGTGTGTGTGTGTGTGTGTGAGAGAGAGAGAGAGAGAGAGAGAGAGAGAGAGAGAGAGAGAGAGAGAGAGAGAGAGAGAGAGAAGAGAGAGTATGTGTGTGTGCCTGTGTTTGTGAGTTTATCTTTTTTATGTAGATTTGGTTGCACTTGCGTGTGCATGTTATGTGCATCTACTGCTTTTATGTCAGTCTATGCTGAGACAGAAAAAGAGCATAACACATGGGCATAGTGACAAGTAGTCGACCATAGTTCCCTTTCATCTGTGGACACGGCCCCTTGGGGTCGGCTGGGCTACAGACAGCGTGAGCTGAACTGACCGCAGCACTGACAAAACATGTGTTAATGAAGCAGCCATGGCAAGGAAGTGTCACACAACGAGATGTCTCCGGTGAAAGGTCACAACCCCTCCCTGGCAGACATGTACCTGTGGGGACGTGGGACAAAGGAGTGAGACGCACGCTGGAGTCCTGCAGCCACTTGGGCGCCATCTGGTGCAGCCGCTCCTTCTTTCTGTCCTGCTCCTCTCTGCCCCTCCCCGACCTCTGCTTCTGACGTTGAGGGTGACCTGGGGAGGGGGGTCAGAGTGCTGGACCTGACCCTGACTCGCTGACACAAGCAATCAATCACAATCACTCTGCCGTTCCCTCACTAATCAACACCTGCATGTACGGCTCCGTGGACCAGCCCAGGGGAGAAAAAAATGTGGTGAATTCTTGTTGGATGAAAGAACTGTGGTATTCAATATTTAGGCACAACACAGACAACACAAAGCTGGAAAACTACTTCAAAAAAAAAAAGCTACAGTTGTGGACACAACAAATCAAAATTCTAGTCTAGTCACATGCATCCCTCTCCTGCCACCATTCCATACTGGCGATAAAAAACCCAAGAAGAAATGACACTGGAAGAGAAACCGCACAGCTGAGTCTAGCTCTGCTGCCTAGCTTCTAACATTCAGTCACAAAGGTCTTGGTAGGACGTACAACAGTTTCTGTTCACTCACAGCTGAGTCTACCTCTGCTGCCTAGCTTCTAACATTCAGTCACAAAGGTTTTGGTAGGACGTACAACAGTTTCTGACTTCACTCATAGCCTCAGCAAACCAATGTGTATACATTCCATTGCACTCTCACACTCGTGTTGAACTACACACTCACTGATCACAAGACACTGTTGCATGGTGCCTGAAACACAGGACAACGTGACAGGCTGGGACAAGACACTTCTGGAATAAAACTACAGTGGATCAGTCCAGTACACCAGAAGAAGCACACAACAAGGGCAACAAAAAGGGCGTAAAAAAAACACAAAAACCACCAGAACATCATGATCCTGAAAATGAACGCCCAAGTTGGAACACATCTGATCTTGCACCAAAGTCAATGGCCCCCCTCCAAAAATGGCAGAAACAAAGTAAACGAGTTTCACCTATCTTTCATTCTCTTTTAAATTACTACCCTAAATTTCCTTAATGTTCTTGAATGATGAACAGCTCCAAGCCCAACTCAAAGCAGCAGCAACTCTGCACCTAACCCAGGCAAGAGGAATACACAAGCAGATGTGGACTGACATGGACAAGAAATAAGCAGCAAAAGGAGGCAGCGCAGGACAGGAGGGTCTTTGAAGCATGTTGACAATGTGAATACCTGTCCTGTGATGACCACATGTTTCTTACCCTGCATAGCTCCCCATCATGTGATAACCATACATTTTTTACACTGCATAGCTCCCCATCATGTGATAACCATACATTTTTTACACTGCATAGCTCCCCATCATGTGATAACCATACATTTTTTACACTGCATAGCTCCGCTACCATGTGATAACCACATATTTCCTTCACTCCATAGTTCCCCAACCATGTGATAACCACATATTTCCTTCACTGCATAGTCCCCTACCATGTGATAACCACATATTTCCTTCACAGCATAGCTCCCCTACCATGTGATAACCACATATTTCCTTCACAGCATAGCTCCCCTACCATGTGATAACCACATATTTCCTTCACAGCATAGCTCCCCTACCATGTGATAACCACATATTTCTTACACTGCATAGCTCCCCTACCATGTGATAACCACATATTTCATTCACAGCATAGCTCCCCTACCATGTGATAACCACATATTTCTTACACTGCATAGCTCCCCTACCATGTGATAACCACATATTTCTTACACTGCATAGCTCCCCTACCATGTGATAACCACATATTTCTTACACTGCATAGCTCCCCTACCATGTGATAACCACATATTTCATTCACAGCATAGCTCCCCTACCATGTGATAACCACATATTTCATTCACAGCATAGCTCCCCTACCATGTGATAACCACATATTTCTTACACTGCATAGCTCCCCTACCATGTGATAACCACATATTTCCTTTTACCAGCGTAACTCCCCTACCATGTGATAACCACATATTTCCTTCACAGCGTAACTCCCCTACCATGTGATAACCACATATTTCCTTCACAGCGTAACTCCCCTACCATGTGATAACCACATATTTCCTTCACAGCGTAACTCCCCTACCATGTGATAACCACATATTTCATTCACAGCATAGCTCCCCTACCATGTGATAACCACATATTTCTTACACTGCATAGCTCCCCTACCTACCATGTGATAACCACATGTTTCCTTCACAGCGTAACTCCCCTACCATGTGATAACCACATATTTCTTACACTGCATAGATCCCTTACCATGTGAGAACCACATATTTCTTACACTGCGTAGCTCCCTTACCATGTGATAACCACATATTTCCTTCACAGCGTAACTCCCCTACCATGTGATAACCACATATTTCCTTTACAGCGTAGCTTCCCTACCATGTGATAACCACATATTTCCTTCACAGCGTAACTCCCCTACCATGTGATAACCACATATTTCCTTTACAGCGTAGCTCCCCTACCATGTGATAACCACATATTTCCTTCACACCATAGCTCCCCTACCATGCGATAACCACATATTTCCTTTACAGCGTAACTCCCCTACCATGTGATAACCACATATTTCCTTCACAGCATAGCTCCCCTACCATGTGATAACCACATATTTCCTTCACAGCATAGCTCCCCTACCATGTGATAACCACAAATTTCTTACACTGCATAGCTCCCCTACCATGTGATAACCACATATTTCCTTCACAGCATAGCTCCCCTACAATGTGATAACCACATATTTCCTTCACAGCATAGCTCCCCTACCATGCGATAACCACAAATTTCTTACACTGCATAGCTCCCCTACCATGTGATAACCACATATTTCTTTTACAGCGTAACTCCCCTACCATGTGAAAACCACATATTTCCTTTACAGCGTAACTCCCCTACCATGTGATAACCACATATTTCCTTTACAGCGTAACTCCCCTACCATGTGATAACCACATATTTCCTTTACAGCGTAACTCCCCTACCATTTGATAACCACATATTTCCTTTACAGCGTAACTCCCCTACCATGCGATAACCACCTATTTCCTTTACAGCGTAACTCCCCTACCATGTGATAACCACATATTTCCTTTACAGCGTAACTCCCCTACCATGTGATAACCACATATTTCCTTTACAGCATAGCTCCCCTACCATGTGATAACCACATATTTCCTTCACAGCATAGCTCCCCTACCATGTGATAACCACATATTTCTTACACTGCATAGCTCCCCTACCATGTGATAACCACATGTTTCTTACACTGCATAGCTCCCCTACCATGTGATAACCCCATATTTCCTTCACTGCACAGCTCCTCTACCATGTGATAACCCCATATTTCCTTCACAGCATGGCTCCCCTACCATGTGATAACCACATTATTTCCTTCACTGCATAGCTCCATCTTGCAATCATGAATTAAAGACACGCGTGTCCAGGGAACACAAATGGAAAATGGCACCGTCAACAATCTATAAAAACTGTGGACCGCACAACCAAGGGTGTGACTCAGTCGCTGGTGACTGGAGTTCCTGATGAAGGAAAGCTGGCTGCTAAAACTCTGTGGTCACACACACTGTGCTGGTGCTCATCCCTGAGAGCACTTCGGCCAACACAGAGAGGCTGTTTTCCACACCGTTTGTGAGTGTCTGTCCAGTCATGGAACATCCAGTTACTAGTATGCTTTTCCAAAATGGAAGTTACCCTCTGCTACCACAACAAAATCAGTGACATGATAAAACCACAGTGTCACACAAAAACACTTCCTTTTGATGCTGTGGTCAACCATGTGGGTAAAAACACCTGGCTTTCGTTAAAAGCTTGAATATGATTTCAGCAATTAGTCGACTATAATACATAAAACCCTAAGTTAATTTTCTATGAAAGAGTTCTAGAAAAATTTTTTTTAGTAACTTACTCAGCTGCTAGCTTTCATGCATTAAAGAGTTGATTAAATATTCATATAATGTAATCAAACTTATTAGAAAGAAGCTTAAATCTACTCATGACAATGAACATTAAAAAAAAAAAACCAAAACAGTACCATTATTTAACATGCAAGTGTCGTCCACAATCTGGGCATAAATTATCAAAAGATTTTTTTTTGTTAAAAAATAAAAGTTAAACATAAATCCATAACAAACTACATGTCAAGAAGACATTTTGTGATGACCCAGTCTGTGAATGTACAGCGTCAATGTAAAAACATAAAAAGGATGTACAGTGTCATTGTCCAAATTCTGCATCATGAACTATTCTCTTTAGCTCCTGATGATTGAATGACATTTAAAGCAAGATCAGATCATTCTCTCTAAGCAGTACCCTGAAATGAAAACTTCCAACGAAGTCTGGAACCCTCTGACCAAACAAGAAAAAATCCACAATGCAATGGAAACAAATCGTCACTTACATATATACAGCACCAGCTTTGCCATGATTAGTTCACTTGTGACCATTCTGTCATTTTGGTCTGTTTGAATTCTCATTTGTTGATTTCAAAATGTTTCGTTTCTTTCATTCACCTGACAAATTGTTGCATCACACTCTAGACTTTTGAGGATGACAACTGTTTTCTGTTCAGTCGTTTAAACACAAACAGAAAACGTCCGCCCAGCTGGACCATTCACAGACTGAGTCACCACCTGCTGGCAGGAGAGGCAAGTGTCAGGGGAGATTACCTGGGTAGGAGGAGGGAAGGTAGCCTGTCCCATGCCCCTGGGGCCGAGGGCTGTGTCCCCCTGCGGCCAGGTGGGCGGCCAGGGTCTGGCCGTGGTGTGCACACAAGCCTTCCAGACTAAAGGGTAGGTTGGGACCACCACCACCTCCACCCCCCGTGCGCTCAGAGTAACGAAAGTGGACAACTGGCCCCCGCGAAGGTGAGAGAGACAGCGGAGAGAGCAGACACAAATAAAAGGGTTGTAGGTGACATGCAATGAGGACAGTGGGTTGGTGGGCAGTGGTGATACTAATGGGGTAAGATATCCTTTGATTCCCCCTGCTACAGATGAACTTGCCATCAAAATTTCCACCATTCCTTCAAGCTTCAAACAGCTGCTAACAGGAACAACGTTTATGAAGATGTTGTCAATAGCTTTTTTTGACTTCTTCAGAAATGCTGTGAGCTGTTCAACAGCTGCTTTTAAGTAAACACTGTCCGGAACTCTCCTACAGGTGCTATACTTCAACTGGGTCCTGCCAGAGAAAATATATCAAGATGGAGGTCCAGTTACTCTCTAGACTTAGGTCACACTGATGCAAGGTTGATTTAGAGAGCATCATATAACCTCCGTATTCCTTTAGCATTTTGGTTCTTTCTTCTTTTTTTTTCTTTTTTCATCCTAAATGTTCATTACATCTGACCTTAATCTTTTCCCCGAAGTTGGAGTATGGCTGCCTTAATGGCAGGATAAAAAAAAAGGTAATACACACAAAATTCCACTCCCTTTGTTGGGTGGATGGGATTCATCCTTGCTTGTCTACACAGGGAATGTCCACAGTAGTATCAGCCTGCATACACAGAAGAAGAACAACAAGAAGAAGACCTTAATCTTCAAAGGACAGGAGCTTTCTCATAGCAAGGGGAATGAAAGGGTATCTTTCTAATGGTTGGTTAACAGCAGCTTGTCAAAGGTAATCATGGTTATCCATGTCACATTGTGCCATCTGTATGATGGTTGGTCAGGCAATTGTTACCATCTCAACTTTCTTGTTAGCATGCTTTCATGTAAATAATTTTAGTCACTTTATGATTCACTCCTTGTTTCTAAATAGTAAATTTACATAATAGCTTTTCAAAGAAAATAGTTGACATATATTTTCATACCTTTCACATTCCATTGTTTTCATTAGAAAATTACCAAACACATTACGTTTCAATTTTTTTTTTAAATTGTCTAAGAATAAATAACTTGAAAGCACACCTTCAGGGAGGCAAGGAGATGCAGACAGTTACCATCAAACGAGACACAAAACTCTTGTTTCCATGGTGAGACAATTACATCTGATCACTTCCCACCAATGCTACTCACAGCACCAAATTGCCAAGTAAAAAGGGCACATACAAGGCACTCTGAACAAACAAGGAAACAACTTATTTCTTGTTGTTTGTTTTGCATGTCTTGTGTTCACATCTTCCGGGTGGTGAACTGATGCCATTGACAGCGTTCATTTAAGCTTTGGGCATATAATTGTCTTATCACGGTAACAGAAAGTTATCTTTATCATTCTTTAATTGTTTCTTTGTTGGTAGCTGCGATTTCTTCTTTACCAACCATGCATTGCTGTTAAAGCTTAAAGTGTGAATCATATCTGGGTTGATGGGAATCAAATAGCAAACGTGTACAAGTATTATTATTATTCACACATTCACAAAGTGGGATTACTGTCACTGTCCAAGGGTGTTAGATTATGTACCTCATGTATATTCAACAGAAATGTTTTAGGCTGTATCATGATGATGATTATTGCTGTTGTTGTTGTTTCTATCAATTGCTCATGTTATTATGCTAACGTTTACTAACTACTATCCTTTTGAAAGTTCTTCTGACGCCGTTTCAATATGAATTATTGTATTTCAATTCAGAGCTGAAGAAACAAGACTTTCTAACTTCCTTTTACAATATTACAAATAACTGCTGAAAACCAACCGATACTATGAAAAGAAACTGAAGTATGCAAGTGCCCAATTCTGTATTTAACAAAACCGTGTACATTCAAAGCGCTGCATGCTACTGAGTGTTGGTGGCTCCGAATAAATGTCAAAGAAAATTATACCCATGTTAAAGCCTGATAACCTCAGAGGAAACTCTAGAGCAATGTCTTTTTCATGCACTTGGAACAAAAGCACAGCCCAGTTTGACAGGGCTTAGAAGACAAACCATACACATGCAACTACAGCATTCTCCAGTTATTTTCCTTCCCATGAAATCATTTAATTAACTTTCATCAGCTTATCCCCTTCCCCCACCTTTCCTTGTCCCTTTCTATCAACATAAAAGAGCAGACCTGGGACTTCATGCATGCAAAAATCAGCACTGGCATCATTTTTCTATGGTTCAGGTCAAGCGTCCCCCAAATCAAACATACAACTGAATACAGCAGGCACTTTCATTGTAACAACAGTAATGAATACACAAACAGATATGTAACTGAAACACTACCATGTAATTAATTCTTCTAGCTTCATTAAGATCCCAATTTATAGGCATAAGTTGTACTATCTCCCCCATTTTCTCTGTCTGGCATCCACCCATCCATCCATCCACCCACCCATGGATGCCTCAGTCTATCAGTCAGCAGCAGAATGTTCCAAGCCTTAAAACTGCTACAGCTTTAACATTCTACACAGACCATTACACACAGCTGATACACTGTCAAACAGAAATATGCTTCACATCTATGACTACAGCACAAGTTTTGCA
>CM031614.1:5808677-5901177 GCA_018398815.1 Conus ventricosus
TACATATGACCATTTTCCCGTGATACCTGACTGGCATCTAGTCTGACTGAAGTGTCCATAGCTGTGCTAGTTAAGAGGAATATGATAATGGGTACATCAGGTAAGGGAAGGGAGTTGGAGGGGGGGGGGGAGGGGGGTAGTTTTATGCTGATAATACTGCTACAAACTGGGGGATCCAGAAGCTATAAATGATGGTAAAGCAGTCAAAATAAACAAAATACAAAGCTGGGTGTTGCAGACCTATACAAAATTGACACAGGAACATGAGGTTAATCATTAATTATGCGTTCATATGTGAACACAAACAATAATGATTGAAAATACTAATAATAGTAATAATAATAATGATGATAACAATAACAATTATATTGATAATGATCATGATAATAACAATAATAGTAATAATAATAATGATTAATGTTCTAACGCATTATAACTAAAAGTTCAGTTTTATGATTCGCCTCAGACTTCAAAAACATAAATCAAAGCAAGAATAAAAACAATAAACAATTATGTGAATATCACTGAACAACACTAAAAATGACTGAAAATAATTCAATCATTCAAGCAGGTAATCATCATTCCCCTTTTATATTGCTTTATGTATTTCTTATCACCGTCGCTTAGACAAAAAAATCAACCAAAGTAAGATTATATGTGTACATGTGTGAATGTTAGTTTGGGTTTCTGAAGAATGTGCAAATGTTATTCAGTAATAAGTGCAAGTGAACATTTGTGACCTTTCATAAGGGAAAGAGTTAAATGGTTTTTATGAATGTGTCAAACAATGTATCAAGTGAGGAACATGTTTCTTTCACTTTGAGGGTCAGGCTATTCATGACTTTTCTCAACAATGTATCAAATGAGATCACCTTTCTTTCACTTTGATTGAGGGTCAGGCTATTCATGACTTTTCTCAACAATGCATCAAGTGAGGATCATGTTTCTTTCACTTTGAGGGTCAGGCTATTCATGACTTTTCTCAACAATGTATCAAATGAGATCACGTTTCTTTCACTTTGATTGAGGGTCAGGCTGTTCATGACTTTTCTCAACAATGCATCAAGTGAGGATCATGTTTCTTTCACTTTGAGGGTCAGGCTATTCATGACTTGTCTTTGCCTACCATAGCATTCATCAAATCAGACAGACAAGTATGACAATGGCACTGAGCAAAACTGAGACAACGTGGATTCTAAACATTTCCGTCTGACAAAGGGGATGGATCGTATGATTTAGCCTCCACCTAATTAGGGCTCCCACACATTTCTTTTTGAAGAATACAAATATCAAAGACTTCAAGAATTTTTTTAAGCTTATTTCTTTAAAGATGGTGATTGTCTTCCATTTTTTATCCAGGGAGATTTACTGAAGGCCTTAAAAGAGATCTAAAAACTCAGCAAGATTCAAAGAGACTCAAGGAGTCTATGAACGGCATAGATCGCTGTCTGGAGCACAGAGCTGTTACAAACACCTATCCCTAACAACAGACTGCAAAAGTGGGACTGCCAATATTTTCAGTAGCAGAAATCAATTTTCTGAAAAATCACTTACACGTTAAATTTTGTTCAATTTCATTTTTCAAATATTATCCGTAACTCTTACACTTTGAAATAACGCAGACTACTTCAGATTATGTAACTGGCTGCTCACAAAAGGAAATCACAAAAGTTAATCAAAGACCAGTCTGAAAATGCCAAATGCAGCTGGGGATGCCATCATTGCATTATGTTTTCAACACACTGACAGTGTCACCTCTGGTGCAGTTCAGTGTATTTCATTTAGTGAAACCTCTCATTAACATTTTCCTAAAATCTTTTAAAATTGTGTTGTTTAAGGGCAGAAGTCTTTTTTGGCTGTTAATTATGAGACAGTATCTATATAAAGCCAGCATATTCCAGAAAAAAAATAGTGAACAGATGGAGTCCTTGTCTGGAAAGTCTCTTTAAAGAGATTTCACACTCCTGAAGTTTATGCTTCACATCAAATGTTAGGAACAAAGAATGCGTTCTGTGGGAATGAAAACTCTGTTCCATTAAAGGGGGTAGCATTAACAATTCTGATTTACATGCAGAGTGCAGTTATTTTGAGGTTAAAATTATTGTATGCTTTCTCTTTGTTTTGAAAATGACCACAATCTTGGGTCCCAGAGTGTTACATGGATACCAACAATCAGAAACGCAGCATAGCTGAATATTTCAAAGTTACCTGCATGCTAATAAATAATGAATTTCATGATAATTGAAAAGTCAGATCTCAAACTTACAATAATAAGTATCATAATAATTGAAAAGTCAGATCTTAAGCTTACAATTTTTGAGTTTAAAATTTCAAACTTGAAAATTTCAAACTGCAGGTGACGTCAATACCATGAGTTCTGCAGATAAACTTTCTGCACATAAAAGTCCCTCCCCTCCCACCTCCCATGAAACAGAAAACTAAACATTGCCTGTATTTACTTTTCAGGGAAGAAGTGTTTTGCCCTTTCATGGTCACTGAAGGGCATAAAATGTTATAATCTGTTGTAAATGCATTTAGTGTTTGGTGACATCAAAATTGTGCTATTCTGGTGTTCTTGAAAACTAAGGATGTGAATATAACCTTTCTCAACAAAATTTTTATAAATGAGCATTGTCAACAGGTATTTTTCACTGATCACAGAAAGAACAATTTGTCAGCTTTTTACTCCATAAATAGATACATTTGAGATTTTCAAGACTTTCATCATAGTCAAGAAAGTTGATGAGCTCTCACTGGGATCACGATGTCAACAAAAATGGTGGTCAAAAATAATCTTTTTAACCACATCACTAATCATCAATGCACAATGAATAAAAACAGTTATTGCTGCATTTTAAAAGTTTTTTTTAATTATTTCTGGACATGCCCGTAAATAAAAAAAAATCATATTTATGCCTGAGCTTTTTTTCTTTTTCCCCTTTACTGTCAACTGAACGCATCATTACTGGACCAAGATGGTGGCCATGCGCTTTGGTACAGCTATATGTCAACTGATTCATATTAGGATAATCAGTGGTCATATTAACCTATCAGTTAACATTCTGTCTTGTCCCCCCTTTTCTTCTTTGCCTCTCTTTCACAGTTCTTCCTCTCTAACTTTAGCTCATTCATTCGTGTTCACTTTATCTTGTGTCCTTCCCTTTAACATCTGTGGTAATCCCTATGGAAGCCAAAACATCGGACTCTTGGAGCGCATGTCAAAAAAAAAAAGAAAATCTGAAAGTGACCTATCTCTGCACTTCCTCATAACGAGGCCTTCAGACTATCATAGTGATCCATAACCAGGCCTTCAGACTATCATAGTGATCCATAACCAGGCTTCAGACTATCATAGTGATCCATAACCAGGCCTTCAGACTATCATAGTGATCCATAACCAGGCCTTCAGACTATCATAGTGATCCATAACCAGGCCTTCAGACTATCATAGTGATCCATAACCAGGCCTTCAGACTATCATAGTGATCCATAACCAGGCCTTCAGACTATCATAGTGATCCATAACCAGGCCTTCAGACTATCATAGTGATCCATAACCAGGCCTTCAGACTATCATAGTGATCCATAACCAGGCCTTCAGACTATCATTGTGATCCATAACCAGGCCTTCAGACTATCATAGTGATCCATAACCAGGCCTTCAGACTATCATAGTGATCCATAACCAGGCCTTCAGACTATCATAGTGATCCATAACCAGCACAATTCCCACTTTCTGCAGGATTCAGAGCAATTGCACTCACCAACAGAGATGGTAAAGTGGCGGGGAAAAAAGTTCCCGTAAGGGAGCTCACAGGCGAAGTGGCACCGAGAGTACCTGATATCCTGAACAAACTCTATAACTGAAGAGCTGTGTCTGACAATATGAGTTGATCTCATTCTTAGATAAAAAACAGTAGGTGCAAAAGAAATGTTACTCCAAACATAATGATGCTTTTGTGGTCTGATAAAAGACTGCACAACTGATACAGCTTGGCTTATTTCCCTTGACCATGGGCTGTTGTTAGTTGTTGGCAGGGACAGGCTGTTATGTCTGTTACACCAGTGATACGTGAATGCTGTGTGTACTGTGGAGAGGACAGACAGAACAGCCGGATGACAAACAATAGAAAAACTGTGTGTTAATCTCAGAAAGGCCATGAGGGAAACTCAAAGAAAACTATCCAAATCACGCGCGTCTATGCCTATCTCTGATTCTCACTAACACACACAGGAAGGAAAAAAGAGGAAATTAGCAGACACTACAGAAGCAAGGGAAAAGAACAAAAAACCAATACCTTTTCTAGGGTCCATTCTGACAAACACTGCCAGACAAAATGGAACAAAAGCATGCCAGCTACATGCATTCCAAACGCAAGTCAACATGCCAGACAAAACAAGTGCTAACATTAGGCTACTGCAGGCATTCCAAACAAAGTCCAACTGAATCAAGCTAAATTAAAATATGATACTGCCTATCGCAAAAGAAAAGAAGATACAGTAAAATTGAAACTAAGATATTTTCAATAACGCTGATTCTTATACAATGCTCTTGAAATAATTTTCTATTAATAACTATCACCAGCACGTGTACTTCAAATTACCCTCCTTAAAAGGGTCATATAAAGCATTGCAGAGTTGTTCATCCCTTTTTCTTTTTCAATTACAAATCTCTACATTCACTGGAAATGTAAACAAGGTAAAGAGAAAAATTTGTAGAAATTTAAACAGAAAAAATGCTGAATACAAAGTAAACTAAACACTGATTTAATCAACACTAGAATGAAACCAACAAACATGAGGATTGGTAAGATGAACTTGAACCAACCAACCAAAGGATCCACAAAAGGACAAGAACCATGTGTTTCAGTTCCCATGGTTTAATGCCACCATGGTGCCAACAGCGGCTGAAAGCCTTTCATTTCCACTTATCCTCCATTTTACAGTTCTCTTTTCTCCTGGCTCACGCAAATCTTTTATTCTGGGCAATGTCCCGATGTTTTTTATCTCCTAACAATCAGCTGCAAATCATGGGTATGACAGCTCTGCACTTCAAACATCACACCGGCACCTGAAGGTCTGAGAGATCTGTGGTTCCAGCCCCAGAAGTAGCTGGTAGGGGAAGGCTGGGGGTCAGTGGTGAAAGGAGAAGAATGGAGGGAGATGGGTGGGGACTGATAGGTGAATGGTTGGGGACAGCTTACGAAGACCTGGAGTTGGTGGGTGAACACAGAGGGTTGGTAAGTGACAGGCAAGAGTTGTTGAATGAAGGGAGTGAGTGGGGAGTGAGGGGTGTGGGTTGGCGGGTGAAGGCAGGAAGTCAGTGGGAGAAGGTTCAGGATCCGTGGGGGAAGGGTGGAGGTTTTACTGTCTCTAAGACCAACATGCATGGAACCTGTTCACACCTTGATCTGCCTTGCGGAGGATGGAATACGCATGTTAAAGATCCTGCATTTCATATGAACGTTCAGTGCTAAAAGAGGAAAGAAAAATATCCAGCTTATACTTCTTCCAAAAACAGAATGTAGCTGCTCTCATGGTATTCAAAAATGGTCATCCATTTACTTTGCGGGCAGAAATCAGTTGCCATGGAGAGCAGAGCCCATTAAAAGTGAAGCAGAAGAAAGTGAGTGTGCCGTGCAACACATGATCCTTGACAACACATGATCCTTGACAACACATGATCCTTGACAACACATGATCCTTGACAGCACATGATCCTTGACAGCACATGATCCTTGACAACACATGATCCTTGACAACACATGATCCTTGACAGCACATGATCCTTGACAGCACATGATCCTTGACAACACATGATCCTTGACAACACATGATCCTTGACAGCACATGATCCTTGACAGCACATGATCCTTGACAACACATGATCCTTGACAGCAGTCTGATTCCTGCCATTCCACAACCTGTCCTTCTCTGAAACTTTCATATGGCAATCCGTTACCATGACCGAGCAAAAAGGAAACGTCATATAAAGTACAATCGTCACAATGCTGCAGTCAAATGTATCAAGCAATTTACCAATCACTTCACTGCTGCAAATCTGAATGTAATATGAACATGATGTATCAACAAGTTCATATCCAAATCCCCGGAGACAGGTAGGTAGGGAAGCTGGGGGTTAAGACAAGACATGACAAGACAGAATTAGTTCAACATAAGGTCAACTTGCATTCCAACATGTTAAGACATGACAAGACAGAATTAGTTCAACATAAGGTCAACTTGCATTCTAACATGTTAAGACATGACAAGACAGAATTAGTTCAACATAAGGTCAACTTGTATTCCAACATGTTAAGACAAGACATGACAAGACAGAATTAGTTCAACATAAGGTCAACTTGTATTCCAACATGTTACACTCATGAAAGTAAAAAAAAGTAAGGGAAGATGGGATTTTATCACATAGGCTGATGTGTCTGTAGAATGAAGAAAAAAGTTACAGTGTGTGTGTGTGTGTGTGTGTGTGTGTGTGTGTGTGTTTGTGTGTGTGTGTGTGTGTGTGTGTGTGTGTTTGTGTGTGTGTGTTCATGTGTGTGTGTGTGTGTGTGTGTGTGTGTGTGTGTGTGTGTGTGTGTGTGTGTTTGTGTTGTGTGTGGTCATGTGTGTTGTGTGTGTGTGGGGTGTGTGTGTGTGTGTGTGTTGTGTGTGTGTGTGTGTGTGTGTGTTGTGTGTGTGTGTGTTGTGTGTGTGTGTTTGTGTGTGTGTGTGTTTGTGTGTGTGTGTGTGTGTGTGTGTTGTGTTGTGTGTGTGTGTGTGTTGTGTGTGTGTGTGTGTGTGTTCATGTGTGTGTGTGTGTGTGTGTGTGTGTGTGTGTCCAGCTTCATTATTCTATACTTTCTATACAAACAGTGACAGTCACACTATGTTTACCAAATCAACACAAGACCCCTTCACCAGCTCTCCCACTTCTTACACAACATACAATTTACACACACTGTATGCACCACCTGACAACATCCATAGTGACAACCAGCATGCAGCAACAACTCATTACAGTGCACAGAACACAGGCAACACACAACACAGAGCTACAGGCACTGGACTTAAAAATGGGATGACCACACACACACACACACACACACACACACACACACACACACACACAGAGGAACCCAAACACTGCACTTACCTGCAGGATCTTTGTTGAGAGGGATCCCATTGCGCAGGTAGGCAGTAGTCAGTGCCTGCAGGTAGTCCTGCTAAAAGGCATAATACACAAAAATGACGATAGTCATAATCCACGGTCATGGATGCTCACATGCTCAATACACTGACCAAGAGTCTCAGAGTTTGAAAACCAGTCTCAGTATTGTGAGTCCAAACAGAACGTTCAGATTCTCACACAACATGAAAGCAAAAAAAAAAAAGTGCAGTTGTGCCGCTCATTATCTGCTTCACCATCTCCTAACAATTCCAAGTGTTACAGTGGTCATAATAATCATTTCACACAATGTCTACTCCAGGAATAAAAGAATTTTCTTTTTTCTTTTTGCGGGGGAGATGGGAGTGGAGTAGATCGACATTAGCATTCATAAGGATGGCAAAACAAAACACTTGCAATGACGCACCATTCATCACTGAACAAAAACAGCATTTGTTTTCTTATTGACATGCTGCCATTAAACAGATAATTTAGAAAATGCCATTTGCTGGTCACATGTCAGCATCTACTGCGGTTAACATCACTATGCAGTATCATGAGCTTTCGTTTTCTTATAAACTGGATGACTTTGACCATAAACCCTCTTTAGGACACTGGCAGAAGCTGTGCAGACTTACTTTCAGACAGTAATATAACGTCTCTGCTAGTGCATGAGGTGTTCTACTGCTTGGTTTTATAGCACTGCTCAGAATGGGAATGGTTAGACATCATGTTTAGTCACACCCACAAACAACAAAAACAAAATTGCCCAAGAAAAACGAAGCCACACACATACACACAAAAAAGTCATTTTTTGGTTGATGAACACTTTCACAGCAGCAAAGCCTTCATTCACTACTTAAGGCTAACATGTTATATAGTGAACGGGGGAGAGAGAGAAAGAGAAAGAGAGAGAGAGAGAAAGAGACTCACAGACAGAGTGGGAGAGAGAGAGACAGAGAGAGAGAGGAGACAGAAAGATATGGGGGAAGAGAAAGAGAGACAGAGACTGAGAGAGAGACAGAGACAAACGGACTGACAGATATACAGATGCACACAGAAACAGTGTGAGAGATAGGCTGAGAGAAAGAGAGAAACAAATAAAGACAGAGTGAGAGACACAGAATCTCTATGATGTGTGCATGTGTGTGTGTGCATGTGCATGTGTGTGTTCATGAATGTGTGTGTGTGTGTGTGTGTGTGTGTGTGTGTGTGTGTGTGTGTGTGTGTGTGTGTGTGTGTGTGTGTGTGTGTGTTTGTGAATGTTTGTTCACAATGTGTGTGTGTTGTGTGTGTGTGTGTGTGTGTGTGTGTGTGTGTGTGTGTGTGTGTGTGTGTGTTGTATATGTGCAGTTATGCATGCTAATGTGGTGTGTGTGTGGTGTGTGTGTGTGTGTGTGTGTGTGTGTGTGTGTGTGTGTGTGTGTGTGTGTGCACATATCACTTGTCTGTATGCTGTGGACTCCTAAAGAATGCCTGCTCTCTACAGAATCAATGCTAAGTTTGTTTTCTCTACAACATTGATTTCTATTGTTTTCTTTTTCTTTTATCAATTTATTTACAACTAACATTATCCAAACTAGGATATTATTCCTTTTGTTCTGTCTATGGCTCACCATACACAAGACCTATGGGCAGACAAGTTCTATAGGAAAGCTTATATTTTATTTTAAGAAAAGAAGACAAGCAGAAAGGCAGAGAGGGTGAGACAGAGTGAGAGAGTGAAAGACAGACTGAGAGAGAGACAGAATGAATGAATGAATGAATGGCTTATTAAGTAAAGCCTACAGCCCCTTCTGAAGGGGGTAATACCATAAACACATAAATCATACAACTTTTCAAAAAGAGCAAAGAAGACCAAACATACACAGAAGTAGTATACTGAAAGGAGTCTTGTGTCATCCTTACGATTAGTATTGTTTTTTTCAACTAGAAGCAAAAGTCTGCCACCTAAACGCCTTCAACAAAAATAAATAAACATTCCTCAATGCTGTTCCATTTTGACTTGCCATCAGCAAAGCAGTGTGAAGTAAACAAAGGTTTTCACAGAATTTTTTATAGTGCAAAATAAACAAGGGTTTTTACAGAATTTTTTATAGTGCAAAATAAACAAGGGTTTTTACAGAATTTTATATAGTGCAAAATAAACAAGGGTTTTTACAGAATTTTTTATAGTGCAAAATAAACAAGGGTTTTCACAGAATTTTTTATAGTGCAAAATAAACAAGGGTTTTTACAGAATTTTTTATAGTGCAAAATAAACAAGGGTTTTCACATAATTTTTTATAGTGCAAAATAAATAAGGGTTTTTACAGAATTTTTTATAGTGCAAAATAAACAAGGGTTTTTACAGAATTTTTTATAGTGCAAAATAAACAAGGGTTTTCACAGAATTTTTTATAGTGCAAAATAAACAAGGGTTTTCACAGAATTTTTTATAGTGCAAAATAAACAAGGGTTTTCACAGAATTTTTTATAGTGCAAAATAAACAAGGGTTTTTACAGAATTTTTTATAGTGCAAAATAAACAAGGGTTTTTACAGAATTTTTTATAGTGCAAAATAAACAAGGGTTTTCACAGAATTTTTTATAGTGCAAAATAAACAAGGGTTTTCACAGAACTTTTTATAGTGCAAAATAAACAAGGGTTTTTACAGAATTTTTTATAGTGCAAAATAAACAAGGGTTTTTACAGAATTTTTTATAGTGCAAAATAAACAAGGGTTTTCACAGAATTTTTTATAGTGCAAAATAAACATGGGTTTTTACAGAATTTTATGGTGAAAATTCTCGACAGTAATACTGAAAAACAGGGTAAGAAAACAGCATGTGCTGTTTATCTGTTCTTGAAGTCTAACATAATGGACAGACATGTGCTGTTTATCTGTTCTTGAAGTCTAACATAATGGACAGGCTATGTGGACACGTTCTGTCACTTTTGTATGTCGGTAATAATGCACTGAATTGTCTGATATTCCAAATCTACATCTTGTGATACAACTTTTATATGTCTCTCCCTGTCAAATAAAGAATACTTTTAATTACCTGATGATCCCTAAAACCTTGTAAAACAAAACCTGTAGCTGTTCTTAATATGTTCATCCCAACTTTGCCATTTTTGTTAATTTACCTCTGTCATAACTCCTTTAGGAAAACATATTCAAATTTTCAACACCTTCTTTCAGCCATACAAATGAGAGAGCAAGCGAGAAGAGAGAGAGAGAGAGAGAGAGAGAGAGAGAGAGAGAGAGAGAGAGAGAGAGAGAGAGAGAGAGTGAGTGAGAGAGAGAGACAGACAGACAGACAGACAGACAGAGACATACAGACAGAGCCATACAGACAGACAGATAACAGACAGAGAGATATTGAGTGATTTTACTGACTATTAATCTTGATTCTCATGAATAGAGATTACGCATGGAGAGAGAGAGAGAGAGAGATACAGAGATATATATACAGAGACAGAGAGAGACATTTACAGACAGCAACAGCAACAAACAGCCAGACAAACAATGACAGAAAAAAAAGAAAGATAATTCCAGCCTACTGAAAAAGTCAGAGAAATCTTCAGCTCACTGTATCCAAAGAACACTTGGGTAAAACCACTGAAAGCACACAGTCTCAACTTTCCAACCAAAATCTCTTTGTACAGAATTATACACAAAGACCAAGTGAACAGGTAAACTGCAAGCACCCTCCTGGTCGTGGTCAGTACCTCAGAAGCAAGCCCAAAACAAACAGTGGTCAATGCACAGATCCAGAATGTTAATGCAACTCCACGGTAAATGGATACACTCCTGCTCACGAGACATCTGACCAATTAACCAGAAAGTAGGTCCAAGAAAACTAGTGACACAACTTAAAGATGGGACATGCATAAAAAATAATCTAGTTGGGTCTTCTTTTTTTTTCAACAAATTTACATAGTATAAAATACATATGCAGGTAGAGAGCTATATGGAGGAAAAGAGAAAATGGGAGAGTGAGTATGTGTGGGTGAGGTGGATGGAGAGGGGGGGGGGGGGACGGGAGCGGAGAATGAGGAACAGATGGAGAAATGAAATATTTCCAAACTATGACAATAGGGAAAAGAAAAGGAGCAACAAAAAAAAGAAAAAGAAAGAAATCTCTTGTTGATGCTGGCATCCTAATTCTCATAGAGAGTGCTTCCCACCAATAAAATGTTGGTTTTTTCTTCTTCAGCTTTTTTCACTTTCTCCTGTGTTGTTTCATTTCATCATCTACAACAAGAGTCGTGAAAAGGGAGACAATTTCAGGTAACCTGCAAAGCATCACGACTGTCACTGCAGTTAAATCAGCCAAGAAAACAAATCAAACCTTTGTTTTGCGCTGAAAGAAAGAACTCCACAGAGCTGAGCATTAAAGCAACCATCGATGTTGGAAAAATGGCATCCCTCCAGACCAGCCATAATGGAATTACATGTCAAGAATTAAAAAACAAAACAAACAAAAAACAGGCAAGAGACCTCCTAAAACCAGTGCAGACACAACAAACTGAAAAATCTTTGGCCCAACAGAACCCAGCTTGAGCTCTACTGAGACCAGCAATCTGTGCAAGCTCAGCCAGTAACGAGGAGGATGGGACACAAGGCTTTGGACAGGGCCAGGATCGTTCCCCTCTACAGCTCTGTCCTCGAGAGAAGACCAGAAGAGAAAAGTAGGTCACAGAGACATGGAATATGGCCAACAGAGAAAGAACAAATTCTCTGTTGAGGGGACACTATCTGCATGGAATAACCAGCTGTCAAACGTGGAAGTCTACGAGAGATCTTACATGCTAAACAGACATGAAGCGATCGGAGAAAAAAAACAAACTTAAGTGCTGCACAGGCACAAAAAGAGTAGGAAAAAAAGGCAGCAGAAAGGTCAATTCTTTCCAGCCGAGCGCGGCGCACAGCGCTCATTCCCTGCCAACGCACAGATTTGGCCACTTTTTAATTTATTTTTACAGTAGCTCTACAACAACTGACGGTCTTGTGTTAGGTGTCACAGGAAAGAATAAACACTCAACTCCAATCATCACCAGATCCACTTTGTAATACGATTTCAAGCGCTTCATTGCACGAGAACTTGCTACCACCCCTTTGCCTGACCGACATGTTTTCTGGCACAGGAAATACGTGGCGCGCGCCATGTGGCGGTGCCGTCAGTTTGCTTTGTTTCAAAGCTGCTGGGGTCAGCCAAGTTCACAATAGGCCACTGAAAGTATGGTCGACGACTCGTTCCAACATCCCCAAGACTAGTTACAGAGGTTATTTCCCTTGGACCATTTCATGGGAAAGTGTAGGAATTTTTTATGTTCCCGTCGTCTGATTGTGGACGACACGGCAGACTGTACTGCTGTCTGTCCGTCATCCGGACCTGGACGACGCGCCTCAAGGGAGAGAAATCCTGTCGTCCACTTTTGTCACGACTCGGCTGGTAAAGGTTAATAAAATGGATCCTAGTCTTCTTTTTTAAATTAGTTTCAAAGTGAGGTGGCTGCAGGCAAAAACTGAAACAAAAGAAAAATGGACTGTTCCACTGTACAAAAGAAAAATGGACTGTTCCACTGTACAAAAGAAAAATGGACTGTTCCACTGTACAAAAGAAAAATGGACTGTTCCACTGTACAAAAGTGACAAACACTGTTTTCTCTTTTTGTCTTGTAATTTCTTGTTTTCATTTGGCGGAACAGTAATCTTTCTTTTAAGTTCCTTTTCAAAAGTAAAACTAAGCATATCGCCAGATCTGAAAATTTCATTAAAATGTTTAACATTTCAAAAGTGACTAAAAACCTGGACTGAAAAAAGTATGAGGTTAGATTTACCCAACAGGAAGATTGTTCAAGACTTCATTTAGTATTCATAGTATTTACATTTCCGTCACTGAATATTACATTTTTTTCCTTCTACATGATGGGGTTTGAACAGATAAGAAACATACTTCATAACGTTGATAACTGATTACTGAATTCCCATTTTATATCCAATTTTATTTTTTCCCTTTTGTGAGATCGGGGTGAAGTGATAAAGGTAACCCAAGTGCTGGGTATTCTGTTTTTTCATTTTATCTGATTTTTCAGTTAAAAAATTCATTTTTCCTGAATGAGCGAGTTTATTTAAATAATCTTTTCCCTTTTTTTTTTTTTTTTTTTTTTTTCTGAAATTCCCTTTATTTTTTTTTTCTTTTTTTTCTTTTTTTTAATTGTTTTTGCTCCCCCCTTTTCAAGATAGTTCTGTCTTTTTTCTGGTGAGCAGTTTTGGTTAAATTTTCAAGACCAAGGGCCTTTGCACGATCACGTGCTCTGACTCACTCGTTTTTGCTCCCTTTCTTATAGGGTTCTCACAAAATAGGAATGCTTTTGTTAGAGCGGTCATCAGTGGAGCGGGGTTTCCCGCGTTGGAACGTAGCGAAAGGGCAGTGGCCCCACCTGTGAGCAGCAGGGTTGTTTGTGAGTGAAAATCCCCGTGCAAAACAAAACGACGGGAAAATGGAAAACGTGTGAATATTTAAAGGTGCGTGAAAAAAAAGCGTTTCAATATGCAAAGTATTTGTAAATTGCATATTTTTTTAAAAAATTTGTTACAATATTTAAAGGTGCATTTTGAAAAAAGCGTTTAAATATGAAAAAGTATTAGCTAATTGCACTATTTTCTTTCTTTAAGTTGTTAAAAAATTAAATTTCAAGAGATTCTCAAGTGTCCCCAGAAAATGCTAAAAATGTAACCAACAAACAACAAAAGGTCACTTTAACAGTTTGCAGCTGTATAAACTAGCAGTAAATTAAGAAAAAAAGAATGGGGAAAGTGCTGAAACAAAATGTGTTTTTCAAAGAGTGGTGGTGTGTGTGTGTGTGTGGTGTGTGTGGTGTGTGGTGTGGTGTGTGTGTGATGCGTACATGTTTGTGTGTGTGTGTGTGTGTGTGTGTGTGGGTGTGGTGTGTGTGTGCGTTGTGTGTGTGGTGGGTTGTAAGCAGTGAGGTATGACAGGAATAGTATGCTTGTAATGAAAATGTTTTAGTTCAAACGTGTCTGTTGTATGTGTGTGGTGTTTTGGGCGTATGAACATTTGTGTGTGGATGTGGGTGTGTGTGTGTGTGGTGTGTGTGTGTGGTGTGTGGTGGGTGGTTGTGTGTTTTGTGTTGTGGAGAGAGAGAGAGAGAGAGAGAGAGAGGAGAGAGGAAGGGGGAGGGAGAGAGAGAAGCGTACATGTGTGTGATGCGTGCTGTGTGTGTGTGTGTGTGTGTGTGTGTGTGTGTGTGTGTGTTTTGTTGTGTGTGAAAGTGTGTTTATATACACACAATGTACTTGCATTTTCAGATTCAATAAGATCATTTTTGTGTCAAAAACCAAGTAGTCCTTAAAAATTTTGGTCTTAAAATATGGAAAACAGGTAACAGTTTTGGCATTGATATGGAAAATAGGTTAGGTTTTGAATCCATCTCCCTTTGGGTCAGTTTTCAAGAATTTTGTCACATTTTGGTCCCTATCAACACAGATCAAGGCCCACTGTCATCAGTTCAGGTCTCTGTCAACACAGACAAGGGACCAATGTATCAGTTCGTGTCCCTGTCGCACAGTCGGCATCAACTGTCATCGTTTAGTGTCCTGTCAAATGATCAAGGCACAACTGCCCTCAGTTTAGGCCCCGTCACACAGTCAAAGGGACCAAATGTCATCGTTCAGTGTCCGTCCCGCAAAGATCAAGGCACCAACTGCTCATCAGTTCAGTGTCTGTGTCAACACAGATCAAGGCACCAACTGCTCTAGTTCAGTGTCCCTGTCACACAGATCAAGGCACCAATGTATCAGTTCGTGTTTTGTAACAAGCAAGGCCCAAATTTTAATCGTTCAGGTCTGTGTCAAAACGATCAAGGACCAATGCTATCAACAGTGTCCCTTTTCAACACAGTCATGGACCAACTGCTCATCAGTTCAGTGTCGGGTCAGCCCCGATAAGGCACCAATGCTCTCAGTTCAGTGTCTGTGTCAACACAGATCAAGGCACCCAACTTCATCAGTTTTTTCTGTGGCAACACAGTCTGGCACAATGTATCAGTTTAGTGTCCCCCGTCAACACAGTCGGACCCAAGTCATCAGTTCAAATGTCCCCGTCAAAAGTCAAGGGACCAAAACTCATCAGTTCAGTGCCCCCGTCGCAAGATCAAAGGCACCCAAATGCTATAGTTCAGTGTCCCTGTCAACAAGATCAAGGCACCAATGGGTCATCAGTTCAGTGTCCCGTCAAAAGATCAAGGCACCAACTGTATCAGTTCAGTGTCCCGTCAGCACGATCAAGGACCAAAAAGCTCACAGTCAGTGTCCCCGTCAAACAATCAGGCACCAAAATGCTCATCGTTCAGTTTTCCCTGTCAACAAGTAAGGCACAATGCTTCATTTTAGTGTCGTGTCAACACAGTCAAGGCACCAACTGCCATCAGTTCCCTGTCTGTGTAAAAGATCAAGGCCCAACTGCCATCGTCAGTGTCCTTGTCAAACAGTCTGGCACCCAATGTCAAGTTCAGTGTTGGTTTAGCAAGATCAAGGCACCAATGTACATTCGTGTCTGTGTCAACAGTCAAGGACCAAAATGTCATCAGTTTAGTGTCCCTGTCAACACAGATCAAGGCACAACTGCTATCAGTTTTGTGCTGTGTAAAACGATCAAGGCACCAAAAAGTCTCAGTTCGTGTCCCCGTAGCACAGAATCATGGGACCTGTCATCAGTTCAGTGTTTGTCACACAGTCAGGCACCCAAGCCATAGTTCAGTGTCCCCGTCAGCCAGATCAAGGACCAATGCTCTCGTTCGTGTTGTGTAACCAAAAATAAAGGCACCAAGCTCATCAGTTCAGTGTCCCTGTCAGCCCAAAATCTGGACCAATGCCATCAGTTTGTGTCTGTGCAAAACAGATCAAGGCACCAAAATGCTCATCATTCAGGTCCTGCAGCAAGATCAAGGACCAATGCTCTCAGTTCGTGTCGTGGGCAAACAGATCAGGCACCAACTGTTCGTTCAGGTCTGGTCAGACAATCATGGCACCCAATGCATCGTTCGTGTCTGTGTCAACAGATCAAGGCCCAACTGCTCATCAGTTCGTGTCCTTGTCAACACAGATCAAGCACCAACTGCTCATCAGTTCGTGTCCTGTCAAAACAGATCAAGGCACCAACTGTCATAATTCAGTGTTGTGTCAACCCGTTCATGGCACCAAACTGTATCAGTTCAGTGTCTTTCAACAAATCAAGGCCCAACTGCCCATAGTTCGTGTCCCCCGGGCAACACAGTTTGGGACAAATGTCTCGTTCAGTGCTGTGTCAAACAGATCAAGGGACCAACTGCTCATCAGTTTCGGCTGTGTCAACACAGATCAAGGCCCAAATGCTCTCAGTTTTTGTGTCTGTGTCAAAACAGTCAAGGACCAATGTCTCGTTCAGTGTCGGTCAAACACAATCAAGGCACCAAAGCTATCAGTTCGTGTTGTGTCAACACGATCAAAGGCACCAATGCTCTCAGTTCGTGTCTGTGTCAACACAGTCAAGGCACCAATGCTCATCAGTTAGGTTGTTTTCAACAAGTCAAAGCCCAACTGATCAGTTCGGTCTGTGTCAACACGTAAGGCACAAATGTCTCAGTTAGTGTCCCCGTCCCAGAATAAAGGCACCAATGTCTCAGTTTTAGTGTCTGTGTCAACACGATCAAGGCCCAATGCTCATCGTTCAGTGTCTGTGTCAACACGATCAAGACACCAATGCTCATAGTTCAGTGTTGTGTCAGGGGGTGTCATCACATGGTTCTTCTCATTTCCAGGCTACAACGTTTAAAAACTGTTGTGCCTTTTGGGTGTCTCCCCGTGCGTTGTTTTTTCTTCCGGATACAAAATTTACAAACTGTTTCCAAGTTCCTTTACTTGAAAAAAATGTTTGGTAAAAAAAATGATAGTGCACCACTTTTGAGCCATGGTTTTATCAATGCACACCGCCCCCTGCAGGGCTGAGGTCCCCATTGGTTTTTTAGGATGAGAATTCAAAACTCAAGAGGTCACAAGATCGAAACAAAAAAAAAAAAACAAACCAAAAACGCACCGAATGCTGCATTTCAGGAAATTAAGAAAAAAGTTATTGGAAAAATAAAAATAAACAAAGTTTGTTTAACCCGCTTTGAAAAGAGAAGCAAGACAGAAGGAGTTTTGAGGGAAAATAAAAAAGTTGTTTTGTACGTGGAAGGGGCCAACCCTTCAACCAGGTGCCTTTATTTGTTGAAATGGTGTTTTTAGTTTTCAATGGAAACTTCTGTAATTGAAGCTCTTTTTGATCAGAAAATGTTGGAAAATGCTAACACAGCAGAAGCAATCAGCTGCTTAAAGTGCACAGTCCCTTAAGTGCAAAACAGTCATGCTGCTGTCACTGCCACCATGTATTGTACGATCATGTGTTGTGTTGTGGTGCTGCATTGCATGATGTGTATTGTGTGGAATAATGCTGCACTGCATGTTCAATTATGCTACAATTTCTAGTGACAACAGACTTCCCTGGGTGAAAATCAGGCAGCTCTCTCTAGAGAGAGTCCATTGTCATAGCGAAGCATACCCCCCATTTCTTTTTCCTTTTTTTTTTTTTTTTTAACTATCTACATAGTTCTTGTTTGCTGTTCATCCTCAAAACGGTTTTATCTCCAGAAATTCACAGGAAAAACTTCTTTTCCTCTTGTATGTTATCAATATACACCGTAAATTCAAACTGAAAGCACGACATTGATCTTATATCTTGTCAAGGACCAGCATCCAGGCCCCTTCTGGAGGAGTACAGGGAGAGGTGAGGTACAGAAATAAGCCTAGAGAACAGTATTTTACCAATCCTGGCTCACTTGCTCCTCCACGAGTTTTTGGGCGAAAGTGCCCTAAAGCCGCCTATTCTGTTCTCTGACAAGTAACCAAAAAATAACGACCCTACAAACAAACATACTGTGCAGGGTTATCCGTTTTCAATACTAATTTACTAAGGTTTTCAGAGAGTAGCGTAGGAGAAAGTAGCCAAACTGAACACGCCCCATAGAGTAACGCAGGGAAAGCGGGCCGTGACTGAACGCGCTTCTATACAAAACGGTGTCTGTTCCCACGGCTTTCTTTTCAGGGCGGTGTCAACGACCCTGCTCTGCAGGTGGCAGGTAAGCTTTTAATTGCTAGTTGCCGGCTACCTGCCCAGCACTCGGGGTGTTTATTTCACCAGTGCTGTGGTGGTGTAAGTTTGCGTATTGGAATAGCAGACAGTGGGGATTTAAGTTAGAAAAGTTTTTGAATCACAAATACTTTTTCAACAGCTTTATAGATTAAATTGTGTGGAAGACATGGAATCAGCTACAACATTATTTATAACCACACACGCACGCACGCACGCACGCACACACACACACACACAACACACCACACAACACACACACACACACACACACACACACAGAGGCCCTCACACACAAGAGGCCCACACACACAGAGACAGAGACAGGGGCACATACACACACGCACAGGCCAAAAAATCAATACTGACGCACTCCTCTACCCCCCTCCTCTTCACCCTACTTCCTGCCTAGCATTACATCAGATTTCTAGAACGTTTGCCCCACGTCCCGCGCGGTGTCGCTGTTCTGGCCTGACCAATCACCGAGTTAAGCGTAGCACGGCCGCGCTCACATGACAAGGTAACCCACACATTCTTTTTGGTAAATTGGAGCTGTTCCACTGTTCAATAGAAAATTGGGCGGTTCCACTGCTACAAAAGAAAAATGACTGTTCCACTGTACAAAAGTGACATAAACACTGTTATTCTCTTTTTGTCTTGTAATATCTGATTTTCATTTGGCGGGAACCAGTAATCTTTCTTTTTAAGTTCTTTTTCAAAAGTAATAAGAATATCGCCTCAGATCTGAAATTTTCTTTAAATGTTTAAATTTCAAAAGTGACTAAAAACCTGGAATGAAAATATGTTTGAGGTTAGATTTACCCACAGGAAGGTTTGTTCAAGACTTCATTTAGGATTCATAGTATTTACATTTTCCGTCAATATTTTTACAATTTTTTTCCTTCTACTTGATGGGGTTGAACCAGCATAAGAAAACTTTCTTATTCGTTGTAACTGATTATATGAATTCCCATTTTCCTATATCCAACTTTTTCTCTTTCTTCTGTGAGATAAGGGGATAGTGATTAAGAGGCTATCCTCATTGACTGATGGGTATCTGTATTTTCATTTTTCATCTGACTTTTAGTTAATATTTCATCTCTCCTGATTGAGCGTGTTTATTTCAATAATCTATTCCTTTTTTTTTTCTTTTCTTTTTTCTGAATTCCTTTATTTTCTTTTCTTTTTTTTCCTTTATTTTAATTGCTTTTGCTTCCTTCCTTTTCAATGCATAGTTCTGTATTTGTCTGGGAGCGCTTTTGAGTTCAATTTCAAGACCAAGGCAATTAGGCACGCATCAGTGCATCTGACTCACGCGTTTTTGCTGCCTTTCTTCTTAGCACGTTCCTGCACAAAAAAATTGGAATGCGTTGTCTTAGAGCGGTCATCAGGGAGCGTGGGAGTTTTTTTTTTTTTCCCCGCAAGGTTGGACTGTAGCGAAAGGGCAGTGGCGCCACCTTGTGAGCATGACGAGGGTGATGTGAGTGACAATCCACACGTGCACAAACATATAAGACTCCGGTATGATAACAGTGTGAATTTTCAAGGTTGCAGTTAAAAAAGCGATTATGATGCAAAGTATTTTGCTCAATTGCACTATTTTCATTTCAATAAGTTGTTAAATATTTCAAGGTGCAGTGAAAAAAGCGATTCAATATGCAAAGTATTTATGCTCAATTGCCTATTTACTTTCTTATTATGTTGTTACAAAATTAATCAGAGATTCCTCAAGCTCGTCAACCAGGGAAAATGCAAGAATATGTAACCAAACACAAAACAACAGAGGTCCTTTAACAGTCTGAAGCTGTAAACACATCAGCAGTAAAATTAAGAACAAAGAAATTAGGGGGAATTAGTGCTGAACAAACTGTGTTTGTCAAAGATGGTGTGTGTGTGGTCGTAAGTGTGTGTGTGTGTGTGTGTGTGTGTGTGTGTGTGTGTGTTGTGCTGTCGTAACATGCATGTGTGTGTGTGTGTGTGCCTGTTGTGTGTGTTTGTGTGTGGGTGTGTGTGTGCGTGTGTGTGTGTGTGTGTGTGTGTTAGCAAGTGCAGAGTATGACAGGAACTATGTTGCATTGTCTGTAATGAATTTGTTTGTGTTCAATGTGTCTGGTTGTATGTGTGAGTGTGTCGTGACCGTCATGAACATTTGTGTGTGTGCTTTGTGAGGTGCGTGTGTGTGGTGTAGTGGTGTAGTGTGTGTGTGTGTGTGTGTGTGTGTGTGGTGTGTGTGTGAGGAGAGAGAGAGAGAGAGAGGGAGAGAGAGAGAGCTTGAAGGAGATGAGAGTGGGAGAGAGGCGAGAGAGCGTTACATGTGTGCTATGCATGCGTGCATGTGTGTGTGTGTGTGTGTGCGGTGTGTGTGGTGTGTGTGTGTGGTGTAGTGATTGTGGTGTATGTGTGTATTTATATACACACATGTACTTGCTTTTTTCAGACTTAATAAGATAACTTTTTGGTCAAATTCAAGTAGGGCCTTATTTAATTTGCTGCATCTTAAGTATGGTTAAACAGGTAACAGTTTTGAGGTATCTAAGTATGGTTAAATAAGTTTATAGGTTTGTTATATCACTTCTCAGTTGTGGGTCTGTTGCAAGGAGTTAAGTCACCATTTAGTGTCCCTTTCATCTAAGATCAAGGCACAAACTGCATCATTCAGTTCCGGTCTTGTCTTACTCAGATCAAGGCACCAACTGCTCATCAGTTTCAGTGTCCCTGTCAGCACAGATCAAGGCATCAAATGCTCTATCAGTTTCAGTGGTATCCACTGTCAAAATAGCTCCAAGGATCCATAATGATCATCAGTTCTCTAGGTCCCTGTCAACACAGATCATGGCTCCATCTGCCTCATCAGTTCAGTGTAACTGTCAGCACAGATAACGGCACCAACTGCTCATCAAGTTCTGTGATCATGTGTCAACACTGATCAACCGGACTAAAATGATCATCAGTTCAGTGTACCCTTGGGTACAAACACTGATCAACGGCACCATATGCCTCTTCAGTTCTGGGGCTGTGTCAACACTGATCAAGGCGTCACAAACTGTCATCAGTTCGGTGTCTGAGTCTAACACAGATCAAGGCTAATTATGCTCATCAGTGCACGTGTCCTTGTCAACACAGATCTTGGCACCAACTGCTCTTCAGTTCCTGTGTCTGTGTCAGCAACTGATCTAGGCACCAACTGCCCTCATCAGTTCAGTGTCCTGTGTCAACACAGATCTAGGCTCCAACTGCTCATCAGTTCAATGTCTGTGAGCAACACTGATATCGGCACCAATCTGCTATCAAGTTCTGTGTCCCTGGTACATCAAAGATAAAGGCACCATCTGTCTTCAGTTCACAGTGTCCCTGTCAACACAGATCAAGGCACCAAACCTGCTCAATCAGTTCAGTGTCCCTGTCCAGCACAGTCAAGGGCTCCTACTGCCTCATCGTTCTGTGTCACTGTCTAAAATGTTCATAGGCACCAAACTGCTCATCTGTTCTGTGTCCTGTCATACACAGCTCAAGGCACCAAATGAATCATCAGTTCAGGTCCCTTGTCAGCACAGATCTAGGCACCAACTGTCATCAGTTCAGTGTTCCCTGTCAACACAGTTCAAGGGCACCAACTGCGCATCAGTCAGTGTCCTGTCAACTAGATCAAGCACCAACTGCCTCATCAGTTCAGGTCTGTGTCAACCACTGAGCAAGGCACCAACTGCTCTTCTGTTCAGTGTCTGTGTCATACACAGATCAAGGGCCCCCCGTCCCGGGGGGGGCACACAACTGCTCACAGTTCAGTGTCCTTGTCAACACTGATCTATGGCACCATATGCTCATCAGTTCAGTGTCTGTTGTCTGCCACTGTTCAAGAGCACCCACTGCCTCATCTGTTCTGTGTCTGTTGTCAACACTGATCATAGGCACCCAACTGCTCATCAGTTCAGTGTCCCTGTCAACACAGATCAATGGCCACCATTGCTCATCAGTTCAGTGTCTGTGGCATCACAGATTCAATGGCCAACCAATGCTTCATCAGTTCAGTGTACATGTCTGACAGATCATGGCACAACGCTCATCGTTCAGTGTACTGTGTCAACACTGATCATGGCTCCAACTGATCATTCAGTTCAGTGTCCTGTCATGCACAAGTTCTTACGGCACCAACTGCTCATCCAGTTCAGTGTCTGTGTACAACACTGATCATGGGCACCAATGCTCATCAGTTCAGTGTCTCCTAGGTCTGCCACAGATCTTGGCACCACACTGCTCATAGTTCAGGGTCTGTGTCAACACAGACCTCTAGGCTACACTGCTCATCAGTTCGTGTCCCTGTCAGCAATGAATAATGGTCACCAAACTGGACTCTTCCTGATTCCAGTGTATGTGTCTACACTGTATTCAAGGGCACCTAACTGCTCATCAGTTCAGTGTCTGTGTCAGCACAGATCAGGGCACAACGGCTTTACGTTCTGTTTGTCGGTGTCAACACTGATCATTGGCTCCAATCTGCTCTTCTGTTCAGTTGTCCCATCGTCAACACCAGATTAATGCTCAATACTGTCATTCAGGTTCATGTACTCGTCAAAAAAGATCATGGCAAACATAACTGACATAATCAGTTACTGTGTGGCTTGTCAACACAGATCTTGGATACATAACTGACTATCCCCCCCCCCCCAGTTCCCCCAGTGTCTGTGTCTACACAGATCATGGCACCCAACTGCTCATCAGTGCAGTGTCCATGTCAACACAGATTCATCAAGGGCTCTATATGCACTCATCAGTTCAGTGTCTGTGTCAACACTGATCAAGGCAACATCTGTCATCGTTCAGTGTCTGTGTCAACACAGATTCATGGCCTCATAATGCTTCATCAGTTTCAGGACTGTTCATGTGTCAAACAGATCAATAGGCACAAATCTCTTCAAGAGTCAGTGTCTGTGTCAACATATGTTAAAGGCCTCCAGACTCCTGCTAATCAGTTCAGTGTCTGGGTCATATACAATGTCTTGGGCAAACCATAATGCGCTTCATGGTACAGTTGGTCTGTGTCATCACAGATTCACTCGGCACACTACCGCATTCATAAGTCGTTCAGTGGTCGGGTGTCTTAATACGAATCTATTGCAACAATTCTGCTAATCTGTTGCTGTTGCTCTGTGTCAACACTGATCTATTACCCAGATGGATCCAAATGACTAATCTGTTCAGTTGTTCACTCGTCACCAAGGTTCTACAGGCTCCAACTGCTATGCACAGTTCAGTAGTATGTTGTCAACACAGATCGAGGCACCATTTTGCTCAATCAGTTCAGTGTCTGTGTCACACTGTTCCAAGACACCATACTGCTCATCTGTTCAGGGGTATGTGTCAGCTGGGTGGTCATATTCACATGCGTTCTACTCCATCTTGTAGAAGTCAACGTTTACTTTTGTCTGATAGTTCCCTTTCACTGGGGGGGTTTGTCATTCACGCGTGACGTTTGTTATCATCTTCCAGGCATTACATCTTTCACAAACTGTCTGCAAACAGTTCCCCTTATCACTTGTACTGTTTGTGTAATAAACATGACTAGTGCACACACTTTTATTGATTGCCCTTGGTTGATTCATTGCAACACGCCAAAATGCCAGGGATGAGGTCGCCACATTGTTTGTTGGATGCAGAATTCAAAGCTTCAAGTGGTCACAAGATACAGAAAAACAAAAAAAAAAATAAAACAAAGCAAACTCAGCACAAGACATAGCTGCATTTCACCCGGAAATCATATGATTCGTTAGTTGGTAAAAGAAAAATAAACAAAGCCTTAGTTCTAACCTGCTCTTTTGAAAGCTGAAGGCAACAGACTGATGGAGGTTTTGAGGTGATAGTAAACAAGTTGTTTCTGATTACAGTGGAAGGGGCCATAATATTCATCTGATGGGCCTTACTGGTTGATGAAATTTGGATGTTTTCTAAGAATATCATATGGAAACATTCTGTAATTTGAAGCTCTTTGTGATCAGAAAATGTTGGAAAATGCTAAAACACAGCAGATAGAAGGCAATCAGCAGAGTTAAAGTTGCACAGTCCCTTAAGTGCTAAACAGTCAGCTGCTGTCACGGCCACCATGTATTGTAACGATAATGTGTTGTGTTGTGGTTGCTGCATGGCATTGATGTGTATTGTGTGGAATAATTTGCTGCTTCTGCTTGCTTCCAATTGTGCTTAAATTTTTTCTAGTGCAACAGACTTCCAGGGTGAAAATCAGGCAGCTCTTCTAGGAGAAAGTCCATGTCATAAGCGAAGCTTACCCCCCATTTCGTTTTTCCTTTTTTTTTTTTTTTTTTAACTATCTACATAGTTCTTGTTTGATGTTTTCCATCAAAAACAGGTTTTATCTCCAGACTATTCATCAGGATAAACTTCTTTTCCTCTTGTATGTTATCTATTAAACCGTAAATTCAAACTGAAAGAACGACATTGATATTATCATATTGTACAAAGGACCAGCATCAGGACCATTCTGGAGAGGGTTACAGGGGAGTGAGGCTACAGAAATAAGCCTAGAGAACAGTATTTTAACAATCCTGGCTCACTTGCTCCTCCACCGAGTTTTTGGGCGAAAGTGCCCCTAAAAGCCGCCTATTCTGTTCTTGACAAGTAACCAAAAAATAACGACCCTACAATCAACATACTGGTGCAGGGTTATCCGTTTTCTTTACTAATTTACTAAGGTTGTCAGAGAGTAGGTAGGAGAAAGTAGCAATTAAAACTGAACACGCCCCATAGAGTACGCAGTGGAAAAAGCGGCCGTGAATGAACGCGCTTCATATACAGAAAACGGTGTCTGTTCCACGGCTTTTCGTTTCAAGGGCGGTTGTCAACGTCCTGGATCTGCAGGTTGGCAGGTAAGCTTTTAATTGCTAGTGCGGCCCTACCTGGACCAGCATCTCGGGGTGTTTATTTCACCAGTGCTGTGGGGGGGTTGTAAGTTGCGTATGGCAATAGCAGACAGTGGGGGGATTTTACGTTAGAAAAGTTTTTGATTCACAAATACTTTTTCAACAGCATTTATAGATTAAATTGTGTGTAGACATGGAATCACTACAAACTTTATATATAACCCACACGCACGCACCACGCACGCAACACACTCACACACACACACACAACAACACTCTCAACACACACCACACACACACCCACACACACATGAGGCCTCACACTCGAGGCACACAATCTCCAGAGACAGAGATCAGGGGCACATAACACACACGCACAGGCCAAAAAATCAATTATGAGCTCCATCCTATACCCCCTCCTCTTCCACCCTACATTCTGCCTAGATTACATCAGATTCTCTAGAACGTTCTGCCCCACGTTCCGCGCGGTGTATCTGTTCTGGCATGCCAATCCACGAAGAGTTAAGCGTTTGCACGGCCGCTCACATGACTAGGTGTAACACAAAAATTCTTTTCGCTGAATGTCGGACGAGGCAGGACTGGTTTACTTGTGCAGGTGGGTTGTGTTATTTTAATAACGGTTTTACTGAACGCAAACTGAATTCTGTTATCTTAAAGGTTGTTGGCTTGTTGAAGACAATTATTGTTGACAAAGTTACAGCTAGTTTTATATTCGTGTTTGGCTATCGATGAGATTGTTAGAAAGTTGGCCCGAAGAGACATACAATCCATCTCGCGTGGATGTTGGGACAGCTAAGCCGATGTTTTAAAAAACAGGCGTCATTTCTTAAGGCGGAGTAAACATGGCCTGATTGTATTTGAAAACATTTTTTGTGCTGTTGCATACCAAGTAATATTGTTATCTGTTTGTATTAGACTTGATAGTGTGTTTTACTACAGTTATTCAGTGTTTTTGAGGAAAGCTGTTTGTTGTATTTTTGATGTGGTATACTTCTACTTTTCTAATTCTTACCAGTGTATTTGCCTTTAAGTGTGCCACTTTTGCTAACGAATGGCGATTCTTTCGATTGTTCTGGCTAAAACTTGTTGGGTTAGGCAGACCTTAGTACTTCTGCCTGTATGGAGAGGAGTTGTGTGTGGCCAGCACTTTCTTACTGCTAAATGTTTAAATTATTCAATGCCGGATGTACTAATAATGGCGATTTGAGCTTGCCGCACCTTTAAGATTGGCTTACAGCTATTACTGCTGTAACTCTGAGGAGCACAGCTAACTTGGCCCAAAATACCTATGTGATCGCATTGCCGACCATGGAAGCTCAGCACCTGCAAAGCTCCCTGGTGGGCAACTCTAGGTCAAACGGACCGATGTGTATCGCTTGACTCGCAAAGGCGGCAGCACCATGCAAAAGCCATCAGCCGGAAAACTAGGCCCAATGTACCCTATTGTGTTCGCTTAGGGTTGTTTGGAGGTTGAGCGACCGAGGACATCTGCCTGTTTAGTCATCAAAGCAAGAAGGGGAACTAGGAGTTCTATCTTTTTTGTTTTTGTTGTTGTTGTTTTGTCTACCCACGCACGACGCTCCCCCACCCACCACCCACTGGATGTCTATTGGTGTTTGTTGTTTGGGTGTTTGTTTCTGTAATGCCCTCACCACGCATGCACACCCCCACCACCACCTGCCTCAACCCCCTCCCAAGCATGCGATATCATCAAGTGTCCTTCTAAGTTTTAACAAGTTATTATCAAAGTTCTTACTTATGTTACTATCTAAAGTTGTCCTTAATGTAATTCTCATGTTATTCCCAAAGTTTATTAAGTTCTTAATAAGTTCTTGATCAAAGTTCATCAAGTTAGTTCTTTATAATTTCTTGTATTTGTTCTTGATTAAGTATCCTTTAAGTACAACATGTTCTTATTAAGTTATCTTATCCTTTATCAAAAATATGTCATGCTATGTTTTTATTTAAATAGTTGATGCATAATATAGTACACACACGCTCAAATAAACGAGTCATTGTTGAGGATGTCTTGCTCAGCGCGTCTCTGCAATAATCTTAAGGAAGGTTTTACATACGATGCAGCAGCATTGATTTCAATTCGGGTCTATGGCAATATTGTCTTTTGTAGACTCCTTGTCCTTTTAAATTTTTTTTTTTATTGACTTAATTCCATTTTATAATACGCCATGATTTTTTTTATTTAAAAAATTAAATTTAAGTTCTTGATAATATTATTTACTTTTCAAATGAGTTCAAAATAATGCTTTGTAATTGGCGGTTTTGTGCGTGGCTGGTGTCTTTTTTCTGCATTTAGTGGCTCCAGATTTTTGTGATTGCTTTTCGTTTCTGTTGCCATAGGTTATTTATGTTATAGCCCAGCAATAACTGCCCCCAAACTGCAGCATTGGCGCTGAATTGGCCTAAACAGTTTTAAGTTCAATATTCCATGAAGGCTTTGGTTGCTGTAGGTCTTGTTTTCATGAGTTTTTATAGACGGCATTGAACCAACTTGTTCTGGCGCTGGCGGCGTGATGTTTTCATGTTGCTGTTACATTTTTAATTTTTTTTTGTCTGTTCCACTCCTGATATTTTTTTTTTTTTTCCTGCTTTAACTCGCCCAGGATGAGGATTCTTTTCACTGGTCCTCTCCTGGATCAGTGTTTTTTTGCTGATTTCTGGCTTGGTTACTTTCTCCACCTGATTTGGTTCTGATGATTTTCCAGCTCGTTCATTTGGAATGGGGAAAAAAAATCTATATGATTAAAAGTAATTAATCCCATGTTTAATGCGCGATAACAATGTTCACGAATTCGGTCATTATAAATACACACCCTTCGCAGACTATTATGTCTTTGTTAAAACTGGATCTTGCGTGAATTTACGTAAGTTTTGTTCAGAATCAATGGGAGCAAATCTACTGCTAGTTTAGTGTAACAAACCTAAGCGCGTTGGCCCACACTTTTTCCATTCTCGACCCCCAGCTGCGCTTCATACCTGTTATGATACTTTATAATGTCTTGCTGGAGACATCTGTTGAATCTTGTTTCTATGCTGAATTCACAGTTCACAGAGGAAGTTTTGTTTTCCCAATGCTGCCAAAGAATCTGCTTCTCCTTTTTGGCCTTAATAGCATTGATACATTAACTTGGTCATTCATAAGTTTCAGAAGGTTTAGGCTGCTTTGTAGCTTGTAGGAGATCATCACTGTTCATGGTTTTTATTAAATTATAATTATTTTATTTTATAAAAATGAGCACCGAAAAAAACTGTTGCTATCTTTGTATACATTATGCTGTTATTGGAGGCCCTATGTGCGTAGGATACTCAATGCTTGTAAAAAGCTTGTTAAGGTATTAAAACCAGCAGATCTTGGCAAACTTGACTTTCGAGGATTCAGCAAAGCTAATTGATCATTGCAGCTTCGGTTGCCACGAAGATTTTTAGTCAAGCTAAGGAATAATTTCCTGACAATATATAATATGTAAGGAAAAAAAATACATTTATGAAAATGGCTTCATCGCATTAATGTTAGGCGGCGCTGTGGTGAATGGCTTGCTTTTTAGCGGCCAGTAATTTTGCATTTAGTAAACTGCGGGATGACGCGAGAGAAAAAAGAACACATTCCAAAGCTATGGTGGCAACTAGCTGCTGCACAAGACGCCTATGAAAGGCAGAGGACTTGGAGCAGTTAGATTTTATTTATGTCACCCTTGTAATGAAAAGGGGCATGCGGCTTATCACATTTAAAAATTGTTGACCAAGCACATTGAAAGATATTATATAGTAACAGGCAAAACCAGTCCAGACATTGCCCCCACCAAATTTTAAGTGACTTTTATCAAACCATCAGAAAAACAAAAAAGAATGCAAGAAATCGCTTTTCTTGTAGTTGGTATGACCGTCGTGTATTTTGTTGCGCATTTAATATTGGGCTGTAATTAAAACATGAACCAATATTTATTATTCGCCCAAAGGATATTGGAAAGGGCATACACGGAAATACAAAGCTAAGCCAAGCGGACAGGAGTCAGTGAACTAACAGCAATAGAATGGTTATCTAAACAAGCCAATCTGGCAAATTTAATTTACCTGCGCCTACGACGTAAACAGAGACCGCACTTTGTGAACCACAACTCAAACGACTCCATCAAATGGATCTTCTATATTTACCCTCTGATAGGATTAGACGAAAAGATTTAAGCGACGAACTTACTGTCATTGTTATAGCTTAAAGATACAAAAGTTGCGGAAACATTAACACAATGAGTTGCTTTCTGCTTTGCTGTTGCTATACAATGATATATCAACGTGGGCGCTAATTATCCTCGCATGATTCAAGTGATGATGGAAAAAGAATTTAAAGGCCAAGTGAATCATATTATGTTAAAACATAGAGTTACATTAAAGAGGTCATTCCAGGAGTTCACAGTTCACAGGCTTTAGTTTGTAAACTTTACAAACAGTTAGCCGAAAGACTTTTCTCTACCAGTATCACAGAGAGCCCTGATTTGACAATTATGACAACACAGGAATGGGTTAGGAAGACTGCCTCAGTTTTGCGAGCATTGTTATAATGAAGAATTTAAAGGGCTAAAAACCAGTACAAGCAATCAAAAGAAAAAAATATATGTTGCTGAAGACTCCAGTACACCAGCAAACTATTACCATTTGGATTGAATAGTAAGTACCTTTATTTACCGGTGGGAAGCGAAGGGGACACTCGCATAGGGCAACCGATCCATTCTTGGAGTGGTTGACCCCGTACGAAATAAAAAGAATGAAAATGAATTCGCCCCATGTATTATTTACGATGAATCTGACACAACAAAACAAACTAGCTCCTCAAAGATCTTTTGTGGAAAGAAGTACTGCAGATAATTCCGCCAGACACAGTTCCGCTTTTATTAATTTTCGTAAAAAGATATCTTGAGTTTATAATGGAAGCTCAGAAGGATGTGCAGAACGAAAACAGAATGGTGAAGGAGTGACCTTGAATATGATAGGAATCAATTCATGCGTAGTTAATGCTATTAGGAAACATTTTCGGGGAATTATATCAATGCATGCTAAAATCATCCAGATCACCTACTACAAACCCCCAATTTGGGAAAAAGAATATCTTGAAATAATTTAAAAATTCGAACTCGTCAAGCAAAAATGAGAAAAGATTTAAATGGAATAATTGGATAATGATAAGCTATGATTGATCTGATAATAAAAGTTGATGAAAAATATAAACCCCCCTGTTTATGCAGGTCCTACAAAGTGAAGATTGCATTTTGAAAATCTCTGGATTAAACAAACTCCCCGTTTTGTGTTTTGTTCTATCTAATGACTTCTTTGTTTCTAACCGTTGTGGTTGAATCTCATGTAGATTAGATCGCAGTTTTTCGTTTGTCACATGATGAAAAGTCTTATTGACCAAACAATGCTTTTTTAGTTGCCATGTGATATGTTTGAACTGCACATCGTGCGAGATATTCCCTTTGATTTCTTAATGATTTTCTCCTTGGCTCGAAAATACTGTACATTTTTGACCTTTAGCCCACACTTACTCCTTGATCACCTTTACAGATAATTTCAATCCTTCATCTGTACGAAACATTCTTGTTAGTAATTGAATGTAAAAGGCACGACTCTTTAGGTTAATTCAGACGTGTCTTTCCATCCCGCATGTTCATTTAGCTACTTACAGTTCCATGTCTTTATAGATGTCTTCTGTTGGAATATCTATAACAATATATCTGTATCTGTCGTATAGCACTCTGACTCAGGATTCGAGGCTGTATAGTTGTCATAAAGAAACTATAACATCAATAGCTTTGATTTTCTAAAAACAGTAAATCCTATAAATACGGTTTGTTTAATTTGACTTCTTTTTTTTTCATCATTTGCCAATATGCTGATTAGGACAATTCTTCTAATGTCCTGATAATTTTGGTTGTGAATGTCAGCTTAATTGCTTCATTCTCTCTGGTGATAATCTGACAATCTTTGCGGCTGGTGCGGATTCTCCATAGTCTTTCCAAAACAGCTGTGGTTCATCGCTTGAATATGTCTTTTTCTGAAGCGTTCTGTGGATTTAGTTCTAAGATCAGTGTTCTTCATGATGTATGGTGTCTGATATGTTTTTGATCTTAAGCAAGTTTGCCGATGAATGCAGTCAAACTTCAAACCAATCGTTCTTATAATAAAATTGTAGAAGTCTGGTAATGACGACATAATTTTTTTGCCTCGAAGATTGGGCACAAGTTTAGGGGCTCCCTTGGGATCCATCTTTAGACTTTTCTGCCTGCTAATGGATAGTCATTATTGCACGGTCAGGGAGTTCATGAGGATATTCTATGGCAACTTCTAGAATGAAACCATGCTGCTGATCAGGCGTTAAACTACTCAACGCACTTTTATTGCTTCTTTGAATATTATTTGTACTGTGTACATTTTACAAAGTTGCGATAATGGAAGTGATTGCGCCATTGCCCATCATACAGATTGTTGCATCAAAGACATAAGATAGTTAGTACCTTTTAACTTGGATCATAATCATATAGGTATTGTTGTTTTGCTTTACAGTTTGATGCGAGCCATACTAATTCCTCCTCGCAATCCGGTTTTCAATCATCTGTATCATTGGGTAAATTGACAATAAATCATCTGTAATACAGGTAAACTTTAAGAAGCGTCCAAGCTTCTTCCCGGGCGAAGAAAGGTACATGGCGGGATCCAGGCTATAATGTTTCATGCAGGTCTTTCTATAGTTTCAACAGTCGTCACGCCAAACAAACAGACATCTGCCTTGTTAAATTGGAGTCATGATTAGTCTCCCCCATTGTTTTTAACAATCTAACTTTTGCCAAGCATCTTGAGCATGCCGGTAATCGGAGTCGCTGATGTCCTTTCATCTTAGCATTGAAATAGATCGCGCTTAGGCGGATGTGTATCTATCGTCAAAACCTTTCCCCAACTGTTCATGTATTCATAAGGGTAAACACACTTTATAACAAGAGTTGGAGTCATTATTTTTCGTTATTGGGCAGGACTTTAAGGACATAGCAACGTGCCTCTAATGAAGCCCATCATTGTGTTGCATTAGAGTCGTTTGAAATAGACATGTTATTTAAAGTGAAAACTACATGTACTTTTCTGTGGACCTGTGCAATGCATGCTAACTGAAGGCGCTGGTTACAGCTTGCTCAATATATGTTTGAGTGTCGTTTCCTCCTAAGTTATGAATAGAAGATGGGCAGCTTCCATGTCTTTGGTTCAAACTTTTGTTGTTGATTGAATTTGTTATGAGTCCGATTCTAAACTTCCACTAATGTGATCATGGTCTCTTACTGTGGGGTTTTCACTCTTGGAGTTAGCTCTCTTAAACCGCAAATCCTTCAATGCGTGGCTGAGTCCATATGTTGTGGGTCTGTTGGAGTCTTTATGTTTTCAGATAAAGTCAGAATTATAGAACAGTCTATTACGCACTTGCTGCATGGTTTTTAGAGTGTTTCTTGCTGCATATGGTCCTCTATTTTATTCTGGGCTGAATGAGCGCCATCCGACTGACAATATATGAAGGCAAATGAACAAATCTGATGGATTACTCTTTAAGACGGTTTTTCGAAGTTTTTGTGGCGACTGGCCCTCTTAAGGAACAATGAGTGTTTCGAAGTCTGCGTAAACAACTCATTTGGAGATTGTGTTGCGCGTTTCAGTTCTTATAACGATCATTTAGTTCCGGGTGGGGCGTAATTGTTCTGTATTACTGTCAACTGGGCCTGTTACATTGTTTCTTTGTTCGCTCGCGGCTGAACAGGATGGCATTCTTGTTAATCATTATCTGCAGAATTCTTGTTATGTGCCCATCTTTTGATTTTGTATGCTGCATTAGTTTACTCATTTATTCGTGATCAATGTGTTTTTGTGGCAGCCCCGTGGTGAAATCATTAGTTGAAAGTCTCAACATGATTTTTGGTCTGGTCGCCAATCGTTGGACTGTTCTTGGGACCACTTTAATTGGCTCCAAATCTGTTTTTCTTCCTCATCCCATTGTGTAGACTTTAACAGTTATGGGTTTGTTTTGTTCTTCAAACAGGTCATTGGAATTAACGCTAACGGGAAAAGGATATTCCACTTAAGTTAAGTCATTAATGTAAGGGCAGTTAGTTAGACACTCTCTCTGCGTTTTTGCGGGCGTAATGCAGCCTTGCCAAAACACACCAAATAATAACATTTGTGGTCTGTATTCTTTTGTTTAGAACTGCTTTTTTGCGACTAATGCTGGAGGTAGTGGAATGTGAGAAGACTTGCCAACAATCGGTTGCTCAATTCTTAGGACTGTTTTAATCTGATCTCTAGGACTTCGCCCTCTGACAACCAGAGTCCTCTCATTTTGGCTTCTTCAGCTCGCTGCGTCATAAACTGTGCAAGCTGTTCGTCTGCCCAACCGGGCGTAAGTCATTAGGGGAAAGATTGTCTGCTGTTTAGTTGAGACCAGTCTTCTAGATTTCTTCATTTATTGTTACATAGTCCAATTAAAACAGCTAAACATTACTTAATCTGGGAGCGTTTTTGTTAGTTTACTTGGAAAACTTGAGAAAATTAGCATGACCAACACTTGCCCGTACGCTTGCTGGATCAATGACTTCTCAATTCAATTTCATTCGTGCTTCTTGACAAATTTTTTGCATTGCTTCAAAAATTATTAGTCTTGTCCTTATTATATCTTAGCCATGTTGAGTCTTCTTTTCTAACTCATAATATTTATTTAAATTAAAAAAATACTTAATCAGAACCAATATCCAACGGTCTTTTGCGCTTCATGGACTCATAACTAAAGTATCAAACGCCCTTTGGCATTGTTAATGTGGAGCTGTTGTTGAACAGAGTTTAATGTTTCGTTTACTTTTTTAAGCTTCTTTTTTATCTGTCGGCGTCTGGGCTGTTGAGAAAATCTTGTCACCTTGCCATTTCTTTGATGATCAAACTTTTGTCTTTTGTTGTCATCAAATCGGCCTGGTAAACGATTAAATCTTCATACTGTGATGTTTGAGTCAGCTAGGCGCTTTATTTATTGTCAGTTTGGAACGATGCTAAGTTTAGCCTGTTTAATAGTTGAATCCTTGCTGTGTGTTTTGGAGTTTAGTTTATATTTTTTTGCTAGCTGCACTTAAAGCTAATGATCACAAGACCAGAGAGCTAAGACAACCGCTTTGAGGTAAGCTGAGGGTGCCTAACTATGCACCGTTGCTTAGAGACATACTACTCGGTACTGCCTTGGTTGTAGCAGGATTTGAGTCGATGTCAGTATTTGACCTTATGTATCAGCATTTAACGGCTAAGCAGGAATACATTCGTATGGTTTTGCTGTATTTTGAATAGGTCCTGCTCTTGTTTTTGTGGCATTTGGTAACTGTTTGTTTAATCTGAAGGTTTTTAATTCAGCAGCAGAATTGACATGATATCTCTTCCTATGGCGGTGTGCTGTAGGCACATTTGGATTAATCTGAACAGACAGGCTTTTTATAAAATAATAAAATATTTTTTTTAGTATTGTATATCTTGTAATCTGCTACCTCAATAGTCAGCCTCGCATCATATATTTAACAAATCAAATGGACATTAATGCGGTTTATCGGATTCTTCGTCTTTATCTATTTGAATGTTTATTACGTCACTCAGAGTTCTCACGCTTCCATGTAAATGATTTTACTCCGTTGAACTTAGGTCCAAATCTCATTTCAATTTTTACATTAAACCGTATTTTTCGTTGTTAATATCATCAAGTATTACACTGTGAGGTGTAGATCTTTAGACGCAAAGGATGCTTGCGTCGTTTTGAATCTTCTTACCCTCACCACACCCAATCATTTTTCTTTATTCGTCTTCATAATGATGACAAGGTTCTAAGTCCCGCTAGCATAGATTGTTTAGGGACTGTGCCCTCAACGTATCATTGTACTTTCGTTATTTTTGGATTTAATAAACTTTTCACTTCCTCGTTTGAATGGTTCTTCTTCTTCACCACAGCAATAATATACCTTTAGAGATCTTGCTGAGACGCTAAACTAAAGTCCTTATAGTGTCTGCCTGCTTTCTGGGTTTTGGTGCATGATGACGCACGTTTTCGTATTATTTTTATAGTTGGTGAATTATTTTGATCCCCAATCAGCTTTGCTATTTCAGGGTTGCTATAAAATCGGTCAACATCTAACGAGATGTCTGAATGCTGTACTTTGCTTCGGTGTTGTTGATTTGATAACACGTTTGTATTCATTAAAAGTTAGTTCATATGACCAATTTGTCTTTTAATGCTAATTGAAAGTACTGGGGCATGCGATTTTAACAACTCAAAATCTAGTGTGGAATGGAAAAGCGTTTACCATTACGAATAACTTACAGCTAAAAGCATTTTTGCTGCTTTTTACGCTCTGAAGGCGAGTTTCGGCGCATCTTTTCTAAGTTTTAGTGCTTCTCATTGCCTATTCCTCTGATGAAACGCAAGATCTTCCCTTTCATTCTCGGTTAGCCATAGATCAGAATAGGTTAAAAATATGTCTGCATTGTTTAAGAAAATACTTCTTGCCCTCAAGTTTTACAGAAAATTTTCTTAACGATTGCCGTCCCAAATCTGGACAACTGTTCTGGTTTGGTCTGTTGTTGAGCGAGTCTATTTTAAAAGTAAGCCGTGCAGAGCGGCACATATAGTATCTTGATACTAAATCGTAACATTATATATCTGCCCATCCAGTTATGGTACATCTGATATTTCGAAAATATCATCACTCACCGACTCTTGATATGTAATCTAAATAAAATTATGAATCTGCATATTCTCAAATAAAAAAAAATAAAGTGAAGGGATGGATTATTTTGGATAAACAGTAATTATTCGTTTATTTCCCCTGCTCTCTCTTCAAGCACACTTTAAGCGTAGTTCTTTTAGCTTTATCATATCCTTCAGGAGCCATAGAATTCGATGCACATATGTTCTTGTGAACTATTCTATTAATTTTGTATATACTTTAGTTTTATCAACCAGAAAAATAAAAAGTTTAATTCTTATTGTGTGAAGATATATACATACGTCATACTCGAAAACTGGACTAGGATTGAAGAGCGAAGAAATCTGATATTATACGTGTTCGTGTGTTTTTGTAGATTCTCAACTGGAGACGACATGGTGAAAAGGATCGCCTTTGAACGGGGCACTCGCATTGATCACCTACAAGATCTACACCCAGTATCCTATCTTCTAAAATATATGGATCAGATATACTACAATCAGATGATTTACTCATCTAAAAGCTCTCTTACAGAACCTTGATTAATTACTAACTTAGATACAATCTCCGCCGGAGCATATTTACAAAATACAGTTGATAGGTAGACACTATGAACTTACACACTCCGAATTTTTTAGACCATCCAAATGATTTTGATTCTTGCAAGATGCGTCATTTGTATTTGTAAAGAGACTTAGTTGATTCAAAGGCTAGAATTCTGCTGTTTCAGGCTTCTGACTAACGTCTTAAACTGTAATACTTTATTTCGGTCCCAGTTAACATTGAATATGTTTGTATAGCTCAATATAGAGAAAGATCGATGATAACGCATAGCTTTGTACAAGATCGTTTATAATTAATTTATCCACGTCAGGCTGTTAATCGATCTCGAAAATCGACTTGGGTCGTGTTGACCAAAATTAGATAGGGATGAGTTGCTTAAACTTCAAAAACACACTGCATGAACTCCCAACAGATTACCAAATTGCAAAACATGGAACTTAAAGAATTAAATCAATCAGAGGTGAATTTTTAAAATGTAATAGAAGCAGAATCCAGTTTATTCAGATGAAACAGCGTTTTAAGACTTTACTAGGACTCACCGCTACCCATGCGAGAATATAGTGGCCCTTGATCATGCTTTATGAAGGATCAGAGGCGAATTAACAATACAATTTAGGCAAAACGAGGAACGAACTAGATGAGCATATAAAAGAGAAAAGAAAAACTCGTGTGGCTGATGACGCCAAATTTGGGCCGGTTAATATTAAAGTAAGTATAGACTATGACTTAATGATCTTGAACAAGAAAGATCAGCAAGATAGAAGTGCTGATACTATCCTGAGACATTTACGTAACTCAAGTAAATTGAATAAGAGAAAACTATCGAAAAAATTTTATTATGAAGACACAACACTAGCAGAAGCGAATTCGCAACACTGTTTTTTAGAGAGCAGGGGAGTCACATTAGTTATGCGTTATAACTGCTTTAGGATTTGCAATAAGTAAATGGTTGATGGCTATTTTAAGGCGGCGGTGGTCCAAAAGTTCATTACCTCCGAGCCATCGCATACGCCTGATAATTCATGGCGTAAAAAAACTGTTGATCATCTTGTCGAATTTATTAAATAAAATAGTCTGGTTTAGACGTGATTGCATTTTACCAGGAATATTGGGGAGTATTGTCAGATGGCTTTTGTCTACTGCAGCAAGTAGTTGGCTTTATGGGCCGAGCACTTATGGACATTTAGTTCTCTTTATTGTTGGGTTAATATTTCTTAAGATAAAGGAACCAAGTAATCACTAGGCCAGTTAAGTCCAAGACAAGCGCTGTCTTTTCATATTCATTGGTCATAGCGAACAGAGTACGCGGCTTTGCTGAGTCTTCAATGACTTTGGGGGGTTGGACTTAGGGGATTAGATGAACTTTAATCTTGGGTGTGCTTTTTTTGGTTGAATATTACTGGCTCAAGAAATTTATGTCGTTTTTCCCCAACCTTCTGTATTGCCGCTATAAGAATTCTTTATTTATAGTTTATTATTATTCTACCTGGACGGTCTCGTAGGGTCAGATGGAGCATGTATAAACTATGCCAACAGCAAAGTCTACTTTCTTTGATCTTGCGTATTGTAAAACATGTTGGTATCTTCAATACTTGAAGGTAAATCAATCTGTAGAATTAATGGCATCTCTAAATTGTAAGTATTGTTTGTGCGCGTCCAAATCAGTAGATGGATCTGTTATGCTTGATCTTGCCTGATGCTTGCGACCCTTGTAACACAAAAGTAAGTGGTAATAGTGTCGTTTATTCGTTCTATTCCCGCCTAGTTAGGCAACCTTAGAAGTGTCTAAGATAATTGGTTGTCCATTTGCTGTTTTTTTGCTGTCGTTGCTGTAGGGCGGGGGGCTCAACAGTTTTGCAAAAAGGAAAGATGTGAAAGGAGGATGCCAGTCATAGTTACTACTTTTTCTGTGCGTGCCACGAAATAAAGGTCGCCTAGGGCCGTGATTATGATCCTCCAACTTTTGTCTAAAGCTGTCTTGATGTTAATATGAATTCGTTACAGATCCTTCAAAAGCCTTCATGTATATTATGTTGCTATGTGGATTAAATGGTTTGGTCATTGGTATGGTGCTCGCAGTTCATCAAAATACGTCTGAAGGGTGTTATAGATATTGGAATTCTGTACATCTGACCTACCAAAGGATCATGGTGATTTAAATGATCTGCATACGCCAATCCTTCACCAGTGGATGCGCAAAACACAGCTAACGTTTAACTGGTTCTGATAAAACTGCATCGGATGACCCTAAACACGCTTTCTTGATGTGGTCGTTTTCAATAGGGGGGGCTTAAGATATCTGATTAATGGAGTATCACCTTTTTATGAAAAGAGGCAGTCTGGGTCACAGCAATGTCAGGAGTATCGTGTGTTGTCTATTTTTTAGATTGTAGGCGGTCCCAACAGTTATATTTTGCATTCAGTTTATTTGGAATGCACTCATTTTAATTTGTTCAAAAATGTTTGTAACAATAACAACCTCAAGACGCACCTTCGTTTTTAGAACATGCTATTAATAACGAATGCGGCCAAATATGGTTGCGGACTTCATGAATATTTTTACAAAAGTGTATGGTTATTATTAGATGAATAGGGAGAATATTAACGGTTCTAATAGTTGACAAACAGGGCACCAAAGTTAGCCAGTTAACTATACCTGATGGTTAATTACGGGTTTTGCTCCCTAAAAGAAGCATTGTGTAACTTTGACATTACTCTCAAACTTATAACTAATGCAAATCTAAAATACAATGTTAAACATTCAAGCCTGAAGAAGAAGGAGGTTTACTATTTTGATAAAGAGCTAGCTAATAATGTTTGGCTTTTAGGCATAACATTTATTGATTTATGAGTTACACCAACCAACAACTACTTATGAGGGGGAAAGTCCGCTCGATCGGGCATTACATTCTTTACTCTATGTTCTTTTGGATGAGCTAAGCACTGATGAAATCTTATATGTTGGAAGGCCCTCAACTGTTTTTAGAGTATTCCATAAGGGAATGTGCATATTGCGATTATGAAATTCTACATTTCCTTATTTTCAGTTTAAAAGCTTGTTTGTGGAGGGTTGGATCATTTAATATAAAAATCAAAAGGACAAAGCGGGGGATAGTTGTGAAAATGTGATAACCTGCACATTGTTTTGGAAATAAAATAATGCGTTGTAACTAAAACTTGTCGCTGTGGGCAGAAGAATCGGAGTTACATTAGCGCCTGTGAGGTGTATAACTTTAGATAAATGAACCTGGCAGACGTTGCGGACTTTGAACAGAACGGGTGAGAATAGGCGCTTTGTATATGGTTTTGAGTTCACGAAGGATGGCGATTATAAACGCAAGAGGTTGGCGACTGCAAAAAAGTTTCCTAAAAACTAGAACAACTGCGCAATCTAGAGGCAAATAATGTTGGCGCAGTATGAATATAAATAGTTCGAAAACCTGACATTAAATGGAACTTAGAACCATATTTAGAAGGGACATAATATTTGAATATAAGCCCATTTACATATTTTAGCGTCAAAAAAGTTTCAGAAAAGCATTCAAATTTGGCCTTTACATGTATGTCATTATGCAGATGGACAATATAGGAAGAGATTGAAATTAAAGCCGTAATGGGGAAAAAACAGTACATCCTCCACAGTAAGAGAAGCGGTTTTAAAAGATGCTTCTACAAAAATTCAGTTCATTCCGCAAATGAAATGAGGAGACACGTTCAAATAATATTTGAAAATTTCTGTCTTAAATGATATGGAGAGAGGGATGGCTTTTTTTTTTTCCAATTCTTAAGGGTTGTGGGGGTAGTGACGTCCTTTTTAATTGAATTCTAATTAAGCTGGCAAAAACTTAGACGTTGACGTCTTAAAGTTACTGTCGTCATTCTTCACAATGGTCGAGGATATTAAGGTTATTTTTAATCAACAAGCAAACAAAATCATTCTTAGTCTAATGAACTATCTTACGCACTAAATTGGATTAATCTTACTCATTTTAGACCTGATAGGATTTTTTTTATTCTGAAAAGTTTTATCGTCAGAGGCATGATAAAAAACAATAACTGGATTAGTTTAATTTTAGTATAAAACTATGGAGCAGTTAAACTTTATGACAAAAAACCCTCATTTTCATTAATTGTGTGGACAGACTGGTTGTGGAAAAAAAACAATATTTGTCCTGACCTGTTACATACTGTTTATCGTTATAATTTTAATCATATTGTAGTTTTCTGATCCTACACTTTAAATGGACAAGCATATCATGAATAGAAGGTTTATATGGTAAGATGTTGAATATTATTTAGTTATCCTAGCAATAAAACTGAGTGAGTGTTTAGAACCAGTTTTATAGACTGTTTGAAGGAACGCAAACACTATTTTATTATAGATGACTGCTTCAGCAGAAAGAGAAATAGTTATAAAGAGAAACACTTGGTCAAAACTAGCTTTCAGTGGAAGGCATGCTGGGATAAGTGTGTGGATTTTATGTCAAAAAATATAACTCAGTTTTAAAAGACTTTAGTGATCAGTTTAAGGACTGTAGTTTTATTTCACATGAAAGACAGGAGACTCATTTGAAGAATGTTTGCGCGCGAGAAATGATGTTAATTGATAATGATCAGGAAAAAAACAGGGTTTAAGCAAAAAACTAAAATCTGAAAAGTTTTGTAAATTAGTATTGAAAACGATACCCTGCACAGTATGTTTGTTGGTTTAGGGTCGTTTTATGTTTTGGGTTATTGGTCAGAGAAACAGGAAATAGGGAGGCTTTTAGGGCACTTTCGCCCAAAACGTGGTGGAGTAGCAAGTGATCAGGATTGGTTAATTTACACTGTTCTCTAGCCTCCTCCTGTCGACACGAGGCAAGCACCCATATGAAATACTGTGTCCAGTGAGAGAGTATATTCATGAACTACATCCATTGTCCACACGATACACTGCCGGCAGAGGCACACACAGCAATGTGAGTCCACGCAGGAATGGTGCCGTTCAAGCGGAGCACGTTCGGCTGCTGCCAAACATGCCGACTTCACTGCAAGCAATGGCACTGCACGCCCTGCAGAGCGAAGCGCGGCACTCACTTGTCCTGGCTGTACCGGACGGGGAGACGCCAATGCCTACCTTGTCTGCCCGGGAGGGCCAACCCTCAGCTCGCTGGGCTTTTCCCCTGCCCACAAAACCAATGGGAGATAGTAGGTGGGTGGGGGGTTGTTTGTCCTGACGCTTACAAGCATCTTCTGTGTTTGGGTGAACTAGTTGAAGGAGTGAATGATTTGTGGATATGGCTATCCTGAATGACCATTTGATCATTGTATGAACTTTACCGGCCTCCCCCCACCTCCCCCTTCCCACCCCAAATGAAATGAAGGAGTAATTCTTGTTTATTAGGTAATGTGTGCTGTCTGAAGAGTGAAGTGATATACCATTCAGTTAATGACACAAACACATGTATCCAAAGCAACAAACAAACACAAGAAAAATTCATTAAAAAAAAAAAAATGACACTGACCAAAACAGGGCAGAAACTTAAAACCAATTCACTACACACACACACACACACACACACACACACACACACACAGGGGAAAACAACAACATCAACCCAAACCTGGCAGACTTTTTAATACCAATTCACAACTCAAAACATTAGCTAGAACTTTATGAGTAAGCCCTTCAGATGTATGTGAACTGTACCTGTTCCAGCTTCAATTCATTTAGGCAGACTCTCTGTTTCTAAGGAACGAACGAACTTCCCTCCTTGTTCCTTCCTGATCACTTCCCCAACACTCCATATTCTGCTGTGTTTGTCTCAATATCCCATCAATCACCAAGCAAGCAAGCAAACAAACAAAAGAGAAGCAGCAGACTCAAGAGTCCAGCGCTGACTACATACTGTCTGCGTGCCGGCGGCGGGTTTCTTGGGCTCCTCCACAGGGGCAGCCTGTCTCACTCGGTCACGGTCCTTCCTCGTCTTCAGCTTCTTCTTCTTCTTCAGGGGCTGTAAAGGATGACTGTGCTGGTCAACAGCTCCTTGGTGCATGTGCACCTGCATGTTCACTGACCGTTCATACTCTGTCTTCTCCCTGACTGTTTATCTTCTGTTTCGCTGATTTTCGTGGATGATCTCTGTGTAATAACATTCTTAAAATCTTAACTCATTCAGCTGGTAACTTTTTGAAAAAAAAAAAAAAATGATCCACACTCTCTCAGTTGAAAAATTATTTACATCAAGACACTGCTTTATTTTTTTTTTCACTCCTCTATTAAAAACATCTGCTAGACTTCCATACTGCTGCACTTTTCAGATTCTTTTCCAACATGTTTCGACTTTAAATGAAGAAAAAAATACATCCAGTATCAAAACACCACACTGAACGATGAAGGGTGAGATTAGCATCCACCTATTAGCTTCAAGGAAATGCAGAGTACAGGCAACATTAGCACAGGGGTTGTGGGAGACTCATAACAATCCACTGCCTTTACTTAGAAGGAGAAAAACCACAGCTATATCCACATTTACCCCCTTAAAGGAAGGTGATCTACTGACTGACGTAAGCTTTCTGAACTGCTTCTTAATCTTCTTTCCGAAAACAGACTATCTTCTCTTACAAGGGGTAATTGTGGCCATTGCCCAAACTAATATCACCAGATCAAGGCTACAAAAAGACTGACAACAACAATACTTCCACTGCCAGCAAACAAGCCAACGACAGAGTATGAAAACATACCAGGTGGATATGATCATGTCTACAAAGTGCACACAGCCTCTGTCTGCCACTGACTTAGTATGAAAACATACCAGGTGGATATGATCATGTCTACAAAGTGCACACAGCCTCTGTCTGTCACCCACTTTACAGTCCCATTTTGGTAGAGTCTAGACAACTTCAGACATTCATGATGACAAAGTTTTATTTCCAACTCTCTCTCTCTCTCTCAAACACACACACACACACGCACACACGGTTACCACTGTTTTGCTTTTCTTTTTAACAGACCTTGCAGGAGGAAACAACAAAAAAAACGACTCTAAAGTTAAACACTGCACACCTGCCCATACACACACACAGACACACAGACACACACACACACACACATACACACACACACACACACACACACACATACACACACACACACACATACACACACACACACACACACACACACACACACACAGACACACCACACACACACACAGACACACACACACACATACACACATACAACACACACACACACACACACACACACACACACACACACACACACACACACACACACCAGAATGTAACAACTGAAACCTTCCTGTATGAACAGACATACACTCTATGACATGTATTTCACATCCAGTTCTCCATCTGTACACACACACACACACACACACACACACACACACACACACACAACACACACACACACACACACACATGCAACACCAACAACAGGACACTATACAAGCAGCATACCTGCAGTGCTAACATAAACAGTCAAACATCACACACAGCAAATCATAACTCAGCTGAAGGATTAACACTGGTTAACCACACCATGATTCTAGTGCATTTGTAAAAATCCTTCTTTTTATTTCCTTTAGCAGCTGGGGTGCTAAACGTGTTAATACTGGTTAAATGTTTAGTCCCAAGTCTCTTGCTGGAATAGGCCTTGTAAAATATCTCTGTCCTAGAAGCCAAAGTTTGGGAGATGGTTATCGAATGAACAACACCTTAGAATAGTTATCAAATGAGCAATACCTTAGAACAGATATAATCTGAGCTCCATCGTTTAGATGTGTTCTCAAATTGCTATGGATCTCTATCCTTTGCAACTGTTGTCATTCTCATTCATCTTCTTATTTCTTTAAGAACAAAAACAACACACATAATTTCAAGCTCACATGTGGGTGGGACAGAAAAAAGAATCCATGCTACCCACTGTGACACAACAGCTATTACTGAACAGTTACCTGTCTAATGAAAAGTCCACAGTTATAAGTGGAATAGAGACCCGCAGAAATCTGTCCCACTGATGTCCACACAACCATGTACTGTACATACTCAGGTGTCATAGCATAACTCCTGTCTTGGAAAAGTGTTTATGGTGGACAGATTCAACCCCACAGTTTTGGTATGTGAAAAAGATAACATTGCTTATAGCCAAGCCAGCTGCAAATGGCCATATCAGGGCTGCTATGTGCCTGCACATATGAGTACTTGTATGATCTTTTGATCACTCGAGTATTTGTACATATTCAGGGACCATAACATTGGCATTTGACTGAGAGAAAAATCACAACACTATCTAAATTCAAATCCACCATACGGGAACAGTCTGGCTACCAGCAGAACACAGCAGTGTAAAACTTTCAAGGACAACATTTGAGACATCTTAGATGTCTAGGCCTCAAAACAGATTCAAAGGGACATCTACCATACAGAAATCCACATCAATATATATATTTAGAGGTAACAAGATGTATGGACAGCTGTCTATGACAAGTGTACAAAATTCAAGGTCAAAATATCCATAGTCGTCTCACAATTGTCCTCTCAGCTGCAACAAAACATGAGCCACAACATAAAGACAGCAGACAATCAGAGAAAAGTCTACATCAGTATACAGATTCAGGGCCAAAGCAAGCAAAAGTCGTCATGCCTCACAGAAATCCACACCAATATACACATTCAGGGGCAACACCATGGATAACATATGACTGAGAGAAGTCCACACCCGTATACAGATTCAGGGCCACATTACAGGCAGCTAACAATAGGCCACACGGGTATACAGATTCAGGGTCCACAACACGGACAGCTGACTGGCCAACCATGAGCACCCTAGTCGTGTTGTCCGGGCAATCAACATACCATGTCCAAGAAACAGGGGCATGGACCACGCTCACTACGAGCGGCACAATGAGGAACGTGGTGCATGTGGCTCGGTCGGCGAATACGTCTCTGGCCCAAACAATGAAGATAGATTTCTCACTGTCTTGGAAGGGATTTTTCTTGTTTGCTTGTTCATTTTCTTAATCCACCATCAACATGAACTGAACTGAGCAGAATCAACAACAGTTATGACAAAAAGTAACAGGCTGTAACGAATTTTATTAACTGGTCTCTATGTGGAGCCTGTGGTGTGTGTGTGTGTGTGTGTGTGTGGTGTGTGTGTGTGTGTGTGTGTGTGTGTGTGTGTGTGTTTGCATGAGTGTGTTAAAGTCTGTCCATGCATCTAACTTGTTTTCATTCATTTTTTATTTTCAAATTGTTCAGAAATTACAACTGGAGGAGGGACAGGTCGTTATTTTTGTAAGGTGAAGTACTCTCTCTCTCTCTCTCCTCGCTCTTTCTCTCTCTCTCATTTTCTAATTTTCTATTACTCATATATAAATCCTGGCAACAGATCTGAAACCGCTGATTTTCTGTCACATTCAGGAGAGACAAGAGAATTCCCAACAATGACTCATCTTAAAAACAATGTGAATACAATACTGCCAGCACATGTGTGCTGTGAGAGACATTTGTCAACAGCAGTTAACGCACACAGCAGAGTGCCAAGTGGTATCTCACACATTTTGTGCAGAGAACAGGTGAAGTAACCACCAACACAACGGTGGTTTGTTACACACACCATCAAACACTGTCCATGTTTCTACGACAAAGTCTCCGGAAACCAAAGTAATGTTACACACTGCTGTATGGTATACACTCAGCAGATCAAGTGTAGGGCGGAGTCGCCACAGCTCTTTTGAGTGACATTGGTTTTATGACGTTACCTGGCTGGGTGCACTCTGTTAAAGTAATATGTTAGAAAAACTGCAAGGTAACTGACAATCACATGTTGATCATAGTAATGCACAAGACTGTCACTGTTCAGATGGGAGCCAGGACTTAGGATGAAACTTTGTCAAAGGATGATACAGGCCACACTCTTCAAACTGCTTTGAGAAATTAAAGGTTGGCACACACTGGGGAAAGGTCAATTTTTTTCTTTTCATCTGGAACATATCAAATGTAACACTGACATGGCTAAAAATGAAACTGTGCAATTGGAATTTCAGTTGTATTATATGCCATATGATCAACCACACAAGGCCTTTTTGGACTGGAGCATATTCAAAGGATTCTAGCCACAAAGATGACAAAAGAATAGTTACAGGATGATTTTCTGCACTTTCTCAATATTTCCTTCTCTCTTTCCTTTTGTCATGTAACATGAAGTATTCTATTACTTGCATTTGCACTTTTATCCTGTCTTGTGTTAGAGCATTCCTGCATGATAAAGTGGATTTAATAATCAGTAAAGAATGAATCACACAACTGCTTCACAATTTGACCAAATCATGAAATCTTGGCCACTGCAAAATCAGCCCCAAAGCAGCAAATTAAAGATTTGCTCCTCAAAAAGTCAATACTTTGTGCTAAAGTGCAATAAAGTGAAATGCTAAACTGTATATTCTGGTCACTGTAAAACCACCCCAAAAGCAGCAAACAAAAGGTATATCTTGATCAGTATGCGGAATCACTCAACTATGTGAAATGGAAATTAGATAAAAAGTATGTCTTGTAGGTGGGATACTCAATCATGTGCGATGCAAATTAGATTTTGGAAAGAAATATCATGCCGGTGGCATGCTCAACCATGAAAAGTACAAATTAGATGAAAGTGTCATGTGAATGAGCAACTCAAGTCATGTGAAATACAAATAAGGTAAAGTATATCAATCGAAGCAGAATAAAAAGAGCAAAGCAGTTTGCAAAATGAATTCCTTGAAAGTACACCTACATCGAGTTCTTCCTGCAACAAACCAATGACCAGACACACTGTATATGAGGATCACCGGGCACCCTATGACACATAACATATGCAGTCACTCACAAAACACACCAGACACACTGTATATGAGGATCACCGGGCACCCTATGACACATAACATATGCAGTCACTCACAAAACACAAGTATCAGGCGTTTACCACTCATTACAAAACACCAGATTCAAATTATCACCAGTCACAACAGAACACACATGTAAAAAAGTATTACCAGTCACCACAGAACACAGATGTCTATCAGCAGTCACCACAGAACACAAATGTGTATCAGCAGTCACCACAGATGATTCAGACTATCACCAATCACCACAAAATACCATCATCAAACTATTGGCAGTCACCACAGAACACAAATGTCTATCAGCAGTCACCACAGAACAAATGATTCAGACTATCATCAATCACCACAAAACACCATCATCAAACTATCAGCAGTCACCACAGAACACAAATGTCTATCAGCAGTCACCACAGAACACAAATGTCTATCAGCAGTCACCACAGAACACAAATGTTTATCAGCAGTCACCACAGAACACAAATGTCTATCAGCAGTCACCACAGAACACAAATGTCTATCAGCAGTCACCACAGAACAAATGATTCAGACTATCATCAATCACCACAAAACACCATCATCAAACTATCACAAGTCACCAAGTCACCACAGAACACACAAGAATCAGACAATTATGATCACCACAGAATACAAGTTTCCAACCATCACCAATCACCACAGAACATAAAACATCCAACTATCACCAGTCACCACAAGTATCAGACTGTATCCAGCAACCAAGAGCACACAAGTATTAGACCATCACCAGTCACTATGGAACACACAAAAAATGTCAAAACTATCACCAGTCACCACAGAACAGACAAGTGTCAGGCTCTTACTATCACCACACAACACAGGTGTCAGACTATCACCAGTCACCACAGAATATAAGTATCACACTATCACCAAACACCACAGAAGTATCTGAGTATCACCAGATACCAAATAGTATGCAATTATCAGACTATCACCAGTCACCACAGAATATGAGTATCAGACTATCACCAGTCACCAGAGAAGAATCAGAGTTTTATCAGACATCAAATAGAACACAATGTCAGAAAATCACCCGTCACCACACAACACACAAAAAGTGTCTGTCACCAGTCACCATAGAACATACAAGTGTCAGACTATCACCCTTCACCTCAAAAACACATAAGTACCAGACTCACAATTCCACTAATGCATCACTCTTAATTTTCCACTGCTAAGCAAATGCTCACTCACGGCACTCCTCCACCCCCCCCCCCCCTCCACCCCCACTCCATCCTCTCTCTCTCCCCCATCCCCAGCCCCCCTCAGCCTCTTCAAATAAATATAAGGTATGCAACATCAAAATAAGAACAGATCTGAACTTAAATGAGCATTTTATCATCAGCTCCAACAATATTCAGGTCTTCAAAACACAAAGTGCTGAGGCACCAAACATTAGGAGCAAATGCACTGAACATCAAGTGCAAATGCACCAAACATTGAGTGCAGATGAATGACAGCACATGCACACAACAGATCGCTGCTCAGCTCCCATGTATTGTGAAGACAAGCCACAACACACACAGCTTTTCATTCACACCTGATTTGAGCGCAGCTGTACCATAACATATCCAACTTCCCTGTTTACAGTGAAAGATACTAATTCAGATCTTCAAAGAAAAATACTCCCTATTTTACTTTTCTGCTACTTTTAAAAAAATCTATATTGATGCCTTGCAACATGTTGCAAAAGGTAAAAAAAGAAAAAGAAAATAAAACTCAGAACAGAGATAAGTGTCGATAACTTCGTTTTTCAAAGCACAAAACTGAAACCCAGAGGCCAGAAGGGTAAACAAAAAAAGCTTTAATGACTTCCTGTAACTGGACAGACAGACAGAGCAGGAGAGAGAGAGAGAGAGAGAGAGAGAGAGAGAGAGAGAGAGAGAGAGAGAGAGAGAGAGAGAGAGAGAGAGAGAGAGAGAGAGAGAGAGAGAGAGAGAGAGAAGAGAGAGAGAGAGACAGACAGAGAGACAGACAGACAGAGAGAGAGAGTGAAACTAAACAGTTTATTTGTAAACACCAGAGCCCCCTTAAGATGGGAAGAAACAGACTCCACCATGAAGAGAAATCGGTGTTTTCTAGACAAGCCACACAAAACTGAACCATTTCGTCAAACCTCATTCCAACACTACACACTTTCATCAAACGCACTGAAAGCACTGTATGTGGGGAAAAACTGCAAGTCTTTTTTCTTCCTCCAATGAATTCATTCAAGGTTACATAAAGAGATCCCATATGATATGCGCTTAGATTCACAGAGTAAAGAGAGAGAGAGAGAGAGAGAGAGAGAGAGAGAGAGAGAGAGCAGGAGAAAAATTAAGTGAAATGGAATTAACTGAAATAGAATGAAATGAAGTGAATTAGTTTCTTCCATCAGCCCAGAGAGAGCGAGAGAGAGAGAGAGAGAGAGAGAGAGAGAGAGAGAGAGAGAGAGAGAGAGAGAGAGAGAGAGAGAGAGAGAGGAGAGAGAGAGAGAGAGAGAGAGAGAGAGAGAGAGAGAGAGAGAAGAGAGGGAGAGAGAGAAAGAGAGTGAGACAGAAAAACAGACATACAGACAGACGAACATTCATTCAGAGACAGAGAGAAAGAGAGACAGAGACAGAGAAACTGAGACAGAGACAGACAGGCAGACCCTCAGCCCAGACAGTGTACAGCAACATTACAGCAATCTCCTGTTGGAGATGTGTGAAGTGTCTGCGATCTCAATACTTACCCGGTCCAGGTTGTACTGAAGGTGGACCGTGGTCCGTCAGAGACTGAGCTATCCGAACCTCCATCACTGCACACACACACACACACACACACACACACACGGTCACACACACACACACACACACACACACACACACACACACACACACACACAACACACACACACGGTCACACACATGCATGCATACACACACAAACACACACACGGTCACACACATGCGTGCATATACACACACACACACACACACACACACACACATACACACAAACACACACACACACACACACGGTCACACACATGCGTGCATACACACACACACACACACACACACACACACACACACACACACACACGGTCACACACATGCGTGCATACACACACACACACACACACACACACACACACACATACACACACACACACACACCAGCAAACTGTTGTTATTATCAAAGACAAAGCTGTATGTCATACTTGTCCACACATGCACACACACATGCAAGGAATATATGCAGTTAAACCTATACACACATAATTTCATGTTGCTTTCTTTCACACATATATACATATAATGGGATTGGAGATAGCAGCTGGGTTTTTGTTTTATATTGATTATTTTGTGTTGTCCTGTAAGGATAGCATGAAAAATAATGCTGCAAAGCTTACTATGTCTTTTTATCCCCTAAGTAAGATGATTTTGACTTTTCTTATAAACACACCTGCATGCACACACACACACACACACACACACACACACGCACACACACACACACACACACACACACATTCATGCAAATATACACAGATGTCATTATTAATACAGACACAAATCAGATTTTTTTTTCAACATATGAACACATGTATCTACAAATTCAGTGCACTTTTCTTACTTTGAAAATGATTTTTAAAAAAAAAAAAAATTACCCATAACATAAAAACACACATGTGCATCATTACTACCTCGACTCACACATTGTCTCTTTCCCGACAGCCTCGTTTTCATTCAACACCTACCTTGTGCCGAACTGGATGAAGATAAATGATTGCTTATTCATTTTCGTTGTCCTGAGTGTTGTGTACCTTGAATGAAGAAGATCTAAGAGGTCGAAACACTTTGTGTTTTGTCTTGTGATTCATTTGTCTATGTTTTTTTTTGGCGGTGCTTTATCAATAATGTTTCAAATTTCTTTAGACTTCTGCCTGCAGCTGCTTCACGTTGCAACTTGGTCAAAGTAGAGCTGATTAAATCCATGGCTGTGCTGGTTAGAATCAAGCCCCGAGAACCACTACGGTAGCCAGACTAGCCTAGATGGAGGATTGAAAGCTGGTCGAATTGTTTTGTTTTCCAAGCATAATTATGTCCGCAGCATTGTAAACACCAGGTCAATGTATGTCCATTGTGGCAGCTAACGCTGATGTGTGAAAAACACTTGAGTCATAGTGTTCTGTCTCTCCAAAAAGATCCAGTGCTCTCAACATTTCCAAGGTTAGTTTCAGGTTTGTTCAATTTGAAAATTACCATTTACTTTTACTGTAAAATTCCTGCATGATATAAAGGTCAAATTCCTTTTACAAAATGCATGGTCTTTATCAGTATCAACAGAGGTTGTCTCCCCCAACCCCCCTCCCCCTTTTTGACATTTATTTCAGAGATGCCTCTCCACATGAATAGCACCACCAAACAACCGAAAGTAAAGGGGCACCTCCACAAGTAAGACCATTCTTCTTGCAAAGCTCTGCTGTAAACCTTGTTTGAAGTGTACTAAACACTGATCAGCAGTAAACATAATTACTGGGAGTGACAGACCAAGTCATTTACTCATGAACTAATACCATTCCACAGATCTGTTATCCACGTGTCAAACACACACACACACACATACACACACACACATGCATGCATGCACATGCACACACACAACAACACACAACACACACACACACACTCACACACACACAACCACACACACACAAGCATCACACAAACCTACACGCACCAGCACAAATACAGTCAGATCATACATTTGCAAACACTGTGTTATAGTGCAACAACACCACGGTTTAATATTTCACATGTTTTAACGTCCCTACTGGCTCGCAATTGATGCGACCCCAAAACATGTGTAACAAAACAAAAACCAAAATCAAAGGTGAGACATTTATTTTCTCCTGTGTAATGACATCTAGACAACAATCACAATACTGGATGTCACCAAAAGTGCCTCAGAAGAACGACAGTGGAGCAGGAAGAGTGGAGGGGGGGGGGGGGGGGGGGGGGGGGGGGGGGGGGGGGGGGGGGGGGGGGGGGGGGGGGGGGGGGGGGGGGGGGGGGGGTATGGTGCGACTATAGAATGAAGGACAGTGGGAGTGTGTGAGGGAAGATGATGTGAAGAGAGGGATAATCCTAACTATTGAACTGTTGCTTGTACATGACCACATTGGAAAGCTTCTGACATCAACCAGGCCTGAGAAAGAGAACTTTCAATCTACTTCATCATCAACTGGCGTCTCGACTTTTGAAACATATTCCTTTCATGCTCCCATCCCATACAGTGATTTCCTTTTGTCAGTTCAGGACGGTTTTGGTCCAAGAAATTATGGAGAATCTTCCAACATAACAGAAAACGCCATTCAAATCAGCCTCCATATTTTTGAGAAAAGTAGATCTTGAAACATGAAGAGTACAACAGGCAATCTTCTTTCCTTGATCTCTTAGTCCAGATCAAAGACAATCACACTCTCATATAAGTTATACAGTCACTCATCAGAGATTTATGCTTCTTGATAGATGTTTATGAAACGCAAAAAATTACTGTTGCCAAATATGTCATTTGTGAATATTTCCATTCATACCAGAATTCCAGACTATAGTTTTGGTGGGGATGTTGCCTTGAGGATTTCGTGTCAACACTCTTTCGTAGTTACCACACATAATCGTTTACTGCCCTGTGCCTCTTTTACCTATCAAGATTCATGGCGATCCAACTGTAGACTTGGAAAAATAACACCACCATGTGATTTTCAATCGTATCATTATTATCTGGCCTTTGAGAAATTAAAAAATGAGTAAAAGCCAGTCACAAACCCATGTGAAAAGTAATCCTACATCTTTCACTCCCTGGGGAGCTTCGCAGGCAACAGCCTTCAGCACGCCTGTTGATGATTTGACTCCGTAACCTATAAGACGGATACATGTGAAAAAAAGAAGAAAAAGACCCTGCCTGTTTAAAAAAAAAATGCATTAATACTTTATGACTGCAGCACCACCTAAGGAGATAGATAATGAGGCAAATTCCACCCAAAAGCAGAAGATAAAAATTGTTTTGAATTCTCAGAAATATAAAAATGCCCTTTCAGCTTCCAGCGAACATGTATTAGGGTTGGTTTTTTGGCAAGTAAAGACACAATGGGTGACACGTCCTCTCCTCCCCCCCCACCCCCCTCCCCTCCAACCCCCACCCAGCACCCCCCTCCAACCTGCTTTCACTAATCAGCAAAATGATGGTTTGAATTCTAAACAGCTCACTAGATAAAGTACAGAAAGTTACAGAGTGTTATTTTGCATAATATACTCCAAAATGCAATGAGCTTACTACATTTTTTTTTTATCCATTATGTGTTAGGTCATGCTTGTATTCTCGAATAGTTGATTTTGTCTTATCACATTCTGTCAACATGCAAGACTAGTTTTTTACATCTGAACCTTGTAAATCAATCTTAAACAGCTGCTAGGGACCATCTGCATGTAACCACCCAACTTTGAGCTCCCATTCGCACTATTCTTATAAGACATGGGAAACATATACAGCAAGCAATAAACAATATCAATTGTTGCTGTTAAACAATCACGTGCCCAATGACACCAAAGAAATGCTGTTTTCCTCCAGTTGTTCTGTTTTGTCTGTTGTAACAATCACTGCCAATGACACCATAGAACCTGTTTCTCTCCAGCTTTCTGCGTCCTGTTATGGAAGGGTCCCTAGAACGTTCTTATGCCTCATGGCTATAGTGCCAGCAATTGTGGCACAACTCTATACGTTATAAGTCAAGGGCAGTTTTATGATTCACGTAAGACAAAAGCCTCTTCTGGTGTCCCACAAGGGAGATCAACTAAAAACAAACCAACAGACAAAAACTGCGTAAGTCCATAACCTTGTGAGGGAAGACACCTCCTGTGAGTTTCGATAACAATAAAACAGAATGTGCTGAAGTTTATTCGTTTAAGATCTAAAACTACCACTTCCGACATAATTTACCATTTGTTATGGTAGGTCACAGACTGATTCCTTATGTCTCTTGTCTTTAATCAACTCAGAGAAAAGGTTCCACTAATATTTCGGCCTTTTAAAATTCCCTCAGAGTTCCCCGGCTTGAAAAATTTCTCCTAACTTTTCGCACCCGGTTTGACCAAAAAAAAGCCCCAATAAAAAGGAGGGAGGGGGGGGGGGGGGGGGGGGGGGGGGGGGGGGGGGGGGGGGGGGGGGGGGGGGGGGGGGGGGGGGGGGGGGGGGGGGGGGGGGGGGGGGGGGGGGGGGGGGGGGGGGGGGGGGGGGGGGTGGGGGGGGGGGGGGGGTGGGGGGGGGGGGGGGGGGGGGGGGGGGGGGGGGGGGGGGGGGGGGGGGGGGGGGGGGGGGGGGGGGGGGGGGGGGTGGGGGGGGGGGGGGGGGGGGGGGGGGGGGGGGGGGGGGGGGGGGGGGGGGGGGGGGGGGGGGGGGGGGGAGGGGGAATTCAGTATTTTCATTCCATAATAACTGAGTTATCTTTCAATTTGTCCAAACTTTTGTTGCGTTCAACATTGTTTTTCCTGACGCCTGAGAGCAACATTACATTCAATGTCCTCGATTTTGCCTGTAGCCCTTTTTTTGTGTGTGTGTTTTTTTGAATTTTTCTTTCATATGGCAACTGCGCACCACATTCTGTTGCAGCTTTGAACATCACAAACAAGTTCAACTGTATGTCTTCACTGGACCCTTCTCTCCATCACCCTTCCCCCCCCCCACCCCTCCACTCGCCTTATACCTCGCCCTCTCTCCTTTCTCCTGGTCACTACAGAAGTCCCTCCAGGGCATCATAACAATTACACTGAACGAGTGGAACTTGCGTCTCTCATACACAATGGAGTTTTTCCAGCTACCAACCGTTTTTCCTAAAGACAGAAACATTCGAGCTGACAAACGATAAACTATTGCTTCAGCTCAAACCCAACAGCACATAACTCCAGACTGACGATGTTCATAACCATGCACCGACACACATGCAGACAATAGCACAACAAACAAACCTCCGTCCTCCCCCCCCCCCTCCTCACCCTCTCTCGCTCTCTCCTCCCTCCCTTGCCTCATTATCCAAAAAGAGGGTCAAGGCTTTCCTGACTCACTTCACTTGACCACTGTACACAGCCCAATAACTAAGAAATGACGAAACAAATTCACAGTAACTCCAGACAACTAACCCTGTGACCTTTGAAGACCTGATGAAGAGGGTAAACATATACATTACCTGCAGGGCTGAACCGACAAGAAAAGAACTGTAAAACACGTTTGGGAATGTCCAACAGTAAACAATAAACTGCTTATCTTTGCCTCCTCCACAGCATGTTTTCGGGGATATCACAAATAACACGAAGCAGACCCCCAAATGGAAAAAAATAAAAAAAAAAAAAAAATACGCTACTTCCACTGGACAGCAGTCCCACACATGTGACACATTTGACTGTGACCTGACCCTAGAGTACAGCAATATAAGGTCGCTTGTGCTCTTTCTGAACCTTCCTTACTCACTTTTTTCATGCTCTGCCTTTTCTTTGACTGCAATGTGTTTTTCAAGACACAGATAAGAAAATCACCGGCATTCCTTTCTTGTGTCCATAGATAGCGCTTATGACCTTAGTACTGTTGTTCATAAGCGATGAATCAACACGAACACATAGGACTCACACACACACACATCACACACACCCACACACATTCTGCACATATGTTCACCTACATACATACACACACACACTCACTCACACAAACACAGCACACATATGAGCAAACACACACCACACACACACTCACGACACACACACAACACACATGCCACACACACACACACACTGACACACACACCAACCTTTGTTGAGTTTCGGGTTTACATTTTAAGTGGAGCATAAACATTTTGCCCCTCTCCCCTCCCCCTCCATTCCTCCCTTCCCCCGCCCTCCACCATCAACCCACCTCTACCCGTTCCTACGTCCCCTCTATCACGCACCACGCATGCACCAACGACGCACACTGCACACACACACACACACACAGAGCTGACAGTCATGGTCCTGATCAATTCAACGATTCCCTTTTCACTCCCTGTAACAGAAAGAATACCACCACTCACAAACGAAGAAAAGCTTCAAAGCCAGTACACTGGTACAAATGCGTTTCAACCCACTGAAAAACTTCAAAGCCGTTCACTGTACAATCTGTCACCCACATTAGAGAAAATTCAAATCCAGTTCACTGGTACAAATGCTTGTCACCCACAGTTTTCTGCTCTGAACTTTCACATAACCTGAACTCACCCCCAGACAGGTGGTCCTACCTGCTAATCAATTTCAGAGTCTAGTTCAGACAATAGACCTCAGGCACGTGCTCGTAGTCGGGACCGAAGCGAGCGAGATTTCCTTGTTTCATGCGTTTTCCAGGTTACCCCAAAAGTTGCATAACTGCAACGGTTGAATATAGTGAGATCAGTGCATTGCTTGACCAATGTTCACCTGGCCACACACACACCTCAAAGTTTGTAAATATAACCAGATCTGAGTTTTTATCATAGTCTGATTACAAGATGGCAACAAGCAAGATGGGCATCAAAGCCACTATAATGAACCACTATATCTGCGCGCATATACCCAGAAGAGGCATCTCTTAAAATACTTGTGCAGATCAAAATAGTAAACCACAGAAGAGGGAAACGGACTGGCCAACACACCACACACACACACACACACACCTACACCACACACACACACACACACTCAAACACACACACACGCGCACTCACCGTTTTTCTCGCTCTCTCTCTTCTCTCATTCTCTCTCTCTCCTCCTCTCCTCTCTCTCTCTCTCTCTCTCTCTCTCTCTTCTTTCACATACATACACATCACATACCTGTACCAAGAACAACAAGCACATGTGCACAAATCATACACACACTCTCTTACTCACCACACACACACACAACACACGACACACACACACACGCAACCACACATCACACACATACACACAACACACACTCAGTTTCAGAAATCACCCACAACAGAATGCATCAGCAATAAGAGCCAGAAATAAAAAGGAAACTTAACCTGTATAAAAAATCACCATTTAAACTACTCTAAAACAAAGAAGATACCTACGGAAAGGAAACAATCATTTATCATATCATTGAATCCGTAGTAACCACACCTGCACTGCTGAAGAAAACCTAGTTTAAAAGAAACAATCACTTTTCTAACATTATCTTTTAACCCACACTGCACTGCTGTGAAACATTTCGTTTCGACTGGGATGTCAAACATACAAAAATTTATTCCCCCAACTATATTCCACTCACACTCACATATATCTTTTTTTCACCAGATGATTTCCAAACCAGGCACTTCAATTCAAGTATATACAGCACGACAACAGCACACCCAAATACGACCCTTTACCCTGACGCCCCTACAGCGTGGGAAAGGGGGAGGGGGGGTGGTCGCCGCTCTATCTGGCCAACTTGCTACTGCATACCTGCATTCGCAATCGACACTTTTATTTTCTCTCTAATTCCAGGTATGTATAAGTACTCATATCATAGAATCTAGAACAAGAGAGAAGTAATGGTTCATAGAAAAAGTAGGAATGAAGAGTTAACACATCTACACAAAGCCCAAGCGCTCTCTCAACACTATAGTCACAGCACAGAAAACTGCCTGAGACAACCAAGTTGCACTTTTTTTTCAAAACTGATTTTCTCTGAAAACACAACAGAAGCGACAGTGACTTAGCTTTCAGCATAGTAATGCAGTAATTTTATCTTTTGATAATATAGTTTCAAAAGTCAGAATAATGACATCATGCTGGCTTATGAGTTGAAAATGAAGTACTTTGGCCTACTTTTTTTTTTTCCCCTTCGGCAGGTACCTGGGTCTCCATTCCCCAACACTTCCTGTCCATGGCTTTTGGGAACATATGCAACAAAAACATCACCTTCGGTACTTCAGCTCTGCTGCTGTAATGCCGAAGTTCCTGTTCTTCATCAGGTGCTGGGTGCCAAACACAACTCTACCACTCAAGCACTGCCTTACAAGCTGTCTTCACACCATAAGCACTGTTCAATATTTGACAAGAGGCATGGGCTTGTTGGTTTCTCTTAACTAATGAATAAAACTGACGCTGTGACATTTGCTATGCACGCCATATGATGTAGTAGATCTGAACAATTCTCTGATATGGCCTGATCAGATCCCTGGAAAGTTGGCAACAAGCGCTGTAAGGACGAGACCATTGCTATCATTCTTGCAGTATGTCCGCCAGGCTATAACTATTTTTTTTTTTTTTTTTTTTTTTTTTTTTGCTGTCCCACTCTCTGCGCCACCTCAGAGCAGTGCACCCACGCCGCTCATTCCGACACCCCGTCCCACAGCCACAGCCCGTCGGCCCCGCCGCAGCCCCGCAAACTTGAACTTCTCAGGGCAAGTCTCAGAGCAACCCACCGGAGGATACACTGCAACTGCTGCCGAGTCACTTCGGTGGGTTCGTGGCCCTGTTTCTGATCCAACATAACGCAGGACACCACCCTTCAGCCACCTACTGACGACAATAATGCTTAGTCGTCGGAGCCGGCGAGTGGAGCTCTCCCTCCGGAGGGCGCCTCCATGTTCTGTCCCACGACTGCCCCCATGGACTCGCCGATACCGGTGGAACCTCGCGGAACCAAACCAAGGTCACAACTGGAGAGGGACATCGAAATTGAGGTTCACCATGAGAGCAGGGCAGAAGGGCCACAGAATTTGAGACATTGTTTTTTAATGCTGATCGATGAGAAAGGAGATGATTAAGATGATGCTTACGATTTCCATTTCGGTCTGAGACAACATGACAGGCTGTACTCTACGCTTCCGTTCTGAATATATCCCGCGTCAACCATCCAAGAGATCCAGGCACCTGCAGTGTTGGTCGAAATGTGAGCAACACTCTCAGAAATGCAGCCATTAAGTGGATGAAAACTCGACGGGGTCCCAGTCTTCCACGATTGCCGCAGCAAACTCAACTCTGGGTAGGAGCCGGTCGGGGCAGAAAAAACCCCACATGACTTCTGATGGATTCGAACCCACTACCTCCAGCCGGAGCCGCGACGTTAACCACTTCATCCACCATACGGCGGCTGGTTAGGCTGGAATCAACTTCCAACTGGCTTAAATCCGCCATTACCACAATTCTGTGAAGATTTCATGTCCACCCACAGAGAGTGATCGCACAAGTCGCATACACGTTCTGCTTTCACCAAGCTCAGAGGTCAGGGAGTATGATACTTTACTTTGCATTTCATTGGGGCATACTGCTGTCCCATTAAGATAACAGGACACTGCTACACTCCTCTAAAGAAAAAGTTTCACCTCCTCCAACGGTTTGATATAACGGTGTCTGTGTTTCAGAACATTCAAAGAATTTGTCTGTGAGTTTAAGCCGCGTTATTCACATAATCTATGCTTTAGAACATCTTCCAACGTTCATCTGTCCATGTACTTTTTTCCTATCGAGCATGGTTCCCCACGATGCACAATCATATTCAGTGCTGTTCTACATCAAGACATCATATCGGCATATTACATACATGTATAATTGATTAGTGGTTCTAATTTGCTTGCTTGAATAAAAAAAAGCATGCAAGTTCCTTTCACTCGATTATTTGTTCAGAACAAAATGACACACTGTGACATCCGATCGCTTCGATGGTGAATGGTCCCCAAACCACATGTGAACCATACCAAAGATGCTTCCACATCACAAGCAGCACAATACGAAGCAAGGCATGGTGCAGGATGGAACACGAACAAACATGCAGTACGATCAAAAACAAAACCAAAAAAAGTGAGACGTGAACGATGACCGCTGTATCGTCCTATTTTCCACTTCTTTTTCCATCATCCCCTACTTCGCAGGTGTTATGGAAGTATTTAATATGCAGAGTCCCCAGGGCTACGGAAGTATTTAAAATACAACAGAGCCGGGGTTTGAGGTTATCTTTTATAAACATTAGTCTGAACAAAAATGCAACAGGTTTCCTCCCATCCTTGTCCAAACTGTTTCAGCAGTTGTTCTATGTAATTCATTCACTGTTCTCCAGTTTTTGATCAATTTGTTGTCTATTAACATTACAAACTGAGATCAGGCCAACTGCCAGATTTATTCCCCAGACTCCATGCTCCAGAGCGGTCCCGCTACATTATCATCACATCACACTTTCACATTTGCATGAAATCCTATGCTTGTGAATACAACCAAGAGTCAACAATTGAGGGACTCGACAATCCTCATTGTAAAAGTATTTTTTGGGGGTTTTTAAAAGAAAGAAAATAAAACGCAGCACAAATCTGACGTTGATACATCAAGGATAGTAATGTTTCTTTGAACATGTTTCTGACGAATAAGGAATACCTTTACTAAAAAACGGAATGTCATGGTTGCTGTAAACAGCAGAGAATTTGAAAGGCAACTATTCATCCCTCCAAGGCCCATGGGGTCGGCCTTCCTCCCCGCTACCCTCTCCCCCCCACCCATCTCCCCTACCTTTTCCTCTCTGCTTGCCTCCCCCCCCTCTACCCTCTCCTCCACACCTCTCACCCAACCTTTTCCTCTCTGCTCTGCCTTCCCCCCCCCCGCCCCCCTCTAACCGCACCTCCACCCATCTCCCCAACCTTTCCTCTCTGCTTGCCTTTTCCCACCCCTCTACCCTCTCCCCACCCCATCTCCCCAACCGTTTTCTCCCTGCTTGCCTCCCCCCCCCCCCCCCCCCCCTCTACCCTCTCCTCCACCCATCTGCCCCACCTTTCTCTCCTGCTTGCCTGTCCACCCCTCTACCCTCCCCCCCCACCCCCCCCTTCTCTTTGCCTTTCCCCCCCCCCCCCCTCCTCCACCCATCTCCCCAACCTTTCCCCTCTGCTTGCCTTTCCCCCCCCCCTACCCCCCCCCCACCCATCCCCCAACCTTCCTCCTGCTTCCCCCCCCCCCTACCCTCTCCCCCCACCCATCCCCCAACCTTTCCTCTCTGCTTCCTTCCCCCCTCTACCCTCTCCCCCACCCATCTCCCAACCTTTTTCCCCTTTTTCTTCCACCCCCCAACCCTCTCCCCCACCCCCCCCCAACCTTTCTCTCCTTTTCCTTTCCACCCCTCCCCCCCCCCCTCCCCCTTTTCCCCCCTTTTCCCCCCCCCCCCCCCCCCCTTACCCCTCCCCACCCTCTCCCCCAAACCCTTCCCCTCGCTTTTCCCTTTCCACCCCTCTACCCTCTTCCCCCCCCTCCCCCAACCTTTTTCTCTCTTGCCCCCCCCCTACCCCCTCCCCCACCCATCTCCCCAACCTTTCCTCTTCCCTTCCTTTCCCCCCCCAACCCTCTCCCCACCCCCCCCCCCTTTTTCCCCTTCCTCCCCCCCCCCCTCCCCCCCTCCCCCCTTTCCCCCCCCCCTCCCCCCCCCCCCCCCCCCCTACCCCTCCCCCCCTCCCCCCCTTTTTTTTTTTTCCCCTTTCCCCCCCCTCCCCCCCACCCCCCCCCACCCTTTCTTCCCCCCCTTCCCCCCCCCCCTCCCACCCCCCCCCCCAAATTTTTTCCCCTTCCTCCCCCCCCCCCACCCCCCCCACCCTCCCCCCCTTTTTCCCTTTCCTCCCCCCCCCCCCCCCCCTCCCCCACCCCACCCTTTTCCCTTTTCCCCCCCCCCCTTCCCCCCCCCTCTCCCCCCCCCTCCCCCCCCCCTTTTCCCCTTTTTTTCCCCCCCCCCCCCCTTTTCCCCCCCCCTTCCCCCCTTTTCCCCCCCCCCCTCCCCCCCCCCTTCCCCCCCCCCTCCCCCCCTCCTTTTCCTTTTCCCCCCCCCCCCCCCCCCCCCCCCCCCCCCCCCCCCCCCCCCCCCCCCCCCCCCCCCCCCCCCCCCCCCCCCCCCCCCCCCCCCCCCCCCCCCCCCCCCCCCCCCCCCCCCCCCCCCCCCCCCCCCCCCCCCCCCCCCCCCCCCCCCCCCCCCCCCCCCCCCCCCCCCCCCCCCCCCCCCCCCCCCCCCCCCCCCCCCCCCCCCCCCCCCCCCCCCCCCCCCCCCCCCCCCCCCCCCCCCCCCCCCCCCCCCCCCCCCCCCCCCCCCCCCCCCCCCCCCCCCCCCCCCCCCCCCCCCCCCCCCCCCCCCCCCCCCCCCCCCCCCCCCCCCCCCCCCCCCCCCCCCCCCCCCCCCCCCCCCCCCCCCCCCCCCCCCCCCCCCCCCCCCCCCCCCCCCCCCCCCCCCCCCCCCCCCCCCCCCCCCCCCCCCCCCCCCCCCCCCCCCCCCCCCCCCCCCCCAAACCTTCCTCGCTTGCCTTCCCCCTCTCCCCCCTCCACCCACCCCAAATTTCTCTCTCTTCCTCCCCCCCCCCCTACCCCTCCCCCCCACTCCAAAACCCTTCCTCTGCTGCTTCACCCCTTTTACCTCTCCTCCACCATCCCCCAACCTTTCTCTCTGCTTGATTCCCCCCCCCCCTTTCCCTTCCCCCCCACCCACTCCCCAACCTTTCTCTGCTTGCCTTCCCCCCCCCCCCTCTACCCCTCCTCCCACCCTCTCCCAACCTTTTCTCTCTGCTTGCCTTCCCCCTCTACCCTCCCACCCATCCCCACCTTTTCTCTCTGCTGCCTTTCCACCCTCTAACCTCTCCCCCCCCACCTCCCAACCTTTCTCTCGCTTCCCCCCCCCCCCCCCCCCTACCCTCTCTCCACCCATCTCCCACCTTTCTCTCTTTGCCTCCCCCCCACCCCTCTCCCCCCCCATTCCCCAACCTTTTCTCTGCTTCCTTCCCCCCTCTTTCCCTCTCCCCACCCATCTCCCAACCTTTTCTCTCGCTTCCTTCCACCCCCACCCTCTCCCCCACCCACTCCCAACCTTCTCTGCTTGCCTCCCCCCCCTTTACCCCGTCCTCCACCCATCTCCCCAACCTTCTCTCGCTTGCCTTCCCCCCCCCCTCTACCCTCCTCACCCATCTCCCCAACCTTCCTCTCTGCTGCCTCCCCCCCCCCTCTACCCTCCCCACCATCTCCCCAACCTTCTCTCTCTTGCCTCCCCCCCCCCCTACCTCCCTCACCCATCTCCCAACCTTTCCTCTCTCTGCCTCCCCCCCCCTACCCCTCCCACCCATCTCCCCAACCTTCTCCTGCTTCCCCCCCCCCCCCCCTACCTCTCCCCACCCACCCCAACCTTTCCCTCTGCTGCCTCCCCCCCTCCTCTCTCCACCCATCTCCCCCAAACCTTTTCTCTCTGCTTGCCTTCCCCCCCCAAACCTCTCCCCCACCACTCCCACCTTCCTCCGCTTGCTTCACCCTCTACCCTCCCCACCCATCCCCCAACCTTTTCTCTCTGCTTGCCTCCCCCCCCCCCCCCCCCATCCCCCCCCCACCCCTCCTCCCCCACTTCCCAACCATTTTTTCTCTGCTTGCCTTTCCACCCCTACCCTCTCTCCACCCTCTCCCAACCTTTCCCTCGCTCTTCCACCCCCTACCTCCCCACCCATCTCCCCAACCTTTCTCTCTGCTTCCCCCCCCTACCTCTCCTCCACCATCTCCCAACCTTCTCTCTGCTTCCTTCCCCCCCACCCCCCCCACCCATCTCCCACCTTTCTCCTGCTTGCCTTCCCCCCCCCCTACCCCTCCCCACCCACCCCCAACTTTTCTCTCTGCTTGCCCCCCCCCCTCTACCTCTCTCCACCCATCCCCAACCTTTCTCTCTGCTTGCCATCCCCCCTCTACCCTCTCTCCACCCATCTCCCAACTTCCTCCTGCTGCTTCCACCCTCTAAACCCTCCCCCACCCATCTCCCCAACCTTTCTCTCTGCTGCTTTCACCCCTACCCTCCCTCCACCATCCCCCCAACCTTTCCTCCTGCTTCCTTTCCACCCCCCCCCCCTCACCCTCTCCTCCCCCATCTCCCCAACCTTTCACTCTTGCCTTTCCACCCCCATTCCCTCCCCACCCATCTCCCAACCTTTCCTCTGCTTGCCTCCCCCCCCCCCCCTTACCCTCTCCCCACCATCTCCCCAACCTTTCTCTCTGCTTGCCTTCCCCCCCCCCTCTACCCTCTCCTCCACCCATCTCCCCAACCATTTTCTCTGCTTGCCTTTCCACCCTCTGCCCTCTCCTCCACCCATCTCCCCAACCTTTTCTCTCTGCTTGCCTTTCCACCCATCTACCCTCTCCTCCATCCATCTCCCCAACCTTTTCTCCTGCTTGCCTCCCCCCCCCCCCCCCCTACCCTCTCCTCCACCCATCTCCCCAACCTTTCTTTCTGCTTGCCTTCCACCCATCTACCCTCTCCTCCACCCATCTCCCCAACCTTTCCTCTCTGCTTGCCTCCCCCCCCCCCCTCTACCCTCTCCTCCACCCATCTCCCCAACCTTTTCTCTCTGCTGCCTTTCCACCCCTCTACCCTCTCCCCACCCATCTCCCCAACCTTTCTCCCTGCTTGCCTCCCCCCATCTACCTCTCCCCCACCCATCTCCCCAACCTTTCTCTCTCTGCCTTTCCCCCCCCCTCCCCCCTACCCTCTCCTCCACCCATCTCCCAACCTTCTCTCTGCTTGCCTCCCCCCTCTACCCTCTCCACCCATCTCCCCAACCTTTTCTCTCTGCTTGCCTTTCCACCCCTCTAACCCTCTCCCCACCCATCTGCCCAACATTTTTCTCTGCTTGCCTTCCCTCCCACCCTACCCCTCCCCACCCATCTCCCCAACCTTTTCTCTCTGCTTGCCTCCCCCCCCCCACCCTCTAATAACCCTCTCCCCCCCCACCCTCTACCCTCTCCCCACCATCTCCCCAACCTTTCTCTCTGCTGGTCTTTCCACCCATCTACCCTCTCCCCACCCATCTCCCAACCTTCTGCTTGCCTCCCCCCCCCACCCTCTACCCTCTCCCCCACCCATCTCCCCAACCTTTTCTCTCTGCTTGCCTTTCCACCCCCTACTCTCTCCCCACCCATCTCCCCAACCTTTCCTCTCTGCTTGCCTTTCCACCCCTCTAACCCTCTCCTCCACCCATCTCCCCAACCTTTTCTCTCTTTCTTGCCTCCCCCCGCAACCTCTACCCTCTCCTCCACCCATCTCCCAAACCTCTTCTCTCTGCTTGCCTTTCCACCCCTCTACCCTCTCCTCCACCCATCTCCCCAACCTTTTCTCTCTGCTTGCATTCCCCCCCCCCCCCCCTCTACCCTCTCCTCCACCCATCTCCCCAACCTTTTCTCTCTGCTTGCCTTCCCCCCCCCCCCTCTACCCTCTCCTCCCACCCATCTCCCAAACCTTTTCTCTCTGCTTGCCTTTCCACCCCTCTAAACCCCCTCCTCCACCCATCTCCCCAACCTTTTCTCTCTGCTTGCCTTTCCATCCCTCTACCCTCTCCCCTCTCCTCCACCCATCTCCCCAACCTATCCTCTCTGCTTGCCCCCCCCCCCCCCCCCCCTACCCTCTCCTCCACCCATCTCCCCAACCTTTTCTCTCTAATTGCCTGCCCCCCCCCCCACCCCCTCTACCCTCTCCTCCCCCCCATATCCCCAACCTTTTCTCTCTGCTTGCCTTTTCCACCCCCTCTACCCTCTCCCCCACCCATCTGCCCAACCTTTTCTCTCTGCTTGCCTTTCCATCCCTCTACCCTCTCCCCCACCCATCTCCCCAACCTTTGCTCTGCTTGCCTCCCCCCCCTCTACCCTCTCCTCCACCCATCTCCCCAACCTTTCCTCTCTGCTTGCCTTCCCCCCCCCCTCTACCCTCTCCTCCACCCATCTCCCCAACCTTTCCTCTCTGCTTGCCTTCCCCCCCCCCTACCCTCTCCCCCACCCATCTCCCCAACCTTTTCTCTCTGCTTGCCTTTCCACCCCTCTACCCTCTCCTCCACCCATCTCCCCAACCTTTACTCTCTGCTTGCCTTTCCACCCCTCTACCCTCCCCCCACCCATCTCCCCAACCTTTACTCTCTGCTTGCCTTCCCCCCCCCCCTCTACCCTCTCCCCCACCCATCTCCCCAACCTTTTCTCTCTGCTTGTCTTTCCACCCATCTACCCTCTCCTCCACCCATCTCCCCAACCTTTTCTCTCTGCTAGCCTTCCCCCCTCCCCCCCTCTACCCTCTCCCCCACCCATCTCCCCAACCTTTTCTCTCTGCTTGTCTTTCCACCCATCTACCCTCTCCTCCACCCATCCCCCCAACCTTTCTCTCTGCTAGCCTTCCCCCTCCCCCCCCCCTCTACCCTCTCCCCCACCCATCTCCCCAACCTTTTCTCTCTGCTTGTCTTTCCACCCATCTCCCCTCTCCTCCACCCATCTCCTCAACCTTCCTCTCTGCTTGCCTTTCCACCCTCTACCCTCTCCCCCACCCATCTCCCCAACCTTTCTCTCTGCTTGCCTTTCCACCCCTCTCCCCTCTCCTCCACCCATCTCCCCAACCTTTTCTCTCGCTTGCCTTCCCCCCCCCCCCTACACCCTCTCCCCCACCCATCTCCCCAACCTTTTCTCTCTGCTTGCCTTTCCACCCCTCTACCCTCTCCTCCACCCATCTCCCCAACCTTTTCTCTCTGCTTGCCTTTCCACCCTCTACCCTCTCCCCCCACCCATCTGCCCTACCTTTTTCTCTCTCCCATACTCCTGTCCCAGTTCCCTGTCCACAGGTTCACAAGAGAAGATCCACAGTTAAATTTTGTTTTATGAATTTCTTTCTGAAAAGGGATATTTTGTACTCAATATATTTACTTCCTCACTCAAACCTTATTGTATTCACATGTGTATACAACAAAAACACATCTATATCTTTTAATTTTAAAAAATACACCCACCACAGCATGGTCAGTAACTCTGTGATTTAGTTTTTTTATGAACTATAAATTCAAATAGAAATGGATGAATCTGAATTTTTTTTTTTTTTAAATCAAGCCTTGGTTTATATACTGTTTGCATACTTATGAAATTTAAGTTCGAAAAGGAAGGGGGAGGGATAGAGATATATGGGTGGAAGGATGAAGGGGGAGGGTGGGCAGGATGGGCAATCAGTCCAAAGCTTATACCTGGACTTAAAGCATCAACATAATCACAGATTACATCTGCATCAACATAATCACAGATTACATCTGCATCAACACAATCACAGATTACATCTGCATCAACATAATCACAGATTACATCTGGATATACCAAAGCGGCTTCTATTAGAGATGTTGCCACACATTCAATCACAATCAAAGTTCTATATGATGAAAAGAAAACAAAATGAAACTGAAACAAACTCTTCACCTCTACCAAATATAAAACATGGGGAAAAAAAAACACAAGAATTTTTCGCAGAACCTGTTGTAGCAGCTCTCACCATCTCCCAACCTGGATCTTTTCCATCCAGCTCAAGTCAAAAAATGACATAAAAGCGAAGAACTGTTTCATAACTCTGCTGGTCTCCACTTCTTTAAAAGCATCGTGTTCATGCTGGCTAGTCACCAGAAGCACAAGAATTGATAAACAAGGACAGGTTGGTTTTTTTTGCTTCCTCAATGCAACAACCGAAGGCTCGTGATTCCAAAACAATGTTGTCTGCTTCAGTTATGTGCTTTTGTATGTCTATGGAAGCAAAAGTAAGTATCTTGTTTGTTATTCACTGTTTATTTCTCATTGCCTTAACAAAGATTTTCATTCAGAACAAGAGTCTGACCTGCAGTCCGTGACCAACAGAAGAAAAAGAGACACAGAAAATCTGTACAACAGACTCTGTGAAAGATCACTTTTGGGCAGTCCCAGAGCTTAGGGTTCCCTATTCAAAATCCTACTGGACAATTTCCCTTTACATCAAAGCTTCTTTCTGCCAACAATTAAGGCTGAATGATTCAGAGGGGGGGGGGGGGGGGGGGGGGGGGGGCGTTCAAGGTATTTTCTAATCAACTCCACACCAACAGAAAGAAAACAAAAGGGAGAGAATACATGTTTGAAGGCCAGTTAGCCACAAAAACAGGAAACTATACTGACTTCCATAAAAAACGCGAAAATTTGAAAGGCTATTTTTCGGGTGAAAAGGGGTGAATATACAATATTGAACCATTGTGGCAAGTTGTTTGGGTCCAAGACTCACGTGCAGTGAAAAAATTGTGTGAGCAACACATCATTCCCGGCATTGGAGGGTCAACAAAAATGGCAAACTGGTTGCTGCATGTGAGGCACGTGCACACCATGCAGAGCAAAGTTAACCAGCGACAAGTACGCAGGCATGCAGCCTTTATAAAGCCGCGCTACAAGGTTCAGATAACGACTTGCCGTCTGAGCGCTACAGAGATGCCAAGACTACGAGCAGAGGAACGCAATCGTGCCCTAGGCCATCTGGAGGCTGGTGTGGATGCCAGGCAGGTCGCCAACATCTTTAACGTCCACATCTCAACCATCTATCGTCTGCAGCACCGCATGCGAGTCACTGGTACCACTGATGATCGTCCCCGGCCAGGCCGTCCTTGGGTCACCACACAAAGAGAGGATCGCCATCTTGTTCGAACCCATCTGCGGGACAGGCGGCAAACAGCCGCTATCACTGCTCAACAGGTGCCTGGGAATCTCCAGCAACGAATCAGCCTCACACCATGCGGCGGCATCTTCAGGAGAACGGGCTGGCATGTAGGCGTCCTCACAGAGGTCCGGTACTGACACCAAGACACCGGCAGGACAGGCTGCAGTGGGCACAAGCCCGAATCAACTGGCGCAGGCAGCAGTGGGGACGCATACTGTTCTCAGATGAGAGCCGTTTTGTGTATTGACATGGCTGACGGTCGTGTCAGAATATGGCGTCGACCTGTGTGAACGCTATGCTGACTCCTGTGTGGTAGAGCGGAACCCCTGGGGAGGCCCGAATGTTGTGATATGGGGTGCAATTGGCATTAACCACGCCATAGGAACAGTCATGTTTCAGAACATTGGTCCTGGTCGCGAACAGGGTGTCAATGCATAGCGCTACATCAACCAGGTGCTCAGACCCCATGTTGATCCTTTTTTTGCGCAACACCGAAACTGGACATTCCAACAGGACAATGCAAGACCACACACCGCCAGGGCCACCCAGCAATTTCTTCAGCATAACAACGTCAATGTGCTGCCCTGGCCAGCCCTCAGTCCCGATTTAAACCCAATAGAACACTTTTGGGATGAGCTTGGCAGACGGTTGGACCTCCTGCGTCCACGACCAGCAACAGCGGCTCAACTTCACCAGGCCATCGTCCATGTGTGGGCTGGTGTGCCAAGGGGACGCATCAACCACCTGGTCCACTCAATGAGCCGCAGGTGTCAAGCAGTTGTCAACTCAAATGGTGGCCACACACGGTATTAGGACTTCAAGCTGATTTGTCACGTGACCTTGGATTTTCCACACAAAAGACATATTGCTGATGACATTTTCACACATTACCAGTGTAATGAATCAAATCACGTTGAATTCTCGCTTCCACTCTGTACAATTGTGACCAATAAAATTCACCCCCAACCTTCAGCTTGTTTTGTTTTCGCGTTTTTTTATGGAAGTCAGTATAGATTCTGGTTTTGCCTCTACAGTGTCACATGCATACGTCTGTCATAATGGATGAGGCTGTGGACTGAAATAAGTCAGGACGTGAAAGCAATGAAAGCTTGTGGGGATTATCAGAGATACATGGGCTCAATTACAGATATTATTGATGTCCAGAAATGCAAAATACATAAACAAAGAGATGATATTGTTTGACACAATAATGTAGTCAATTCATACAGTTTATCCACAGGTGGTATTCACACACACACACACACACACACACACACACACACACACACACACACACACACCCCTCTCCCACACTTACACACACACACACACACACACACACACACGCATGCATGCACACCCCTCCCCCCCTTCCCTAACACTCACACACACACACATATGCATGCACACCTCTCCCCCCTTCCGCTAACACTTACACACACACACACACACACACACACACACACACACACACACACACACACACACACACACACACACTCTCTCTCTCTCTCTCTCTCTCTCTCTCTCTCTCTCTCTCTCTCTCTCTCTCTCTCTCTCTCTCTCACACACACACAAGGAAAGCAACTGTTGGACAAGAAACCATCATCTGTTATTGACTATATGTAATATACATTCTTTATCCAAATATTGTGTTATCTACATGTCTTCTCTGATTTATGTAACATGTATACTTTGAATCTATAACTAATCAAGTGAAACATTAACAAAAACAAGAACACTTTAATATAAAAAAAAAACCCTTAAGCACACGTAGCTCAAACATTCCTTTCTCCTAAAACCAATAATTTCTTGAGATCATTACTATGACTCCGCAGCAATCAATAGTGAAAAACAAGCTTAACAAACACAAGCTACATGTCACTGCCGTTAACAGCACAAACCCCATCAAACTCAAAGAACCCTAAATTCTGATTGGTTCTCACTTTGGTCTTGTCTGGGTCACAGTAGCCCAGCAGGGTGTCACAGAAGTGGTAGCCCATGGACTCGTAGTCAGCCACATTGAAGTGGAACCCTTTCTTCTTGCCCAGTGAAGACCACAGAAAGTGGCCTGTGTGTTTGCGCAACAGGAAAAAAACAACAACAACTGAGACTTAAAGCTATTGCCGTTAACAGATCTGAGCCAAGTAACTTGCAATGCCATTTGTTCCCTCACTTACATGACGACAGCAGCGGTTATCCCCTAGTTTGGGTACAGCTGACTAAAAGGAACAAAACTGGACTCTTCCTGCTATCAATCACCACAATTCTTGATAGAGTCAACTCCCTTGGAGATATTTTTTTACTAAATCCATCCCAAATAAACTTTTGAGTGTGTGTGTGTGTGTGTGTGTGTGTGTGTGTGTGTGTGTGTGTGTGTGTGTGTGCAGTGTGTGTGTGTGTGTGTGTGTGTGTGTGTGTGTGTGTGTGTGTGTGTGTGTGTGTGCAGTGTGTGTGTGTGTGTGTGTGTGTGTGTGTGTTTGTGTGTGTGTGTGTGTGTGTGTGTGTGCAGTGTGTGTGTGTGTGTGTGTGTGTGTGTGTGTGTGTGTGTGTGTGTGTGTGTGTGTGTGTGTGTGCAGTGTGTGTGTGTGTGTGCATACTCAGTTTTATCAAGTCTGTGCCACACCCCGTGTTTGTTTTTTTTTTACAAAAGTTTCTGTCTATGAGCTCTGCCTGCTGTTTTGAAGAAAAAAGAGTTCTCTTCCCCTCTTCCATCTGTTCCTGGTTTTTCCGTTGCTTCCCCCTGCCCCCATGCACAAAATCAACCATGATAAAGTGAGGTCAAAACAAACAAACAACCACATGAACACAATGAAAATAAAAGCAACAACAACAAAATCACCGCAACAATAACGTGACGCAGACCCTGTTTTACCCTGCCCATTTTTTGTTTGTTTGGCAAGTTCAAGCATTTCAGCAAGCAAATTTTTAAGAGTTGAAGGGTTTTCTACTTTAAATCATCACCAAACCCTTTTTTTTCTCTTTTCACAGCATGTATATCATTAAAAAAAAATATACAGAATATTTCAAATCTCAAAACTGATTATTCTAAAACCAAATTATGTCTCTGAAGACAGTGCGTGGATGCCATGTGGTAATACATGTTATATAATACCATGTAATACGGTACAGCACAACACAACACAATGCAGTACATCATAACACAATACAATGAGCATAACAAAACATAATGCAACGCAACACATTAGAAGACAATACAATACAATGCAACAGCCTACCTCATCACAACCAACCCCAACCCCAACACTCTACCTCCATGGTTGAAGCTGTTCATGATGCCCATATTCCACATGACGATGCGTCCTGTGCCCTCCTTGCTCTTCTGAACTTTGAACTTGCATGAGTCAAAGGAGAACTAAAACAGAGCCCAGAGAACATCACGTGTACACAACCACACAAAATGAGCTCTTGATATGTTCACTCATGCACATCCTTCCATGTACACACATGCAGGTTCCCCCTGCACGCGCGCACACACACACACACACACACACACACACACACACACACACACACACACACTCATACTCACACACACACACACACACACTCATACTCACACTCTCTTTAACTTTATATTTATCTTGAATCTATATCCTATTTGTCATTTAAAAACCTGTAGAATTTTGGAACATGACTGTCTCATTTTTGCTTATCCAAAGGCTCTATTTGCTTGGTAGAAATCTCTATGGTGCTTTGCTTGGCAGAAATCTCTATGGTGCTTTGGTAGAAATCTCTATGGTGCTTTGCTTGGTAGAAATATCTTAGGTGCTTTGCTTGGTAGAAATATCTAAGGTGCTTTGCTTGGCAGAAATCTCTAAGGTGCTTTGCTTGTAGAAATATCTTAGGTGCTTTGCTTGTAGAAATATCTTAGGTGCTTTGCTTGTAGAAATATCTTAGGTGCTTTGTTTGTTAGAAATCTCTAAGGTGCTTTGCTTGTAGAAATATCTTAGGTGCTTTGCTTGTAGAAATATCTTAGGTGCTTTGCTTGTAGAAATATCTTAGGTGCTTTGTTTGTTAGAAATCTCTAAGGTGCTTTGCTTGTAGAAATATCTTAGGTGCTTTGCTTGTAGAAATATCTTAGGTGCTTTGTTTGTTAGAAATCTCTATGGTGCTTTGTTTGGCAGAAATCTCTATGGTGCTTTGCTTGTAGAAATATCTGAGGTGCTTTGCTTGTTAGAAATCTCTAAGGTGCTTTGCTTGGTTGAAATCTCTAAGGTGCTTTGCTTGTAGTAATCTCTAAAGTGCATTGTATAGTTAAAAATCTCTATGGTATTTTGCTTGGCAGAAATATTTCTTCTTTTTTTTTTTTTTTTTTTTTTTTTTTTTTGCTGTCCCAACCTCTGCGCCACCTCAGAGGCAGTGCACCCACGCCGCTCATTCCGACACCCCGTCCACAGCCACAGTCCGGTCGGCCCCGCCACAGCACCGGCAATCCACAGGGAGCAGTCAATGTCAAGTCGTCAAGAGGCAACCCACCGGAGAAGACACTGCACTGCTGCCGAGTCACTTCGGTGGTGTTCAGTGGCGCCTGTTCTGATCTAACATACGCAGGACACCACCTACTAAGCCCCCTACTGACGACAATAATTGCTTAGTCGCGGAGCCGGCGTGAGTGAGCTCTCCCTCCGGAGGGCGCCACCACGTCCGTCCAATGACAGCCCCCATGGACTCGATACCGGTGACCCCGACGGAACCAAACCAAGGCCACAGGCGTGGAGAGGACATCGAAACTGAGGTCACCATGAGAGCAGGGCATGAAGGGCCACAGAACTTGAGACATTTTTTTAATGCTGATAGATGAGGATGAGGATGATTAAGATGATGCTACGGAATTCCATTTCGGTCTGAGACTGCATGACAGGGCTGTACTCTATGTTTCCTTTCATAATATATCCCGGCGTCAACCAGGCCCGAGAGATACATGCACCTGCAGTGTTGGTCAGGAAATTTGAGCAACACTCTCAGAAACGCATCCATTAAGTGGATGAAACTCGACTGTGTGGTCCCAGTCTTCCCAACTGAGTCTGCAGCAAACTCAACTCTGGGTAGGAGCCGGTCGGGGCAGAAAAACCCACATGACTTCTGATGGGATTCGAACCCACGACCTCCCAGCCGGGAGTCCGCGACGCTAACCACTTCACCACGGCGGCTGGTCGGCAGAAATATCTAAGGTGCTTTGCTTGGTAGATATATATAGGTGCATTGCATGGTAAAAATCTCTCAGGTATTTTGCTTGGTAGAAACATCTAAGGTGGTTTGCTTGATAGAAATATCTAAGGTTCATTGCTTGGTAGAAATACCTCAGGTGCTTTGCTTGGTAGAAATCTCTAAGGTCCAAAGTTTGAATCTTGCATGGGCTGCACTTTCTCCCCATGTACTCCACCCTGCTCTATCTCCATACCTTCCCACCCCCATCCCCTGTCTCCCTGCCTCTAGCTTCTTTGGACCTAACACACAGGGCAGGGAATCCAGTTTTCTACAGGAGACATACTGTGCAGATCTGCAGTCACTCTGTGTCAGTTACTGTGCGGCACCCGTGAGAGACACGGCCTCACCTTGTCAGGGGCGTTCTTGTGCAGCATGCAAGGGAAGATGCGTTCGTGCAGACGCTTGGCAGTGTTGAGGCGCTGCTCACAGCCGTAGATGAAAACGTTCTGCCTGCGGCTGTGGCCATGGAGGTCACAGTACACGATGATGTCGCGCTCCTGAAGAAGCCTGGCAGACAAATCAGCAACATGGCATACATCAACAGCGTAAGCACTCCTGATCTCTACACACTGGCACTCTTTTTTCAAGAAGCTATTCGTCAATAGCTCTCTTGTCTCTTTCTCTCATCTTGTCCTGGTAAATTTAGGAACAAGCCCCAAATAATTGAGGAACAAGATTGTATGCCATCCATGTCTGCTGAGAAAAGCCAGCAGCACTTCACAAATAATGAACGAGAAGAAATGCACACCGGCTGGCTAATGACTTTCTCAGGGTCTTGAGAGCCAGGAGACTATTGAATAATGAATCAAATAAAGTCTATAGATGAAACAAGTCATTAGTCAATGATAAATGTTGTATAAATGAAGTGGCCAATTAGTCTATAAATAAGCCACAAACGCACACACATCCTACACACACACACACACACACACACACACACACACACACACACACACACATATAGATAGGTAGATAGACAGATAGATAAATAGATAGATAGACCGATAGACTGACAGACAGACAGATGGACAGATAGATAGAGAGACAGACTGATATATAATAGAATGTATGAAGTCTGTTTACTGACTCGCAAATGAAATCCTTTTTTTTTTTTTTTAGACAATCACATTGTATGAACTACCTTATCAAAGTAGACCTGCAAAGCATGTCTCTGATATGCCAGACATGAAAATTAGTTCATTTATAGCTTGAAAAACACACGCGCTAACTTGCAAATCATAATAAATCATAACTTGTGAAATATGTCTTGTAGCTATGAAAATTACTTTATACCATAACTTCTGAAATATGTCGTGCAGAAGTGAAATTTTCAAGATCATGACACTGAAATGTGCGTTGTAGTTAATGAAAGTTAATGTATACCATACCTTGTGAAGTGTGTCTAGTAGGTGTGAAAATTATTAAAAATAACTTGTGAAATGTGTCTTGCAGGAATGAAAGTTACTCATATGTAGTGAAATGTGTCTCGCAGGTACGAAAGTTACTCATGTCTAGTGAAATGTGTCTCGCAGGTACGAAAGTTACTCATGTCTAGTGAAATGTGTCTTGCAGGTATGAAAGTTACTCATGTCTAGTGAAATGTGTCTCGCAGGTATGAAAGTTATTCATGTCTAGTGAAATGTGTCTTGCAGGTATGAAAGTTACTCATGTCTAGTGAAATGTGTCTCGCAGGTACAAAAGTTACTCATATCTAGTGAAATGTGTCTCGCAGGTATGAAAGTTACTCATGTATAGTGAAATGTGTCTCGCAGGTATGAAAGTTATTCATATCTTGTGAAACGTGTCTCGCAGGTACGAAAGTTACTCATGTCTAGTGAAATGTGTCCTGCAGGTATGAAAGTTACTCATGTCTGGTGAAATGTGTCTCGCTGGTATGAAAGTTATTCATGTCTAGTGAAATGTGTCTTGCAGGTATGAAAGTTACTCATGTCTAGTGAAATGTGTCTCGCAGGTATGAAAGTTACTCATGTCTAGTGAAATGTGTCTCGCAGGTACAAAAGTTACTCATATCTAGTGAAATGTGTCTCGCAGGTATGAAAGTTACTCATGTCTAGTGAAACGTGTCTTGCAGGTATGAAGGTTACTCATATATAGTGAAATGTGTCTCGCATGTACGAAAGTTACTCATGTCTAGTGAAATGTGTCTCGCAGGTACAAACGTTGCTCATATCTAGTGAAATGTGTCTCGCAGGTATGAAAGTTACTCATGTCTAGTGAAATGTGTCTCGCAGGTATGAAAGTTATTCATATCTTGTGAAACGTGTCTCGCAGGTACGAAAGTTACTCATGTCTAGTGAAATGTGTCCTGCAGGTATGAAAGTTACTCATGTCTGGTGAAATGTGTCTTGCAGGTATGAAAGTTACTCATGTCTAGTGAAATGTGTCTTACAGGTATGAAAGTTACTCATATCTTGTGAAATGTGTCTTGCAGGTATGAAAGTTACTCATGTCTGGTGAAATGTGTCTTGCAGGTATGAAAGTTACTCATGTCTAGTGAAATGTGTCTTGCAGGTATGAAAGTTACTCCTATCTAGTGAAATGTGTCCAACAGGTATAAAAGTTACTCATATCTAGCGAAATGTGTCTCGCAGGTATGTTAGTTACTCATATCTTGTGAAATGTGTCCAACAGGTAAAAAAGTTACTCATACTTTGTGAATGTGTCTTGCAGATATGAAAATTACCCATGTCTCATGAACTGTACCTTGCATGTTTGAAAGTAACTCATACCTTGTGAAAAGTGTCTTGCACGCATGAAAGTTACTGAGAACTTGCTAAATATGTCTCACGGGTATAAATGTTACTCATATCATGTGAATGTGTCCTGAAGGTATGAACGTTACCCAAATCTTGTGAAATGTGTCTCACAGGCATGAAAGTTACTCATACCTTGTGATGATATGTCTTGAAAATATGACAGTAACTCAAATCTTGTGAAATGTGTCACAGATACGAAGTTTACTCAAAATCTTTTTAAATGAGTCTCACAGGTTTGAAAGTTACTCTAAACTTGTGAAATGTGTCTTGCAGGTAAAAAAAGTTACTCATGTCTCATAAAATGTCTTGCATGCATGAAAGTTACTCATATCTTGTGTAATATGTCTCCCTGGTATGAAAGTTACCCAAATCTTGTGAAATGTGTCTCACAGGTTTAAAAGTTACTCAAATCTTGTGAAATGTGTCTTGCAGATATAAAAAGTTACTCATATCTCATAAAATGTGTCTTGCATGTATGAAAGTTACTCATATCTTGTGAAATGTGTCCTTGTGGATGTGGAAGTACGCTTGTTATGGAATTAGTACAATATGTGTCTCCCAAGTTATGGTGAAGGTTACTTCACATCATAAACTACTGAAACGTGTACACTGAAGTCACTTTACAACTTGTGAAATGTGATTTTAAAAACTTACTGTTGAAAGGTGCTGATGTAAAGCTTACTCCATACCTTGACTAGTGAATTGCGTGGACTGATTTGCAATGGTTCAGTTTACTTTGGATCTTAATCTATAAAATATGTATGCTGACTTGTAGCTGTAAGAATTACCTCATGTATCAATGTAAAATATGGTCAATGTCTAATAGTCCTAAAAATTACTTTATATCATAGCTTCTGAAATGTATGTAATAATTTGCAAGTGTGAAAGTTATTTTGTATCCAATTTGTTTTCTAAGAACTGTACTGAATTGCAGCTACAAAAATCAGTCTGTGAACTTACATGAAAAGTGTACAAACTTGTAGTAGTGAAAGTTACATTTTCATCAAAACTTACAGAAGGTCCTTAATTCTGGCTGTGAAAGTCAATTCATATCATAACTTAAAATGTCCTTTTACTGACGTCTAGCTGTGACAGTTACTTCGTACTATATATCTCATGGAGCATGTACTGACTTGCGGATCATGTTCTTGGTGTGCCACACCGAGGGTAGGAGTCTTTGAGCACTGTCTTGTAGTTGCGGTTCAGGTCTCGTCCGGCCAGGGAGCAGCGGTAATTGCCCACGATGACCCCATCGGGGTTCAGCATTGGCACGATCTTGAAGATGAAGGTGTCACGCAGCAGCTTCAAACAAAGAAAAACATCTCATTGCGTACAAAGTCGTCTAAAGCCATGCTGGCAGTCTATGTACAGTCAGTTCAGGGACAAAGGTTACTGACTGACAGGACAGCCATGACAGACAGTTGCACAGTTGTTTCTGTGCTGGATGATATCACGGAAGTGACGTACCTTTGCATCAGCAGAGTTGCCAGTGAGGTAATCCAGAAAGCCTTTCATCATCAGCTGCGTTGCTCTCCGGTGGCACGAGACGTAAGCACCACGCTTTCTTGTGCTGTCGCAGAGTGATACAGAATGTAATTATCTGTTGTTTCATGTCACTATTTATTTCGTTTGCATTGACTTTATGAGGTTTTTTTCGTGGTTTGAGCTGAGATATAGAATTTGACTATGAAGGTAACATATGAACTGTCATCTTTGAAATCATTTAAAACATTATTTAAATATCCATTTCTTTACTCATTATGGCTTTTGTAACTTGTTATTGTTTGGCCTAGTGGTTTGTTACATACTATCCAACTCTTATTCTGATGACTTTGCAAAATTATTGATAAACACTGTGCATTGTGTACGATTATAACATGTCAGAAAGTAAGACTAGACAATATCATCACAACACAACAAGTATGAGATCAGCTACAAACCAAGGAACTAACTGGTCAACAGACCATTTCCATGCTGTCTTTACATCCTGCTGACCAGTTCCCTACCCACCCTATATCCTCCCGACCCTCCTACCCACCTTCATGTCCTCCTGACCCCTCCTGACCTACCTTCATGTCCTCTTCTCCATTTCCCTGCCCCCTTTCATGTCCTCTCACCATTTCCCTGTCCCCCTTCAGGTCCTCTTCACCCATTTCCCTGCCCACCTTCATGTCCTCTTCACCCATTCCCTCCCACCTTCATGTCCACCTTCATGTCCTCTTCACCTATTTCCCTGTCCCCCTTCAGTCCTCTTCACCCATTTCCCTGTCCCCTTCATGTCCTCTTCACCCATTTCCCTGTCCACCTTCATGTCCTCTTCACCCATTTCCCTGTCCCCCTTCAGGTCCTCTTCACCCATTTCCCTGCCCACCTTCATGTCCTCTTCACCCATTTCCCTGCCACCTTCATGTCCACCTTCATGTCTTCTTCACCCATTTCCCTGTCCACCTTCATGTCCTCTTCACCCATTTCCCTGTCCACCTTCATGTCCTCTTCACCCATTTCCCTGCCCACCTTCATGTCCTCTTCACCCATTTCCCTGCCCACCTTCATGTCCCCTTCATGTCCTCTTCACCCATTTCCCTGTCCCCCTTCATGTCCACCTTCAGTCCTCTTCACCCATTTCCCTGCCCACCTTCATGTCCTCTTCACCCATTTCCCTGTCCCCCTTCATGTCCTCTTCACCCATTTCCCTGTCCCCCTTCATGTCCCCTTCAGGTCCTCTTCACCCATTTCCCTGTCCCCCTTCATGTCCTCTTCACCCATTTCCCTGTCCCCCTTCATGTCCACCTTCAGGTCCTCTTCACCCCCATTTCCCTGCCCCCTTCATGTCCTCTTCACCCATTTCCCTGTCCACCTTCAGGTCCTCTTCACCCATTTCCCTGTCCCCCTTCATGTCCTCTTCACCCATTTCCCTCCTGTCCCCCTTCATGTCCTCTTCACCCATTTCCCTGTCCCCCTTCAGGTCCTCTTCACCCATTTCCCTCCCTGTCCACCTTCATGTCCTCTTCACCCATTTCCCTGTCCCCCTTCAGGTCCTCTTCACCCATTTCCCTCCCTGTCCACCTTCATGTCCTCTTCACCCATTTCCCTGTCCCCCTTCATGTCCTCTTCACCCATTTCCCTCCCTGTCCCCCTTCATGTCCTCTTCACCCATTTCCCTGTCCCCCTTCATGTCCTCTTCACCCATTTCCCTCCCTGTCCACCTTCATGTCCTCTTCACCCATTTCCCTGTCCCCCTTCATGTCCTCTTCACCCATTTCCCTGCCCACCTTCAGGTCCTCTTCACCCATTTCCCTGTCCACCTTCAGGTCCTCTTCACCCATTTCCCTGCCCACCTTCATGTCCACCTTCATGTCCTCTTCACCCATTTCCCTGTCCCCCTTCAGGTCCTCTTCACCCATTTCCCTGCCCACCTTCATGTCCCCCTTCATGTCCTCTTCACCCATTTCCCTGCCCCCTTCATGTCCTCTTCACCCATTTCCCTGCCCACCTTCATGTCCCCCTTCATGTCCCCCTTCAGGTCCTCTTCACCCATTTCCCTGTCCCCCTTCATGTCCTCTTCACCCATTTCCCTGCCCACCTTCATGTCCTCTTCACCCATTTCCCTGCCCACCTTCATGTCCCCCTTCATGTCCCCCTTCATGTCCTCTTCACCCATTTCCCTGTCCCCCTTCAGGTCCTCTTCACCCATTTCCCTGTCCCCCTTCATGTCCTCTTCACCCATTTCCCTGTCCCCCTTCATGTCCACCTTCATGTCCTCTTCACCCATTTCCCTGTCCCCCTTCATGTCCTCTTCACCCATTTCCCTGTCCCCCTTCATGTCCTCTTCACCCATTTCCCTGTCCCCCTTCAGGTCCTCTTCACCCATTTCCCTGCCCACCTTCATGTCCTCTTCACCCATTTCCCTGTCCCCCTTCATGTCCTCTTCACCCATTTCCCTGTCCCCCTTCATGTCCTCTTCACCCATTTCCCTCCCTGTCCACCTTCAGGTCCTCTTCACCCATTTCCCTGTCCCCTTCAGGTCCTCTTCACCCATTTCCCTGTCCCCCTTCATGTCCCCCTTCATGTCCTCTTCACCCATTTCCCTGTCCCCCTTCAGGTCCTCTTCACCCATTTCCCTGCCCACCTTCATGTCCTCTTCACCCATTTCCCTGTCCCCCTTCATGTCCACCTTCAGGTCCTCTTCCCCCATTTCCCTGTCCCCCTTCAGGTCCTCTTCACCCATTTCCCTGTCCCCCTTCATGTCCACCTTCATGTCCTCTTCACCCATTTCCCTGCCCACCTTCATGTCCACCTTCAGGTCCTCTTCACCCATTTCCCTGTCCCCCTTCATGTCCACCTTCAGGTCCTCTTCACCCATTTCCCTGCCCACCTTCATGTCCACCTTCAGGTCCTCTTCACCCATTTCCCTGCCCACCTTCATGTCCACCTTCAGGTCCTCTTCACCCATTTCCCTGCCCACCTTCATGTCCACCTTCAGGTCCTCTTCACCCATTTCCCTGCCCACCTTCATGTCCACCTTCAGGTCCTCTTCACCCATTTCCCTGCCCACCTTCATGTCCACCTTCATGTCCTCTTCACCCATTTCCCTGTCCCCCTTTCATGTCCTCTTCACCCATTTCCCTGTCCACCTTCATGTCCTCTTCACCCATTTCTCTTACCACCTTCATGCCCCCATGCCCTTGTTTCTCTCACCTTCATGTCCTCAGGGTTCTGGGAGGAGGATGTGATGGTGAGGACGTAGACCAGGTTACCTGCCAGGGTGCGGCACAGGACCGCTGTGTTGCAGATCCGCGACTTGATGGGGTCATTCTGCAGCTCCAGCAGGTAGTCCTGTCACAGACCAACAGTCCAGTTCACACTGCCACAATGGATGTTTCATAGAAACTAGAATTCAAAGGAAGAAGTAAGTTTGGTAAGTTTGGTTTTGCTGAAAATTTGTTTCACTATCACATGTGCTTCTAAAGAAAGTGTCCCTGGTACAGATTATCATGGACACGCACGCATGCACGCACACACGCTCGCGCACGCACACTCACACACACACACACACACACACACACACACACACACACACCACTTTGTTTAGACTTCTGAGGAAACAAAATCTAACCAAAATTTAATGTACCGCATGACATGCACAGAGAACTCACAGAGAACTGAAGTAGTTAAATATAAAATATTCTCACAATAAAGAAGTCTACATGCACAGAGAACTCACAGAGAACTGAAGTAGTTAAATATAAAATATTCTCACAATAAAGAAGTCTACATGCACAGAGAACTCACAGAGAACTGAAGTAGTTAAATATAAAATATTCTCACAATAAAGAAGTCTACATGCACAGAGAACTCACAGAGAACTGAAGTAGTTAAATATAAAATATTCTCACAATAAAGAAGTCTACATGCACAGAGAACTCACAGAGAACTGAAGTAGTTAAATATAAAATATTCTCACAATAAAGAAGTCTACATGCACAGAGAACTCACAGAGAACTGAAGTAGTTAAATATAAAATATTCTCACAATAAAGAAGTCTACATGCACAGAGAACTCACAGAGAACTGAAGTAGTTAAATATAAATATTCTCACAATAAAGAAGTCTACATGCACAGAGAACTCACAGAGAACTGAAGTAGTTAAATATAAAATATTCTCACAATAAAGAAGTCTACATGCACAGAGAACTCACAGAGAACTGAAGTAGTTAAATATAAAATATTCTCACAATAAAGAAGTCTAAGTTTTACCCTTTCTAACAGTCACTCTTGCATCTATTTCTTTCTTCTTCTTTTTTTTTTTTAAACTATCCTAGGCATTAGCATAGTGTTTAGGACCATTATGCTTCTTGTATCAAATCTTTTACACTATCATATGAATTGATATGGCATTTTGAGTTTGAGACCATCATGCTTTATTTCAACTGTACACTGAAATCACCAGTTCTGAATCAGAAAAAAACCCAGGAGAAAAATAAATAAGACCAAAACATCACTCTAGGCATATGGCAGCACTGTAGTAGCTGTACTGCATCAGTCTCTGTACTGACAATTTTTTTTTTTTCTAATCAGACAGAATAACAATGGAATACCACAAAACCTGCACATCACTATGCAGAGGTAGCAACAAGCTCGGTATTCCATGTTAATCTCTTGAAAACAAAAAAAAAGATCTACAGACATCACAGAATGTGTAAGGGTAGCCAGCCACAGGTCAGCTACATAAACAAACACAGAAATTCCATCCAGACCAGCAGACCACTGTTAACACAGGGGAAGCAGGGGCACATGTACACCATTCTCTTAAGAAACTAAAAAAAAACATGGAAAAAAAACCTACAAAAACATGGGTGTAAAGGTAGTAATGAGCCAGACATGTTGAGCCCTCATGGGTAAAAAAAGAATAAAGATGAAATCAAACTAAAACCAACCTGCAGGTCACTGTACGTGTAAGGGTAGCAGTGAGCCAGGTACACTGTGTCGTTCTCATGGGGAAACTGCATGGTCCATGTCAGCGAGTAGAACGGTCGGTCTCCTTTACTGGTCTCATACCTCCACACACACACACACACACACACTTGTCCACACACAGTGTTTGTCCCAAAAGCTGATCATCCACTCTGACTGTATTTACTGTGACCCAAAGAGAGCCAAAGGTTCATGGAAGCGCATCATCAAAGTGCATGACTTTGAAGGACAGTAAACATAAAGTAAACAAGGAAAGCCTTCTCTCACCTCACTCCGTTGAGACTCTTGTCTGGGATTACAATTAAACTTGACCTACAGTTAACATCTCATTTAGCTCATCATCTACTGTCTAAGTAATCAAAACTCCAATAGTGAAATGATAAAAGGCCTATAATTCCAAGCCACAGCTCTTGTCGTCCCCATTCACCCACCGTACATGCACACAGAAGGTGCACAGAACAAGCATGGAAACTTGTCCCATAAAAACAAAGTTCCAGGCTTCCTGGCATGCCCTCACCTGACATGTACACTTAGCAACAACAGCAGGAGAAACGTACAGACGCTCAACAAAAATTTACTTAAAACTGACGCAGCCTTTCCACTTTGAATATTGTAATACTAATTACATAGACAAATATCAACATCAGTGTTGGGTTAATATGAAAAGATACTTTGGATTTTGAATATTGTAATACTAATTACATAGACGAATATTAACATCAGTGTTGGGTTAATATGAAAAGATACTTTGGATTTTGAATATTGTAATACTAATTACATAGACGAATATTAACATCAGTGTTGGGTTAATATGAAAAGATACTTTGGATTTTGAATATTGTAATACTAATTACATAGACGAATATTAACATCAGTGTTGGGTTAATATGAAAAGATACCTTAAATCGAGTGGCCTTTCCTTTGACCTCCCAGGCATTTTCAAAAGATTTCGTTCAAATATGATACTTTTCTTGTGTTTGTGAAAAGGAACTTCTTGTTTAAACCTTTTAACGCCATGCTACCCATTTTCCACCTGCTTGCAATGCTCCTAAGTATATACAGATTCACCGTATTCTACCTCTCGTAGTTGACCCTATTTTCATATGAAGTATTTGGGAATCTTTGTGTTTTATGATGCACCATTTAAAGACAATGGTGTTTTGCCAGAGTTGCCACAATTAAGAATCTGCTTTAATTCAATTCTTAAAAAAAGTATATACATATACATACATTCTGGCTCATGTCAAATGCAGCAATATGTGATGATGATAAGTCTATTCAACACAGTTGTGGACAATCTAGCAACCCAAGTGCAGCTGAATTAGTAAGTTGTGCAGAATGTACTAAAACCAAAACATCAGCAGTTTACTATCTTCTGTTTCATTAATTTGCCTACCTTTGTCAAAAGCTAGTTTATACAGATGATCCCATGTTGTAAATTCATGTGGTTTCCTAACCTTGGATTATGTTTGTGTCCAGATTCTTTCATGATTTTTCCTGTACATTATTTTCAGCTTTAGTATGTAATACACCCTTTACAAGGGTGCACTGGAACAGGAGCTGGACAGTTTATGCATTCCCTCCACAACCCACAAAAAACAATGTTTGTATACTTAAAGCACACAATACTAACATCAGAGGCAAGTGTTCTTACGATACAGCACAAACAATACCAGACTATATCCTTTAGAGCTTGCGTTTCTTGTGACCCAAACAATCATGTGACTAGTGCCAAGGATGCCCTCTCAGAGACCGTTCTCCCATTCTGCTCATTCCCACTCCTCCACGCACACTCATTCTGTCATTATCCCCATGCCAGCTGTCAGTAACAGGTCGACATGGAGCTATCCATCAAAGAAGACACTGTCCTGCTACTGATTCACTTGGGCCGTCTTTGGTGTACCTGTTCTGATCCAACATGCTCAGGACACCATCAATTAGGCCCATCCCCCAGCCCTACCAATGTCACCTTTTTTAAAATCTTTTTCCACCTATGCAGACTGATACTTCTGCGGACACTCCCTGTATAGACAGGCAAGTATTAATCCCATCTGCCCAACAAAGTGAGTGGAGTTTTGTGTGCATGACCGTCTTTTATCCCGCCATGAAGGCAGCCGTACTCCATCTTCGGGGAAGGTGCATGCTATGTGTAACATGTCATCCATACCAACGGCCAAACTGGCCTTCTCTTCCGAAAGTTGGCGATGGGATTTTATGTGTGTGCAAGATGTTATGTGTGCGCGCGTTCACACATGGAACCTCCGTTTATAGTCTCATTTGAAGGACTGTATGTGAAATGGAGTCAGAACCAATGTTAACTCCTGGGGAAAAATCCCTCTGTACTGAAATGGCCCGTTGGAGATTCGAACCCGCAACCCATGGATTACGAACTGAGCTATTCCGGCCCCCTCTATGGCACTATTTTTGTAGTTGTGGATCAAGCAACCTACATGAAAGAAACTGGTGTTAACATCAAAGTGCTGCAAACAAGGAGGAAGAAAGATGAGTCCAGTCTTCAGACTTTCATTTGCTTCAAATAAATGTAATCAGCATTCACTTAATTTTAAAAGCATGCACTCACACATTCTGTAAACACTTCAGTCACACAGGAACTGCTCAACTAAATTCCACAAATTCGTGCATATGGACACAATAATGGAGAGATCTAAATACTCTTGCCCACTCCCTCCCAACACCCTCCCTCCTTACTCCCCTCCCTTCCCTCTGCCCTGAAAGGTAGCATTCCCAGAACACTGGAAACACACACATTAACTCACTCTTTTCACATGTTTGCGATACGCATCACAGTTCAACAGACCACAAGTGCGAAACCAAACAAAACACACACGCAAGAAACCCTCTGGCTCAGGCCATTCAGAGCCCTACTTGAGGTTGTTGCGGTAGTACTTGATGTTCTGCCCCGCCCGGACCCAGCCCACTTTGTTGAGCGAGGCCTCCTTGTCGCTGTACATGACCGGCCGCATCCCGTAGTTGTACAAACTGTCCGGCTGGCACACAACATGGAACACCGCATTGCCAGTGAGAACTACGATCCGGGACTTTTGCTTTCACTCCAACACAGTCGCAGCAGGCAGAAGGCAAAGACGCAGGAGACAAGACAAGGAAGAGAAGAAACAGAGGAACTACAGGACAGGTGGGAGGAAGAAGTGGAGGAGCAGGAAGAGGAGGAAAACAGGTGAATATAGAATGAGAGGAGGAAAAAAGAAATATATGAGGAGGATGGAGGAATATATAAAGGGGGATGGAAAAGAGAATGAGCGAAGAGATGCAGAAAGTAAAGAGAAACAAGAAAAACACTATGAGCAGAGGAAAAATAAAAAACTTTTTTTTTTTAATAAATATGTACCCTCACTCACTTCTCATTCATTCATTCATTTTCATTATGTTTGTATGTATACATGTACATATGTAGTATGTATGTAATCCATGTTTCATGAGCCATAGAGATATACATGAAAACTTATGCTCAAGTTCCAAAAGTGAAATCCACACTGGCTGCAAATACAAATGGAACAATACACCTGATGCACATCGTATGATGCTGTTCAAACATACATAATATGTCAAAATCATTATACTGAAAAAAGTCCCATCTCTTTCCCCAAATAGTCAAGAACCAATCACACTGATCTTGAGCCATCAATGAATCAGTTCACTCCAAAACAACTTCCACTGCAACTAATTCCATAACACACACAAAGTCTGAGCCAAGGAGATATATCTTTTGGACCCATCAGAATTTCAGTATATACATCAATACTACATATCTTGGACTTATCCATAGTATAAAAAGTAAAACAAAAAACAAAAACAAAACCCAGGCTTCCCATCGTGTTTACCTTGAGGAAGTTGAGGATGGTGAACCTGTAGAGTACGTTTAGGCTTCATTTTGGTCACGCGGAAATAGAACCACTGTGTGTGCTTGTTGGTGTAGAGGTCGTAACGCATCCACAGCTCATATTCATAGTCCCCGCTGTGACAAAAACAGGGCAGCAAGCATTAACCACCTCTTTGCGGTCTGATATCCACTGTCACACACGCAATGCTACAAGCATCATCGCTTTGTGTACGATGTCACCGTCACGAACGCATGGACCTTTGCATAATGTCCTCAGTCACAAATACTGCGCATCAAGCACTAACATTTTGTTTCAGCATGATGTCCATGTCACAAAAACAGGACAATAAATGAGACTACCTTTTTTTTTTTTTTAAATGCTGATCGATGAAAATGAGGATGATTACGATGATGCTACGGATTTCCATTTCGGTCTGAGACTACATGACAGGGCTGTACTCTACGCTTTCTTTCATAGTATATCCCGGCGTCAACCAGGCCCGAGAGATACAGCCACCTGCAGTGTTGGTCAGGAAATTTGAGCAACACTCTCAGAAACGCATCCATTAAGTGGAATGAAACTTGACTGTGTGGTCCCGGTCTTCCCAACCGAGTCCGCAGCAATCTCAACTCTGGGTAGGAGCCGGTCAGGACAGAAAAACCCACATGACTCTGATGGGATTCGAACCCACGATCTCCCAGCCGGGAGTCCGTGACACTAACCACTTCGCCACAGAGGCTGGTATAAATGAGACTACCTTGTTCCAACATAACGGGTAACAGTAAATTCACAGGCATACAGTATGTTAATCAAATAACCATATTTAGGCAGATAACCTTTTTTTTTTTCGTTATTGCACACCAAGAAACACATAACTTTTGTTGGATTCTGTTACAGCTTGAAGCTGGCAAGAATGATACACATAATGTGGGCGAGGAGACAGCAGAGGAAACTTGAAGAAGTTCCAGACCCCCCCCACCCCACCCCACCCCACCCCTTATTCTTCTACACATAAATCCTCTCTCCCCACTCTTTCTTCTTCCTTTTCATTTCCTTTCCTTTTCCATACAGTGTCCCTCCAATCTTCCATCCACTTTGTGACTTAGTGAGCTAGTTTCTTTACTTTCCTAGTGACTAAAGCATTGAAGTGGCCCCAATCTTCCACCCACTCTGTGACTTAGCTAGTTTCTTTACTTTCCTAGTGACTAAAGCATTGAAGTGGCCCCAATCTTCCACCCACTTTGTGACTTAGTCAGCTACTTTTTTTACTTTCCTAGTGACTAAAGTATTGAAGTGACCCAGCTCCGCGGACCCTGACTTACACTTTGACAGCCTTGGACAGGTTGCCGCTCTCAAAGCGTGACTCAAAGAGTAGCGTGGTGTCATTGTCTGATTCCAGATCCACACTGCACTTGCTGCAGCCATTGCGGGACCCTCCAACACGGGAACGCATGAACTGTAAAGCCACAAGAAAACACACACACACACACACACACACACACACACACACACACCAACACACACCACACACACACACACACACACACACACACACACACACACACACACCCACCAGGATTTGGGGTATGCTCTTAAAGATTTGGGAAATTGAAAAAAACCAACTACACACACACATACAATCTGGGAGGATTGGCACCAATTGTAGAAAGGCTGTATTTCCCACTCCTCCCAGAGTGAGTCACACTGTCAGGATCTTAACAGTCAGTCATCATTTTTCATTGTCATTATTCATGTGATCAATCCCAACAGAGGTTATTATCTTTGTCACACACAATAATTTTCTGCTACTCTTGACCAGTCTGCTACTAAGCTTCATGCCAATGTACCGGCAGGATTCACTAAATCATACTAAGTCCAGCTGAAATCCATCAAATAGCGCTAACTGATTTGCAATAACAAATTTCACTATACCAAAATTCCTTCCTTTCTTTCCCTTGCATTTCAAAATTTTCAGTCCTATAGGTCATTTCTCTTTTTATCAGAATAAAGGTAAATTTCAAACACTGATCATAATCTGCAAACCATCAATCTAGCTTTTACTTCCATTTCCCACATAAGAAGACATTCCGCTGCAAACAAATACACAAATTTACAAAGAAGAACAAACAATTTTGAAAATCTATTAAATCAAACTTGTTTTTATTGAAAAAAAAAAAACCCAATACTTACAAAGCTGAACTTGGGATCATATTGAAAGACAACTCTGCCTCCATTTTCTTCTCCTCGGCACATTGGGGTTTTCTCTGTCCCCGCTGAAACACAAAAGTCATGGAGAAAGTGAGTACTTAAAAAAACGTGAAGAATGCAAATCCTTGTTGTGACTTAGTTCATGAAGAAAGGAGAAGGGCAACACATTACGTTTTCAGTTAATGCAGAGTAACAAACTGAGTGAGTACAGCTTGAGACAGTACACCGAGTATACTCAGACACCACTAAACACCATCAAAGTGATTCAGCAACAGGCAGTGTCCTCTGTCAGGCTGCCTCATGACAAATTCATACTGACTGCTACCGCCAGTGCCAGGGAGGGCTGCAACAGGAAAAAACCTAGGTGTGGCTGTGTACAGAGACCCAGAATGAGCAGCTGCAGGAGCAGTGCCACTGAGGGTTGCACAGATGATAAGAGCAAACATGGGAAAAGGTGGAGGACTTCTCAACTGACCAAGCATTCATTTTTTTCCAAGCATTCATTTTTTTTCCTGTCTATTTTGCAGGTGTTACTATCGTCCAGTTTATATAAAACAAGTGAAGTATTAAAGCAAGCAGAAAGAACTATTTGATATTCATCTGTTTATATCAGAAAATTATTAATAATAATGATTATTTATGGCACTTAATCTTACATCATAAGCCCTAAGTGCTTACAAATACATAAAAGGTTAAAGAAAGCATAAATGAAACCAATAAGAAGATGAATGTTGCAATAAGTACCATGCATCTACAAACAAGGGTGCATATTCACACACACACACACACACACACACACACACACACACACACACACACACACACACACGATCCTACACACACTGTCGCACAACAACGGACACAACAGCATACGTGTGCGCGCACACACACACACACACACACACACACACACCCACACACACACACACACACACACACACACACATTAGTTGTAGAATCAATCTGATGGGCAAGGGAGAGGGAAGAAAGAACTGCTATTGATTGGTGAAGAGGGTTGTTTTAAGAGATGCCTTAAAGGGAGACAGAGAGTTTGAACTATGCTAAGATACTGGGAGTTTATTCCAAGAAACTGGACCCTGAAAAGAAAAAGAACAATCATCATAGGTTTTAGTTTGAAACTGAGGGATATTGAGCAGAGTGTTGTCGGTAGAAGAACAAAACTGCCTAGAAGGAACATGGAGATGAAGGAGATCAGAAAGGTAGGAAGGAGCTAAGCCATTCAAAGATTTAAAGCAGAGTAAGGCCAGTTTGTAGTCTGTTCCTTTTTCGACCGGCAGCCAGAGAAGAGAAACAAGTAAGGGAGTGACATGAGAAGATCTGGGTTGTCTGAGAATCAAATGCGCAGCATTGTTTTGTACTTTGAATTATTACAAACTGCAAGTTCATATGATTCTAAATATTAGAAACAAAGGCTTCCAAAGAGCAGCTTGTTTTATATTCATGTTTACAAGTTCCATCAGTCCATCCTTGTCGTAGCTGTTTAAAGGTAGAATGACAATAAGAGAGAAACCCATAGCAGTTTGTGAATAAAGATAAAAAATCATCTACATTTTACATGCTGTCTTCATTTTTTCCACTCAGACTAAAAAACAACCAGAGTACTCACTCATTTTGTAGAAAGGTTCAGGCTCTGAAGGCACATGATACATGTGATGAACTCGATCTCGCTGAACCTCAATCTCTGACGGCCTGTTATTGATAAAAGACACATTTTCTAAGACTAAATTTTGTTTCATAATTATCATAAAATTACAGACAGACATCTCCACAATGACTTAATTTTAGTCATGACTTACTAGACATCATAAAAAGGCACTTTTAAGAAGAGAGGGTTTTCACTGTAACTAATGCATGGATACATACAGATCTATAAGTACACTGTAACTAATGCATGGATACATACAGATCTATAAGTTCACTGTAACTAATGCATGGATACATACAGATCTATAAGTACACTGTAACTAATGCATGGATACATACAGATCTATAAGTACACTGTAACTAATGCATGGATACATACAGATCTATAAGTACACTGTAACTAATGCATGGATACATACAGATCTATAAGTTCACTGTAACTAATGCATGGATACATACAGATCTATAAGTACACTGTAACTAATGCATGGATACATACAGATCTATAAGTACACTGTAACTAATGCATGGATACATACAGATCTATAAGTACACTGTAACTAATGCATGGATACATACAGATCTATAAGTACACTGTAACTAATGCATGGATACATACAGATCTATAAGTACACTGTAACTAATGCATGGATACATACAGATCTATAAGTACACTGTAACTAATGCATGGATACATACAGATCTATAAGTACACTGTAACTAATGCATGGATACATACAGATCTATAAGTACACTGTAACTAATGCATGGATACATACAGATCTATAAGTACACTGTAACTAATGCATGGATACATACAGATCTATAAGTACACTGTAACTAATGCATGGATACATACAGATCTATAAGTAATTGTTTATAAATTGGGCTCTCTTCACCTGGCAGCAAATGATATCATTAAAGGGTAAAAGTTAATATCCCCTTAGCCTAGTGGCCACAGGTACACCAAACTGTAAGAGGTCCAAAGCATCTAGGATACAGCATTATGGTAGACACAGCTCATACTGCTCCTTCCACTGCCTTCACCTTCCCTGAACTGAAGCAGGCACCCAGAGAGGGTTTTCATCATAAACATCTTACAGGTGGTTTTAAATCATGACTATGACCTCCACATCCAGAAGCGCTCTAATCATTCAATAATGGACCCTTCCAAAAAAGATAGGAATATATCCTTCAGAGACGAGAACTTTACACAGCTGAAAAGACATGAACTGTATCATCAAAACCAAGAAGTGTACCCATGTGTACTAGGTCAAATATAGGAACATGTCTATAGCAGCAAAAGACAGTGA
>CM031614.1:5906177-5908677 GCA_018398815.1 Conus ventricosus
GGATTTATCAGAATTAAACGGAAGGCAGATCAGGAAAGTCAATGAGAATTTATGAGAATTAAATAGAAGACAGATCAGGAAAGTCACTGAGGATTTATCAGAATTAAAACGGAAGGCAGATCAGGAAAGTCAATGAGAATTTATCAGAATTAAACAGAAGTCAGATCAGGAAAGTCGATGAGAATTTATCAGAATTAAACAGAAGACAGATCAGGAAAGTCAATGAGAATTTATCAGAATTAAACGGATGACAGATCAGGAAAGTCAATGAGAATTTATCAGAATTAAACAGACGACAGATCAGCAAAAAGAAGTGCAGACAGAGAGTAGCAAGACAACACAGTCACAAAACACAGTCACAATACGATGGAAAATGGGCAGTCAAAGGGCTGCGTCCAAAGAAATGCTTTCAAGTTTTACTGACAGTTTTTTTTCGAAAGAAAAAGTCAGTTTCTGTGCTGTTTACTTAAGAATGTTAACGACAGCAAATGCACACGCACATGCGCGCTCATGCATGCACACATGCACACACGCACGCACGCATGCGCACACACACACACACACACACACACACACACACACACACACACACACACACACACACACACCATATTTAACGGTGATCAACAGACCGTTTTATGTGAAACAACATTTTACACTGAAATTCATTTTGATAACTGAAAAATTGGTTGTGCAATAAAAATCAATGCCAACACGTATGCAAGCACATGCACAAAACACTTACATTCAGATGCACACAAGATTATGTGGGCAGACATGGATATGCATGTGAAAGCATAAAACATGCATGAGCACATACACACACATACACACACATGCACGCTTTCACATGCACGCATGCAATTAAACACACACACACACACACACACACACACACATACACACACACCAGCTATGGTAAACAATCAAACAGAAAGTTTTTACTTGCAAAAAAACACATAATTAAAGATTATGTTATTCATATTGACTCTTGGTTTATTATGGGGAGGGGGGGGGGGGTAGAAAACAGTGTTGAGTAAAGAAGCCAATAAAGCAGTCAGTTTTTGTGTTTCTGTGATAGGGTACTGCTAATTTAAAAAAAAAAAAAAAAAAAAAAAAAAAGGTCAATATTTATTTCTGCAAAAAGTTACTGCAAATGAAACAGTCAATTTCTTGTTTTCTGTAATAAGATACTGCGAGTAAACAATCTTCACATCTGCGTGATCAGACACTGTGTTACACTGCTCACACTGTACTAACTATAGTCATGCACTAAGGTTGTACTAAAAAAAAAAAAATCCTAAAAACTGCAGCATGTGATTACGCATACAAATCCTTCAAACCCAAATTAAGTATAAACACAGTCAGCAAGTACATGCAATGGTTCACTGTAAGCACTTCAGCATATACAGGAAGCAAAATATGAATCATATTCCTTACGGCCTTTATCTGCTGTGCCTCCTTTACATTTCCCACACAAGAAGTATTTTCCCATGTTTTGCAAAATTTATAAGAAAGAACCATTGAGTTGGAGATTGGCATGGCAACTGCTTACTAATGAAAAAAAAAAAAGCCAGAGAAAGCACAATGACTTATGTATGAATGTGTGTGTGTGTGTGTGTGTGTGTGTGTGTGTGTGTGTGTGTGTGTGTGTGTGTGTGTGTGTGTGTGTGTCTGTCTGTCTGTCTGTCTGTGTGCAGTGAAAAGACACTTTTATTTGTATCACTATTTCAAATTACATTTGCAATGAGTAAAGAAATCAGAATTACAGATATTAAGATTACATATATATACATGTGTGTGTGTGTGTGTGTGTGTGTGTGTGTGTGTGTGTGTGTGTGTGTGTGTGTGTGTGTGTGTGTATACCGGTACATAAATTTGCTATTGTTGCTGTTTGTCATGAAGAATACTCCCTCCCACGACTCTTCCTCTCTCCCGCACCAAACAGGTAGTGGCTCATGAAGCCAACAATGTTTTCAGCTCACTGTCATGCATCTTGCACGGAGATTTAAAAAAAACAAAAAACAAATCCTGTCATTTCTCTACAGTTCTGAATGCAGTCATTACCAGGTTTCCTTTTCGTGTAAGCCTTTTGTATCATCACTGTAACAGTCAGAGGCACCAATATGACCGACAAAAAGAATGTAATCGTCCTAGAGAGAACTGAACTGTACTGAAGAGCGTCATGATCATTTGCAGAGTCATGTCCACAGTTTCTGCTTTGCATTCGCGCTTAACTGGTGAGTTGTACTGTGATATATCAGACATTTGGACATAGGCTGCGCTGTACACTTTCACATGTACATAGGCTGTGCTGTACACTTTCACATGTACATAGGCTGCGCTGTACACTTTCACATGTACATAGGCTGCGCTGTACACTTTCACATGTACATAGGCTGCGCTGTACACTTTCACATGTACATAGGCTGCGCTGTACACTTTCACATGTACATAGGCTGCGCTGTACACTTTCACATGTACATAGGCTGCGCTGTAC
>CM031614.1:5911177-5928504 GCA_018398815.1 Conus ventricosus
AGATAAATAAAATCTAGAAAATATATGACAGTTTCCATCCCTGTACACATCTGGTACACACTCAATGTTTTGTTGGCTTTTTTACTTTGTTTATTACCAACACAAACAATATCTGTCATAGATTTATAGAGCTGAGACAGACAGAACCGATGTACAGAGACAAAAGAGAGACAAACAGAGAGCACTCCTGATTTTCACCACTCACAATAGAAATAGACACTGGCCTTGAGCCACAGGAAAAGGATAGTGGATCAGAAGGAAGGAAACAAAAATCAATGATTTTATGCACAGTCTGAAATGATAAAACACTACAGATAAGGATGGAGACAGTGGGGTGGGGTAAGATGGGGGTAGGAGGAGAGGGGGGGGGGGGGGGGGGAGAAAAAAAGCAAACTTAGAAGCAGAACACATAGCAAAACAACGACATTTTCTTTTTCAAGGGAAAATACAACAAAAAAATTGCTTCACTGATTGTTGTTGCTTGCCCTCTTTTATCTACATGTATACAGTGCTCAATGCTATTGCTAATATCAGGCTTACTGCATCATCAAGGGGAAATTTCTTTTTGAGATCAAATTGCTCAGAATAATACCAAATCAGACATTCACCCACAACCCTCCACTCCCTACCCCTCATCCCCCAAAAAAGAAAAAAAAAAAGACAAGTGTTCAGAAAAGTGACTTAAACACTAACCATTTATACTGAATTGATGATCTGAAGATTTTAGGATAAAGAAAGAAAAGGACAAAACAATACACATGGCATTTCAGTCTTAGACCCTCTTTTTGAGTCCGACGCTTTAAAACAGGCACAGAAAAGGGGACAAATAATCACTTAATTATTCAAACATTTGTATGCACCACTATGTGTATAATGGATAGAAATACATTCACAAAAGGAATGACCATGAAGATCAAGTAACAGTAGCACAAAGTGATGTCAAAGAGAGATAACTGATCCCTTGAACTACCCCGGTAGTTTCTTTTGCCTGTCATGTCATCCATACAGGAATCAGAGGAATCTTTTTTTTACAGAGTATCTCAGGCTTCTCAAGCAAACAGGTGGCATGAAAAATGGACAATGTTCCATCTGAAACCATGTTCTGCCTAACTTCTTTACATACAGACTCTCATTCGCTGCCTTTAAAACTTAAAACTGGCCTTTCCAAAGAAGCTTTACTCAAATGGTATCCATGTAATGTGTCTGTTGTACTGGATTCTATTGGATGGCAGAATCTGGACCTGATATACATGGGGGTGGTGGAGGAGTCACTGTGGATGAATGTGTGTGTGTGTGTTTGCTCAAACATGACCTATCATTTTTGTCGTAAACTGCTTTTCTTGAAGTGTTGTAGTACAAGCGTCCTAAAATGTTTCCCTTTTACCTGGCACTCTGATAAAGAGACCCCCACTGCGCAGGTCATAGACGCTGGTGTAGGAACTCTCCAGCAGGGCTTTGTGGGGCCTCTCCACGGGTAAAGGGTAGGTCCTGCTGCCCTGTCCGCTCCGCTCTCCCTCACTCTCATCACTGGAGGTCGAGAACTTCTGAAGAATGTAGCTCTCATCTGACAGCTCAGAGGAGGACGTCAGGTTGAAGCCATCCGTTGTGGTGTCTGTGTGGCTGGTGGACTTCTCTTTGGTGGACGTGCTGCTCTTGGGGGAGGAAGCACCTGAGGCTGCTTCTGACCCTGAACATTCCTTGTTGTCGGAAGGAGGTTTGCCTTTACGGGTCTTCCTCTGGCCTCGGTTATTACCAGAGGTATGCGCAGGCGCAGATGACACCTGTCTGTCTTGCCTGGTCCTTGCAGACTCTGCGAAGTCTGCTTGTGAAGAGCGGCTGGATTTACTGCCTCTGTTGTTTCTCCTTTTTCCATCTGTTGTGGTGCCTGTCTTGTTCGCATGCTTTTCACCAAGTCTGTTTAGTTCGTCACTGCCTTCGTAACTTGTGTCCATGGGCTTAGGTTTACTTTCAGCTTCTTGGTTACCCCAAGAGGAGAGAAACTTACCATCAGTATTTTCATTTTCATCGATCGTATCTTCATTATCTGTATCGTGATCATTGTCCTCTCCACTTTCAACCTCATCTTCACTCACCACTTCACTTGTGGACCCATTGTTATTGCCACTCTCACTCACACTAGACACAGACAGTTTTCCTGAACTGGACTTTCTGTTTTTCTGAGCGTGTGAAGACCCCCTACACAATGCTGTATCCTTGCGTCTCTGCTTCCCTGCCTTTCTCTTCACAGACTTACTGCTGTTGCCTGAAAGCTCCCCGGGGTGTGGGGAAAACTCATGACTTCGACTGTCACTCAGGCTCTCATTCTCACCACTTTGATCCACGCAGCCATCTTCCATCTCTCTGCTGGCATATTTCTCAGCGCTCCCTCTGGTGGTGGATTCTGAGCCACTATCTGTCCCATCTTCTTCCGACTCTTCTTCTTTCTTCATTTCATCCAGAGTGCTATCCAGTTCTTCGTCTTCAGCTGGGACAGTTTCTGCATCGCTCTCATTCTCCTCACTGCCTGCACCAGGGGCAGATTCTCTTTCAGTGTTCTTGTGGCTGTTCCTGGAGCTTGTTTTGTCAGAGTCAGGTTCATCATCGTCATCACCTGATTCTGCATCAGCATTGGGGGCATTTGTTTTCCTCTGTTTTTTATCCACGTTACTGTTTTGTTTGGGGGAATGTCTTACCTTTTTCTTTTTGTCCTTTATGTCCTCATCCGTGTCATCATCTTCTCCATTGTCATCCTCCTGGTCATCTGCTTCATTATCCTCTTCTCCCTCATCATCTTCATCTTCCTCAGCATCATCTTCCCACTCTCTTCTTCTTCTTCCTTTTCTTCTTCTTCATCCTCCTCATCATAATCACTCGCAGAATCACTGCCCCTTTTCTTTTTCTTCTTCACTTTCTTTCCTTTTCGATTTTTTGAAGAACTTTTATGAACAGAGTCACTGCCGTTATCACTGTCACCTCCTTCTTCCGCCTCTTCATCAGCAGAGTCAGAGCCACTGTTCTCATTGGAGTCTGCTGAGGATGGCTTCTTCCCCTTTGCCCTTTTAGCTCTGACATCTTCATTGCTGCCAGACTCTGCAGACCTGCTCCTGAACTATCAGACTCTTCCGCCTCTGACCCTGACCCTGATCCTGACCCTGACCCTGACCCTGAGCCATGATCTTCTTCTTCGGAGCTCATAGTGGAGCATCAAAGAAATGCGCTGACATGAAACTCAAGTGAAATGAACCGACTGTGAGGGGTGCAGCCAGCCTTAGGAGCAACTACTGTCACAGCTTTGACTGAACTGTCCTTACTCTGTTGTAAGCAATGGCAGTCTCTACCCAGGCCCTAGTCTTTCCAGTCCACTCCACTGCAGACAGAAGGCTGAGGACAGGTGTGCTGCCTACAACAGTCTCCTCAGTCCACTCCACTGCAGACAGAAGGCTGAGGACAGGTGTGCTGCCTACAACAGTCTCCTCAGTCCATTCCTCTGCAGACAGAAGGCTGAGGACAGGTGTGCTGCCTACAACAGTCTTTCCAGTCCACTCCACTGCAGACAGAAGGCTGAGGACAGGTGTGCTGCCTACAACAGTCTTTCCAGTCCACTCCACTGCAGACAGAAGGCTGAGGACAGGTGTGCTGCCTACAACAGTCTCCTCAGTCCACTCCTCTGCAGACAGAAGGCAGAGGACAGGTGTGCTGCCTACAACAGTCTCCTCAGTCCACTCCTCTGCAGACAGAAGGCAGAGGACAGGTGTGCTGCCTACAACAGTCTCCTCAGTCCACTCCACTGCAGACAGAAGGCTGAGGACAGGTGTGCTGCCTACAACAGTCTCCTCAGTCCACTCCTCTGCAGACAGAAGGCTGAGGACAGGTGTGCTGCCTACAACAGTCTCCTCAGTCCACTCCACTGCAGACAGAAGGCTGAGGACAGGTGTGCTGCCTACAACAGTCTCCTATTTTCTTCTCACCGACAGAGGGGCAAGACACCCTGATAATCTTTTTTTCTCCAAACCATCTTATAGATTTTCCACAACACTTACACAAACACACACACACACACCGATGAAGAGTCCACTGATAAGTAACAGTCTTGCAGCATGAAAACCCTTTTAACACCAGATCAGTCTGCATGTGTGATTGCTGTGTGACCAGCAGGAAAGATGATGACAAAACAGACACGCAACTAAGAACCGGTAAACTTAAACGACCAGATGGGTCAAGTGAAAGCAGCGTCAAGACTCTTTCAGCACAAAACTTAATCCTGACTATCAGCTGACTGGGTGTCACGGCGACTGGGCAACACAGGGTGAAGAAAACACCGGCCATCAAGAGGCAGAAAAGCTGGCAGCAAGTGAGGTCAAGTGAAAGGGAGCGATGGATGTGGATGCCAGCACCAGGAGGAGGCAGCCTGGCCATGAATATTCCATGACTTTCTTCTGCTGCTCTGAGGAGCCACAGACACTGCCTCACCTGCCCTAAATTACAGCATGCGATTCTTCTGATGTGGCTCCATTGATTTCTCATTCGCCCGGAACGCCGTGAAGTCTGAAACTGATCCAGGGTTTGGTAGCCTACATAGCTGCTTGGTGTGAACTGTTGTGCACGTGCGCAAAAAGAACTGACGCTTGCTTCGTCAACACTTCTTTATCACACTCAACATCCTCAGACAGCAGCATGCCAGTTTCCTTGCTGTTGCTGTTTCTGCTGATGGTAACGCTGTTGTTACTAATACGCAGCTGCTCCAACCATTGCTATCTATCCAAAATACAAAACACAACAGAGCTGATCAACACTGTGTAACACATCCCAAAGCCAGCAGGTGAACAAAATGACCACTGTTCTGGTCAGAAATGCAAAGCCAAGCACACAGTAAGTGAAGAATAAATCCAAACAGCCCCCAGGATGAAGTTCCCATTTCTACCCCCTCCCATGCAGCGTGTGTCAGCATGTGTATTTTGGCTGCCGTGGAAACCCCCTCCCACCAAGAGGCCGGCAGTGCCCTGCACACTGCCCGTCAATAGACTGCCGATGCTCAGCCTGCCACAATCACCGCACAAAATGACACCGCTCCCCAGGTGAAAATCAATCACCACACAATTAGTTCACATCAATCACAGCTCTCTCAGCCATCGCAGCCCCGTGCAATATAATTCTGGAGGCAGATATTAACAGCAAACGGTCAGATGACAGAATCGATCCTTGAAGAGTGGAGACTGGGCTAGCAGTCTGGCACTCTAAATTTCCGCACCCACTCATTTTTAGCTCATGGATATTGATAGACTGTTTGGAAAGAAGTCACACTCAAATGTTTTTGTATGTACCCTACATGAATTGTCTTTTTAGCTCATGAACATTGATAGAATGTTTGGACAGAAGTCACACTCAAATGTCTTTGTATGTAACATACTGAGGGTTGGCTGCCAGAACCCAGTATCTCATATACATGTATGTAAGAGAGATACTGGGTTCTGGCAGTCAGCCCTCGATACATGAATTGATATTGATAGAATGTTTGGAAAGAAGTCACACTCAAATGTTTTTGTATGGAACATACATGAATTGTCCTTTTAGCTCATGGATATTGACAGAGTGTTTGGAAAGAAGTCACACTCAAATGTTTTTGTATGTAACATACATGTATTGTCCTTGCACCTTTGGGACTACACATAGGGGATTTATTTTCTTCTTTTTATTTTTTTTACACATGATCTTTAAATTTTTGTTTCAGTGCTTCCGATTCATTCATATGTATTATGTGTAAAACTAAAACAACAACAACAACAAAGACAGTGTGTGCACATGTGTGTAAGTGTGTGTGCATTTGTGTGTGTGTGTGTGTGTGTGTGTGTGTGTGTGGTGTGTTGTGTGTGTGTGTGTGTGTGATTCTGTGTGTGTGTGTGTGTGTGTGTGTGTGTGTGTGTGTGTGTGTGTGTGTGTGTGTGGTGTGATGTGTGTGTGTGTGTGTGTGTGTGTGTGTGTGTGTGTGTGTGTGTGTGTGTGTGTGTGTGTGTGTGTGTGTGTTCTGTGTGTGTGTGATTGTGTGTGTGGTGATGTGTGTGTGTGTGTGTGTGTGTGTGTGTGTGTGTGTGTGTGTGTGTGTGTTGTGTGTGTGTGTGATTCTGTGTGTGTGTGTGTGTGTGTGTGTGTGTGTGTTGTGTGTGTGTGTGTGTGTGTGTGTGTGTGTGTGTGTGTATGATTCTGTCTGTGTGTGTGTGATTGTGTGTGTGTGTGATTGTGTGTGTGTGTGTGTGTGTGTGTGTGTGTGTGTGTGTGTGTGTGTGTGTGTGTGTGTGTGTGTGTGTGTGTGCATGTGTTTCTATCTCTCTGAAATATAACATCTGTGCATGCATGTGGAGGCATACCATCACTAGAATATTAATTTCTAATGCCACAACACACAAGATAAACCAAAGGTCTTAATCCAATGGCTGATATCAAACTACTCTTTGTTCATGTTGTGTACAGTCAAGTCAAGCTGACCACAAGGAGCCAAGTAAATGCTGTCACAGACTCGGAAGCCGTTCCATGCATGTTTATTTAGATACACTCAATGAGGATGGATATTAACAACAATCCTGAATAAACTCTCTCTCTCTCTCTCTCTCTCTCTCTCTCTCTCTCTCTCTCTCTCTCTCTCTCTCTCTCTCACACACACACACACACACACACACACACACACACATACACACACACACACACACACACACACACACATTCACACACACACACACATACACACACACACACACACACACACACACACACACACACACATTCACACACACACACGCACACACACACACACACACACACACACACACACACACACACACACACACACAGAATGGGAAAGAGGAAAAGATACTGCACGCACACACGCACACACACCACATGAGCGCACACACACACACACACACACACACACACACACACACACACACACACACACACACACACACACACTCATCCAAAAATCACTCACCCAACCAGCTAAAGACCTCAATACATTTTCATTTACAAAATCACAATGCCAACTATCTAAAGATATATAGGAATGGATCTATTCTCGAAACGGGCAACGCAGGTGCAGCCTTTGATGATTCCTTTATTCAAAATAGAAAAACATCATCACATGGGCAGACATTATTCAAATTTTACTGCTGAACTAGCAGCCATACTAATGGCCTTACATTATCTTGTGGACCTCACGATAAATGTTTGTAAAATATAATTTTCTGTAGACTCCAAATCTGTCTTAAATGCCCTTAGATCCCCAAATGTAAAAAACACAATTAGAGATGATAACAGAAATAAAGGACATCATTCACCAACTGTCTATTAAAGGAATTAGTACCACCTTAAGTTGGGCGTCTTCGCACTGCGGAATATTTTGGAATGAGTGGGCAGATCAGGCCGCTAGGAGAGCAGCGCACAACATAGAAGGCTCAGTCCCACTGATTAATCAAACTAGACCTTTGTGAGTACTGCAAATGTATAAAGTGTCGGGGGATCGATCTAATGATTTTCTGATAAACTCAAATAGTCAACATTATCAGCAGTGCGTTAAAGGAATGAGAGAAACTGATCCTAAATCCTTTTAAAATAATTCTTTATTCAAGACCAATTACAAGTTTAATGTACAGGTTACGATTAAATGCATTTCACACAAATTACTTTAAAAATGTACTATGCACATGTGGGAAACAAAAATTACTGTAAACCATTTTTTTTGTCAGTGCCCTGTAATAAATCAGTCAGTTCCTCAATCATTAGTTGATCAAATTTCATGTAATAATTCATTGTCCACAGAGGACATTTTAAATAATTATCAGTTACTTTACGATTTCTTTAAAGTTTTGAATTCCAGCCTAGTTGGTATCTTTCTTTGATTTACAGTGTTACTTTATGCTTCATTATTGTTATATACCTGACATACTTGCTAGTAGGCCTCTATATGATATTAGTACTATTTTATTGAATTTAAATCCCATATATGTCCATACACAAATTAGGACTCCTAAATTCCATTTTGTTCAGTTATATACTAATTGAATAGCCACAAACACTAATTATTCCACTTTTACACATACACCCTCATCCACACATTCCTTCTCAACTCCCCAGCTCCCCACCCCACCCCCCACCCCCGGTCCACACACACACACACATGCCACTCCCCACCTCCCCCACCCCCTTCCATTTTCTTGTTTCTTTAACCTATGGGGAAAAAACGTTCAGTTGAAGAAACACACACACACACACACACACACACACACACACACACACACACACACACACAAACACACACACACACACACACACACACACACGCAAACACACACACACACACACACACACACACACACACACACACACACACAAACACAAACACACACACACACACACACACAACCATTTGTCTAATATCACGAATAGTGGATGGACGTTAAATGAAAGACACACGCACACAACCACCTCCACCCCATGAGTTAGTCCAGGAATATAAATGGGTGCTTGGAATCCTTGCTTTGAGCTAGTGGCCAGGAGGGCACAGCAGTAAAATGTCACCATCAGGCAACTTCACGTCCTTTATGTCCTCTCCTGAAAGGAGCAGGATGGCTGTTTCCTTCAGCAGATGTTCTTTTTTTTTGTCAGGCATCTGGTTCAAACTCTTTGACTTGATTGAAGCCACGTTGAGTACAGATTGTATTGGTAAAGTTTCAGAGAAGCCAGTGTTTGCATGCGATAGCCTGCAGTCCCTACTAAAGGGCCCGGGGCTGTCCTGCTTTCACCCCCATGCACACCACTGCCACCTTCCCCACCCTCTTCTTCCCACTCTCTTTCCATATTTCTTTTATTTCTATATACCCCCCCTCCCCTCTCTCTGCCTCTTCCCCTCTCTTTGCTCTCATTCCCCACCTCTCTCACTAGCCAACCTCAACATTCTAGAGACTTCGCTGTTTGTTTTTAAAACTGATGTCTCTCACTAGCCAACCTCAACATTCTAGAGACTTCGCTGTTTGTTTTTAAAACTGATGTCTCTCATTAGCCAACCTCAACATTCTAGAGACTTCGCTGTTTGTTTTTAAAACTGATGTCTCTCACTAGCCAACCTCAACATTCTAGAGACTTCGCTGTTTGTTTTTAAAACTGATGTCTCTCACTAGCCAACCTCAACATTCTAGAGACTTCGCTGTTTGTTTTTAAAACTGATGTCTCTCACTAGCCAACCTCAACATTCTAGAGACTTCGCTGTTTGTTTTTAAAACTGATGTCTCTCACTAGCCAACCTCAACATTCTAGAGACTTCGCTGTTTGTTTTTAAAACTGATGTCTCTCACTAGCCAACCTCAACATTCTAGACACTTCGCTGTTTGTTTTTAAAACTGATGTCTCTCACTAGCCAACCTCAACATTCTAGACACTTCGCTGTTTGTTTTTAAAACTGATGTCTCTCACTAGCCAACCTCAACATTCTAGAGACTTCGCTGTTTGTTTTTAAAACTGATGTCTCTCACTAGCCAACCTCAACATTCTAGAGACTTCGCTGTTTGTTTTTAAAACTGATGTCTCTCACTAGCCAACCTCAACATTCTAGAGACTTCGCTGTTTGTTTTTAAAACTGATGTCTCTCACTAGCCAACCTCAACATTCTAGAGACTTCGCTGTTTGTTTTTAAAACTGATGTCTCTCACTAGCCAACCTCAACATTCTAGAGACTTCGCTGTTTGTTTTTAAAACTGATGTCTCTCACTAGCCAACCTCAACATTCTAGAGACTTCGCTGTTTGTTTTTAAAACTGATGTCTCTCACTAGCCAACCTCAACATTCTAGAGACTTCGCTGTTTGTTTTTAAAACTGATGTCTCTCACTAGCCAACCTCAACATTCTAGAGACTTCGCTGTTTGTTTTTAAAACTGATGTCTCTCACTAGCCAACCTCAACATTCTAGAGACTTCGCTGTTTGTTTTTAAAACTGATGTCTCTCACTAGCCAACCTCAACATTCTAGAGACTTCGCTGTTTGTTTTTAAAACTGATGTCTCTCACTAGCCAACCTCAACATTCTAGAGACTTCGCTGTTTGTTTTTAAAACTGATGTCTCTCACTAGCCAACCTCAACATTCTAGAGACTTCGCTGTTTGTTTTTAAAACTGATGTCTGACACAAAATCCATGTTCTTTCTTCCTTTCCTTTTTTTTTTTTTTTTTTTTTTTGCTGTTGAGGGGGTGGGGGATTGATAACGCATGCCTGATTGACTTCATTTCATACACCATTAACTCTGTGAAGAGGAGCAGCGGGGCTGTAGGCACTGAAGAACTGTTATCCCAGTTCCTCCAGCTCTGTACAGTGTGTTCCAGTTCCTCCAGCTCTGTACAGTGTGTTCCAGTTCCTCCAGCTCTGTACAGTGTGTTACAGTTCCTCCAGCTCTGTACAGTGTGTTACAGTTCCTCCAGCTCTGTACAGTGTGTTCCAGTTCCTCCAGCTCTGTACAGTGTGTTCCAGTTCCTCCAGCTCTGTACAGTGTGTTCCAGTTCCTCCAGCTCTGTACAGTGTGTTCCAGTTCCTCCAGCTCTGTACAGTGTGTTCCAGTTCCTCCAGCTCTGTACAGTGTGTTCCAGTTCCTCCAGCTCTGTACAGTGTGTTCCAGTTCCTCCAGCTCTGTACAGTGTGTTCCAGTTCCTCCAGCTCTGTACAGTGTGTTCCAGTTCCTCCAGCTCTGTACAGTGTGTTCCAGTTCCCGGGTCTCTGCCAAAAGTTTTTCCTATCCAGTCGGCAGTGTGGTCTGTCCACTGTTTCTTCTTATCCTCCCCCTCTGTCTCCCTCTCTCTCAGCAGCTCCTTGGAGGGTTGTTTCAGCAAGGCTACTGGGTTTAGTTACATGGCCATTCCTAAGCTCTCTCGTCTCTTTTTGATGTCAGTGGATCTTCCACAGTGTCAGTTGACGGTCTGAGGCACTTGTTCATCAGTGATATGTTCTATGTATCTGTTGTTCAGTAACATCCCATATCATATCCATGGTTGGGATTCTTTTTTTCCAGGTCTGCTGTGACGGTCAGCGTCTTACATGTATACATGAATATGTAATCTACCCGTGCATGTAGGCGCTTGACCCTGTGTCTCCATGAGTTGTTACTGTCCTTTCAAACAGATTTTAGCCTGGACAGTGCTGTCTTCTCTTTGCTGTCCTTGAGAGAGCTAGAGATGGATGTCACAGGCAAGTGAACACTTGAATAGTTCCCAGCTTCTGTCCATGGACAGTTACATCAGTACTGATGGTGGCCATGTGGCTGGCAATCAACTTAGCTTTAATGGCACTGATTTCCACGACATATTTTGTTGATGTTCCATCAAGTCTTTTACAAGCTTAGAAGGTTCATTTTTCACTGTCTACCAAGTCTTCTGCAACGCAAATGTTCAAGATGGTTCAGAGTTCCTCCAATGCTGACATGATCTCCAAATGCCTCAGTCATGATAGATTCCAGGAATACGTGGAAAAAACATGGGAGGTAGAAAGCAGCCCTGAGAAATTCCAACTGATGAATGCACCCTAAGTGAGTACTGCATTGGTCATTTTGAAGAAAAGTTGGAAGATGGTTTTGATCAGCTTTTGCCCATGTAAAATGTGACCCATAGCACCTCCTGCCAGACCCAATCAGACACCTTCTGGACATCAACAAACATAGGGCACACCTCCTGCCAGACCCAATCAGACACCTTCTGGACATCTACAAACATTGGGCACACCTCCTGCCAGACCCAATCAGACACCTTCTGGACATCTACAAACATAGGGCACACCTCCTGCCAGACCCAATCAGACACCTTCTGGACATCTACAAACATAGGGCACACCTCCTGCCAGACCCAATCAGACACCTTCTGGACATCTACAAACATAGGGCACACCTCCTGCCAGACCCAATCAGACACCTTCTGGACATCAACAAACATAGGGCACACCTCCTGCCAGACCCAATCAGACACCTTCTGGACATCTACAAACATAGGGCACACCTCCTGCCAGACCCAATCAGACACCTTCTGGACATCAACAAACATAGGGCACACCTCCCTCTGCCATTTGAGCTGCTTTTTGCAAAGGGTACGCAGATTAAAGATTTGCTGGATGGCACTACAGCCTTTAGGGAACCCAGCCAGTTCTTCAGCTATGATGGTATCTGCTTGCTGGGGTAATCTATTTAAAATGATTCTTCCCTGAAGATGGAGTATGGCTGCCTTAATGGCAGGATAAAAAACGGTCATACACACAAAACTTCACTGTGCAGTGTCCGCAAGAGCATTAGCCTGCATACGCACAAAGAAAAGAAAAGAAGAATGATTCTGGACATTACTTTGCTGGCATGATCACACTGATAGTGCTGCAGTTCTGCAGAGTTGGAGATTTTCCTTTACTGCAGTCAGAATGAGGACTGGAAAGGTGGTCTCCTGAGAATCTGGAATCAGAACAGGCATCACAAAACACCCGTGAAGAGACTGTGAGCATCGATGCAGAATTTCCACTGGTAGGTTGAGTCATGGCAACACTGATACTGTTAGCTCCCTGCAGGCTCTTCTGCTGGGACTGGGACACCACAAACTCCAGGTGTTAGCTCCCTGCAGGCTCTTCTGCTGGGACTAGGACCCCCACAAACTAAGGTGTTAGCTCCCTGCAGGCTCTTAAGCGGGGACTAGGACACCACAAACTCCAGGGTGTTAGCTCCTGCAGGCTCTTCTGCGGACTAGACACCACAAACTACAGGTGTTAGCTCCCTGCAGGCTCTTCTGCAGGGACTAGGACACCAAAAACTCCAGGGTGGCTGTGAATTATGGGGCAGCAGGGAGAAGCAGAGTGGTGCCAGCAACACAACATTGCAGGAAATTTAGCGACAGTGGGCAAACTGCTTTTTTTTGTGTGAGTTAATTCTGCGCAAAATACATGGACACATGAAGTGAACACTGCTACATTTCTTTAGACTTCTGTCAAAACCAGCCACACAATCACACACATGCCGGTGAAAAAGCAACATGTCTTACATTAAAGATCGAAACAGCATTTTTGTCTGTCCCATCAACAGGTGAATTTTGGGCTTAAATCAACTAACACTTGTAATTAGGTGTACAGAATTTAGCAAATCGGGTAGTACAACATACACATCTATGCATGAAATAAATGAGACAAGGATACAAAGATGAAATTCAACCAAGCTAATGTCTGATTCCAGTTCTTTGTGTTTAAGATCCACTTAATCTTTGAAAAAAGAAAATAAATAAATACGTCAATTTTTGAGGGAAAAAAGAGTTTCCTTAGAGCTTTCCAGTTACGCTCAGCCATTATTTCTCTTTCCGCCCAAGCACAAAATAGTAACGTCCTCTGATTGGGGGGCAAAGGGTCTGAATTCTCATTTTCTTCACCCTGGTGTTCAGGAACACATCTATTTACACCTTATGGATGACCCTGGTCTTCAGGAACACATCTATTTTACACCTTATGGATGACCCCTGGTCTTCAGGAACACATCTATTTACCCCTTATGGATGACCCCTGGTCTTCAGAACACATCTATTACACCTTATGGATGACAAAGCAGGAACTGGAATAAAGTGTTTAAGAAAAGGAAAATGTGAGCATTCTATTTCTTCTTCTTTTTCAAACCCCAACTCCCATACTCTCAATGAAAATTTCCCCAGAATTGGGGATCACTCTCCTTGCCTGGGAAGGCCAAAGAAAAAGCTTCTGAACTGAATTAAAAAAGATCCAAACAGAAACAAAGATTTGTGATGGGGGGGGGGAAATGCTTCAAAACACTGTAAGAATTAAACATTTACAAGGAGTGAGAGAAGAATGGAGGGGATGGGGGATACAAAGGGATAAACAAAAGAAAGAGAAGACAAAGACACAGAGAGACAGACAACAGACAGAGGCAGAGAGAGAGACAGAGACAGAAGCAGAAACAGACAGTCAGAGAGGGAAGTAGAGAGACTTAACTAAAAAGAGCTGAAAGCAGGGGGGGGGGGGGGGGGGGGGGGGGGGGGGGGGGGGGGGGGGGGGGGGGGGGGGGGGGGGGGGGGGGGGGGGGGGGAGAGGGAGGAGGGGGGGATAGACTAGAACAACAGAAAACAAAATCTGAGAGCTGACAGCGAGAGAGGGAGGAACAAAGAACTACAGGACAAACAACGTCCATATCCAGACATTTCCAACCCACTTGCTAGACTCACCTTTTGCACTTATCCTCATCAGAGTCAGAGTCAGAATCTGATGAGCAGCTGCTCCCCTCCCCATAGCCGTAGGTTTTCTCCCACTACGTTGTACTGCTGGAAGCCATTGCGAAAGTTCTGGTTGCGACCTGTCGGGCAAGCAAACACAAACTTTTCAGTCTGATGTAATGGGTTTTGTTTGTTTTTTTCTATAAAACAAAGCAAAGCCATGGGGGTTTTCTGGCTCTCTATTTCTAGTGTAATATTAAGAGAATTCATGGTTAAAATCACTGTACGTAGCAGATTTTCCCCAGAGGAGGAGGGAGAGAAAAAGTATTTTACCAAACCTGGCTCACTTGCTCCTCCACCGAGTTTTGGGCGAAAGTGCCCTAAAAGCCGCCTATTCCGTTCTCTGACAAGTAACCAAAAAATAACGGGCCCAAAAAACAAACATACTGTGCAGGGGTTTTCCTTTTCAATACTAATTTACTAAGGTTTTCCCGAGATAGCGTAGAGAAGTACCAAAACTGAACACGCCCCCATAGAGAACGAGGGAAAAGCGGCCGTGACTGAACGCGCTTCATATGTGTCTGTTCCCACGGCTTTCTTTTCAGGGGGGTGTCAACGACCCCGCCTGCAGGTGGCAGGTAAGCTTTAATTGCTAGTTGCCGGGCCCACCTGCCCACACTTTGGGGTGTTTATTTCTCCCAGGGGGGTTCTAAAATTAGAAAAAAGTTTTGAATCGCAAATACTTTTTCAACAGCTTTTTAGATTAAATTGTGTGGAAGACAAAGAATCAGCTACACTTTATATATAACCACACACACACACACACACACACACAAACCCCTACACATGCAAACACACACATACACTACATGCACACACACACGCACATACACCACACACACACACACACACACACACACACACACACACAATACACACAGAGGCCCCACACACAGAGGCCCACACACACAGAGACAGAGACAGGGGCACATACACACACACACAGGCCAAAAAAATCAAAACGGGCCCCACCTCCTCTACCCCCCCTCTTCCCCCCTACCTTCCCCTAGCATTACATCAGATTTCTAGAACGTCTGTCCTACTCCCGCGCGGTGGCGCTGTTCTGGCCTGACCAATCACCGGTTAAGCGTAGCACGGCCGCTCACATGACAAGGGAACCCACACATTCTTTTTGCTGACAGTCAGACGGAGCAGGACGGTTTACTTGTGCGGTGGGTGTGTTATTTTAATAACCGGTTTACCGAAGAACAGAATTGTGTATCTTTAAAAGGTTTGTTGCTCGTTGAAGACAATATTTTGACAAAGATACAGCTAGTTTTTAAAACGTGTTTGGCTATCGATGAGATTGTTCGAAAGTCGGCCGAAGCAAAACAAACCATCACGCGTTGAATTGTTGGGAGCTGGCTTGAGACAGCTAAAGCCATGTTTAAAAACATGGCGTTCATTTCTTTAAAGGGGGAGGTAAAACACTGCTGATTCGTATTGAAACATTTTGCTGTTCCTCCCAAATAAAAATGTTCTCAGTTTGTATTAGACTTGATTGATTGTTAACTACAGATTCAGTGTTTATGTGGCAAGCTGATCTGTGTATTAAGATGTGTATACTTTTTCCCACTTTTCTAATTCTAACCAGTTTTTTTTGCCTTTCAAGTGTGCCCTTATCAACTGGAGGCGTTTCGGGGTTCTGGCAAAACTAGATAGGGCTAGGCAGACCTTTGTACATCTACCAGTATGGAGAGGAGTAGTGTGTGGCCAGCACTATCTTCATATAAATGCTCCAAATATACAATGACGGATGTACTACTACTGGCGATTAGAGCCGCCATAAAAGCTCGGCTACAGCAGTAATTGCTGTAACTCTGCTAAAGCTAGTTGCAAGCCCGTTGAGAAAAGAGGAGCACAGCAAACTAGGCCAAACAACCCTATGTGATCGCTTGCCGCCAATGACGTCAGCACCTGCAAAGCTCGGTGGCAAACTAGGTCAAACGACCCTATGTGATCGCTTGACTACAAAGCGCGCAGCACCAGCAAAGCTCAGCGGCAAACTAGGCCAAACGACCCTATGTGATCACTTGGGTTGATTGAGGTTGCGCGCGGGACACAGCCTGGTAGTTCCACTTCTTGTTTGTTTGTTGGTGTTTGTGTGTTTTGGCCTACCCCACGCACGCACGTCCCTCCACCCCACCCCTGGACTGTTTATTGTGTGTTTGTTGTTTGTTTGTGTTTGTTGTTTGTTTTGTCCTACCCCACGCATGCACACACTCAAGTTCCTTCTAAGTTTTTTAACTTAAGTTACTCCAAAGTAAGTTCTTACTCAAGTTGTCTTTAAGTCATCCTTAAGTTATCCACAAGTTCTTACTTAAGTTACTTCTAAGTTTTTAATTAAGTCGCCCCAGGTTCTTAATAAGTTCTTGATCAAGTTCTTAAGTAAGTTCTTAATAAGTTCTTGATCAAGTTCTTGATAAAGTCGTCCTTTAAGTACAACCAAGGTCTTATTCAGTTATCTTATAATTATCAAAAAAATACGTTCTATGTTTTTATCTTAAATAGCAGATGTCTAATATAGTACACACACGCCTCAAAAAACGCGTCATCGTTGAGGATGTCTTGCTCAGCGTTCTCTGCATAGATCTAAGGAAGGCCTTTACATCCGAAGCAACCGCATTGATTACAATTCTGGTCTATGGAAATGTCTTTTATAGACTCCATGTCTTTATTTATTGACTTTATCATTTTATAATACGCCATGATCTATTTTTATTTAAAAAATTTAAAATTAAGTTCTTAAAATATTATTACATTTCAAATGGATCAAAATAATGCTTTGTTATTGGCGGTTTTGGCGTGCTGGTGTCTTTTCTGCATTTAGTGGCTCAGATTTTTTGATTGCTTTTGTTTCTGTTGCCATCGGTTATATATTTTATAGCCGCAATAACTGCCCCCAACACAGCAATGGCGCCAAAAATGGCAACAGTTTTAAGTTCAATATTCCATGAAGACTTTGGTGCTGTAGGTCTTGTATCGCATGGAGTTTTTATAGCCGGCATTGAACCAACTTGTTATCGGCGCTGGGGCGTTGTTCATGATGAATTATATTCTT
>CM031614.1:5937501-5987501 GCA_018398815.1 Conus ventricosus
ATTCAGACAAAATACGCCTGAAGGTGTAATAAAAATGAAACTGTAAACTGCCCTCCCCAAAGGATCATGGTGATTTAAATGATCGCATACGCCCTCCACACCCAGTTGATGCACAAAACACAGCAAAGTTTAACTGGTTCTGATAAAACTGCATCGGATGACTAAACCACGCTTTCTGGATGTGCTCGTTTTCAATAGGGGGTTAAGATAGCTCTTCAATGGAGTACTCACCTTTTTAGAAAAGAGCAGTCTGGGTCACAGCAATGTCAAGAGTATCAGTTGCTATATTTTTAAGATTGTAGTGCGGCCCAACAGAATATTTTGCACCAGTATATTTGAATGCACTCATTTTTAATTTGTTTTAAAAAATGTTTGTAACAATAACAACTCAAGACCGTCCTTCGTTTTTAGAACATGCTATTGATAACAATTGCGGGGCCAAAACGGTCGCGCTCCATGAAATATTTTACAAAGTCGAAGGGTTTAATATAAGCGAAACCAAGGGGAATAATAAGATTATAAAAGTTGCGGGGCTCAAAGCTAACCATTAACAATACCTGATGGTTATTACGGGTTTTGCTCACTAAAAGAAGCAATGAGTAAATTCAGCATTACTCTCAAACTTAACAAATGCAAATCTAAAAACAATATTAACATTCGAACCTGAAAATGCAGATTACTTATTTTGATAAAGAGCTAGCTAAAATGTTAGGCTTTAAAGTTGACACTCCGGTCACTAAAGATTTGTTGTTGCGCCAAACAAAACTACTTTTAAGGGGAAAATCCGCTCGATCTTGCATTACATTCATTACTTTATGTTCATTTGGATGAGCTGAGCACTGATGAAAACTTATATGATGGAAGGCCCTCAAATGTTTTAAGAGCTTTACCGCGGGGAAAGCTGCATATTGCGATTATGAAATTATACAATTCCCTAATTTACAGTTTTAAAAGATTAGTTTGTGGGAGGGTTGGATCATTTAATATAAAAATTGCAGACAAAGCAGGGAAAGTCGTGAAATGTGATAACCTGCACATTGTTTTGGAAATAAAATAATACGTTGTACTAAAAAATGTCGCGTGGGCCAGAAGAAACCAGGAGTTACATTAGCGCCTGTGAGGTGTATAACTTTAGAATTAAAAGACCTTGCAGATGTTGCGGACTTTGAACAGAACGTGGAGATAGGCGCTTTGTATGGTTTTGAGTACACTAAAGATGGTGATTATAAACGCAAAGAGGTTGGGCACAACAAAAAGTTTCCTAAACTAGAACAACTGCGCAATCTAGAGGCAAATAATGTTGGCCAGTATGAATATAAAATAGTTCGAAAGCCTGACCTCAAATGGCACTTAGAACCATATTTAGAATGGGAAATAAAATTTGAATTCATAAGCCCATTTACATTTTTTGGCCGTCAAAAAAGTTTCAGAAAAGCATTTAACTCTGGCCCTTTACATGTAAGTCTTATGCCAGATGACAATAGTCGGAAAGAGATTGAAATAAAGCCGTATGGGAAAAAACAGTACATCCTCCACAGAAGAGAAGCGGTTTTAAAAGATGCTTCTACAAAATTACAGTTCAATGCCGCAAATGAAATTAGGGGACACGTTCACAATAATATTTGAAATTTCTGTCTTAAAAGATAAGGAGAGGGATGGGGTTGTGGGCGTTAGTGACGTCCTTTTTAAAGGAATTCTAATTAGCTGCAAAACTTAGACGTTGACAGTCTTTAAAGTTACTGTTGTCATTCTTCACAATGGCGAGGATATTAAGGTCATAACAACAAGCAACAAAATCAATATTAGTCTAAATAGAAACAATCTTACAGCACTGAATTGGATTAATCTTACACACTTAGGCCTTATAGGATTTTATTATACTGAACAAGTTTTAACAGAGGATATGATAAAAACAATAACCGGATTAGATTAAGTTCTGTTATAAAACTAGGAGCAGTTAAACTTTATGACAAAAACTCCTCATTGCTCATTAATTTGTGGCAGACTGGTTGTGGAAAAACAATATTTGTCCTAGACCTATTACAAACAGTTTATCGTTATAATTTTAATCATATTGTGGTTTTCTGTCCAACACTTAAATGGAACAAAGCATATCATAATAGAAGGTTTATATGGACAGATGATGACATATATTTAGTTGATCCTAGCAATAAACTGAGTGAGTGTTTAGAACAGTTTTATAAACTGTTTGAAGGAACGCAGACACTATTTATTATAGATGACTGTTCAGCAGAAAGAGACATAGTTAAAAAGAGAAACACTTTATCAAAACTTGCTTTCAGTGGAAGACATGCTGGAATAAGGTGTGTGGATTTATGCCAAAAATATAACTCAGTTTTAAAAAGACTTTAGAGAACAGTTAAAGACTGTAGTGTATTTCACATGAAAGACAGAGACTCATTTGAAGAATGTTGCGCGAAAATGATGTTATTGAAAACGACCAAGAAAAACATAGGATTAAACAAAACTAAAATCTGAAAAGTTTAGTAAATTAGTATTAAAAACGGATAACCCTGCACAGTATGTTTGTTTGTAGATAATCGTTATTTTTTGGTTATTGACGTCTTACTTGTCAGAGAACAGTAAATATGCGCTTGCGTGTGTGTGTGTGTGTGTGTGTGTCTGTCTGCCCGCCTCTCTGTCTGTCTGTCTGTCTCTCTCTGTCTCTCTCTTCTCTGTCTGTCTGTCTGTCTGCCGGTGATTCTCTCTCTCTCTCTCTCTCTCTCTCTTCCGCCACAGGAAAAGGCGGCTTTTTAGGCCACTTTCGCCCAAAAACTCGTGGAGGAGCAAGTGAGTCAGATTGGCATTTATACGTTCTCTCAGGCCATGCTGACAGTGCCAACCATTCTGCTTCACTCTAATTCCCAGATTTAAAACGAAATACTAAAAAATAAAATAATGAAAAACACAGAACCGTAACCTCCCTCCCCCCCCCCCCCAAAAAAAATAAAATAAAATAAAATAGAATAAAAAAAAGCCATATGGACAAACAGAATGCAGAAAGCAAGAGAATGACCCCCCCCCCCCCCCCCCCACACACACACACACACACATACAAATAAAAAAACAGTAGACAACAAGAAAGACAGCTCTTCTCCAAAGGCAGAGTCAATGACAGTGACGGAAAAGAAGTGACTAGCACAGACCTTCCAGAGGGAGGGAACACTATCAGTACTGAATGGGCACATGACATCTCCATGGACACCACTACAACATTCTAATTCTCAACTGTGTGAGATGAACACGTACAGCACCACCGATCATTCTCCATCATTAACAAGAAAGACAGCAACACAAGAGTACTGAAGGCTGGCTCACCCGCAGAACCACCGAAGGGATTAGCGGAGATGTGAAGGAAAGATCAATGTCATAAGGGTTTCTCTGAATACGGTTTTTCATGCCCGTGTAATGCTTGCCCTTGGTGCTGGACAACGTGTATCTGTTGTTCCTCAACTCTTCATCAGGTTTCAGCCACGACATCTTGTTTTCCCCCGTGTTGCAACCCACACCCTTCTCTGGCTTTGTTTTCACATCAAGTTCACCTTGGGCATGGATCACTGTCACCACCAGATCTGTCGCTTTGGTACATGCTGCTTTCTGTCTCATACATCTCTGATGTTAGAAAAGCAGGCTCAGCCTCAGTTTCAATCGATGTGAATGCATCTTCAGCAGTATTCTTCCAAACCTTAAGTCAAATACAACATCACTCTGACACACGCTTTCAGATCAAGGGAGAAAAAAAAATCAAATTTCTATCAGCATTATTTATTACTGGCAACTACAATTCTCTCTCTATCTCTCTCTGTCTCTCTCTCTCACTCTCTCTCTTAATAATGATAACTTTAAAAAAAATTGTGGATGCATTATACATACACCTTTACTTATTTCTTGCAGTTTGTAATTTTCTTAGTTGTCTGTAATTGTAAATATCTATGAAATGACAAAAACAATTTTTTAAACTACATCAGCAAGCATAACTGGAACAGCTAGATTCCATATATCATAGTTCATACACAACTGAGCAAAACAGCTCTTCTTTGTTCAAATGAATACGTGCCGTCACAGAATGAACAAAAGCACAATCAGGAGCCACGTAGCAACAGAATTCTCAGCAGCATACACACATATCCAAGCACGTTCATGAAATCTGTGACAGAGTGAGATGTGGATACTGCTGCGAAGAACAAAGGCAAGTCCTCACAGACTGTGTTCAACACTGTGGATTAAACTCTTCCACACACACCACCGACTGAACTCCCTTCACACACACACCAACGGACCTCTTGCTCAAGAATACCAGTGGGGCTCAAGCTTTATGTCAGTTAATAGGATTACACCACACTGCCTGCCTGTTTTTCTGTGTCAAGGTGTACACTGTCGGAGTTCCTCTAAGCCACACACATTAGCTTCTGAGACGTCGGCTACTTTGTGGCTGCCCAGAGCTTAAACATGCCCCCCCCCCCCCCCCCCCCCCATCAGTGTTGCTTTGCCAGTGGGCGGGGACTTTCCAAAATGCTGCAGGCTGTTTGCGGTAACCATACTACCCACCCTGGTCTTCAGTTACAGCCCATACTGTCACCACATGTAGTGCACCTTCAGCTGCTGACATTTTCACTTACACATTTCAATGTACAATTAGGACATTACTGGTATTTTTTAACTCTCTCTCTCTCTCTCTCTCTCTCTCTCTCACACACACACACACACACACACACACACACACACACACACACACACACACACACACATATGCACGCACACACATGCACACACACACACACACACACACACACACACACACACACACACACACACACACACACACTCACACACACACACACAGGTACGCGCACACACACGCATGCATGCACATCCAAAATGATTCATTTGTAATTTGCATCTAAAATTCTTATTTTACATCTTGTACTTTTCTTATCTTCAGGGCCCACAACTCCTACCTCAACCCTGTATTGTGGCCAAGGCCAGTATAAAACTAGCTTGCAAGCTAGTCAATCACTTGCTAGTGCTCTCTCTCTCTCTCTCTCTCTCTCTCTCTCTCTCTCCGCTCTCTCTCTCTCTCTCTCTCTCTCTCTCTCTCTTTCTCTCTCTCTCTCTCAAAGCTGGACCATATGCCAGATTAACAAGATGAATTCCACACACTTGTTTGATCCTTGCATGCATGTTAAAAATTAGTACTCATGCTTATTCAGATCAGTTTCATCCTTTGGTGAAACACTATAATCTCTTCAGTTTGATGGTCTCCTCACAAGACAAAGGTGTATTTGTGCCTAAGTGACTTTTCTGACAGCCCTCTTTAATTTCACAGCCTCCAGAGACCGCAAGGTCAGCGCAAAAATACAAGTGCAACATCAATGATCATCACAAAACCATGACAGAACCACCTGCATTATGAAAACAGTCATTCTGAGAATGTTTTGGTATATTTAATAGAGACACATATTTCTAATGAACACTGTCAAAGTTTAAACAATCCATCTTCTGTAATTTACACTTTCCAGTTTTGACAATATCGTGAGTACAATAGTACAGCTTAGTCCTATAAATGAATGGCAATTATCAATAATTCTGATTTACAGGGTATGCTTCAACTTTGGTAATAGCATGTTTTATATGAACCACATCTGAAATGCTGAGAAGGCAAGGTTTGCTCTCAGACTGCAAGACTGTGTTGTTATTATCTAAAATCAACTGAGGACTTCATCAGTTCAGGACAACATCGCCATCACCCTCCACTGCAGATAGCAAGGTTTATGTCATGTTATCCTAAAACTCTTCAAAACAAGTTATCCCCAAGCCAAAGTCTGTAAACATATCGTAAACATTGTCATTTCCCTCTATGGCATGATCCTCATCTTATATTCCACACACAAAAAAAAGCTAGGGGATGAGACAGCCAAGAATGTCAAGTCAACTGAGGGGTTAGAACTCTTTCTGGCTCTGATTACAACCACTGCATGGAAGGCCTGAGGAAATGGCTGGGGGGAGGGAGGGGGACAGGGATGAGGAGGGCAGGGAACAGGAGGCAAAAGGGGAAGGGGGATGGGGGAAGGGGCAAACAGGAGACTGGTTCCTCTCCACCGCTCAGGACAAGAACTGACTGGCTCCTCTCTTAAAGGGACCAGGCAATGGCAGGGTCTTGGTTTCTGTATCTAGGCAGATCTGACTGGCTCCTCTCATGGCAGGGTCTTGGTTTCTGTATCTAGGCAGATCTGACTGGCTCCTCTCATGGCAGGGTCTTGGTTTCTGTATCTAGGCAGATCTGACTGGCTCCTCTCTTAGAGGGACCAGACAATGGCAGGGTCTTGGTTTCTGTATCTAGGCAGATCTGACTGGCTCCTCTCTTAGAGGGACCAGACAATGGCAGGGTCTTGGTTTCTATATCTAGGCAGATCTAGGGGTGGGGAAACACCCATGACAATGAAACAACAGTATTGGGTTTATCGGTTTTGTTACTGTGAATGAGATTTAACATGGGATAAGGAAACATACATAGATTTCTGACTTTTTTAAATTGCTGTTTTGATGTGTTGCCCTGTGGTGTGTGTGTGTGTGTGTGTGTGTGTGTGTGTGTGTGTGTGTGTGTGTGTGTGTGTGTGTGTGTGTGTTGTGTGTGTGCATGCGCATGCGTTTGTGTGTTTATGTATGCATGTGTGCATATGTGTGTGTGCGCAAGTGTATCTGTGTATGTGTACATATGTGTTGTGTGGTGTGGTGGTGGTGTGGTGTGGTGTGGTGTGTGTGTGTGTGTGTGTGTGTGTGTGCGCGCGTGTGTCTGTGTCTGTGTCTGTGCATGTGTCTGTGTGTGTGCATGCATGGATGTGTGGGTGTCTGTCTGCATACCTGTGTAAGCATTCTGTGTAAGCATTCTCCTTTAAGATCAATAATAATACAATGAGCACTGGCTTCTTTCAACTAACATCCAGGTCTAAACTCTGCAATGGTCCCTTTTTCATAATCTTCAACATTTCCTTCAGAACCTTTCCCCAGTGTCTTTTCCTTCATTCCCATTACAGCTTTTTATTGTCAGGATTTTTCTGCCCTGACCAACTCCTAACTAGAATGGAGTTAGCTTGGGTTCATTTGGAAAGACTGGGATCACAGAGTTGAGTTTCATCCACTTAATGGATGCGTCTCTGAGTGCAACTTTAAATTTTCTGACCAGCACTGCTGGTCCTGTGCCTGTATCTCTCACTCTCAGGTTTGGTCGATGCCATTATATATTACAAAAGTAAGCACAGAGTAAGTACAGCCCTGTCCATATAGTCTCAGCCCTGAATGGAAATCCATAGCATCCTCTTCATCATCCTCATTGATCAGCATAAAAAAGAATGTCTTGAACTCTCTGGCCCTTCAAGCCCTACTTTCATGGTAACCTCAGTTTTGATTACTTCTCTACATCTTAGTGCCCTTTGGTTTGGGTCTGTCAGTGTCAGGGTCACCAGTTTCGGCAAATTCATGAGGACTGTTTTTAAACAGATGTGGTGGCACCCTCAGACGAGACAGCTCACTCTTGCTGGCTCCACCACCGAGCGATCATTGTTGTCAGCTGGGTGCTTAGTGGATGGTGTCCTTGTAAGCTGGATCAGACCAGACACGACTGAAAGCATTGATTCTTCTGGTGGATTGCCTCATGACAGCTTGACAGTGACTGCACCCTGTGGATTGTTGGTGCTGGAACTGTAGCTGCAGAATAAGTATAATCATTTAGATGCTTTGGATTCAGAGTAAGTGTCAACTGTCATGCATTGACATGAAAGTATCAACAATGTCTGTAGCAATGCAGACTGATGTACCAGAATAAGTAGAACCATTTAGATGCTTTGGATTCAGAGTGACTGTCATGCATTGACATGAAAGTATTAACAATGTCTGTAGCTATGCAGACTGATGTGTAAGTGTGTGTGTGTGTGTGTGTGTGTGTATGTGTGTGTGGTGTTTTTGTGTGTGTGTGTGTGTGTGTGTGTGTGTGTGTGTGTGTGTGTGTGTGTGTGTGTGTGTGTGTTCACATACCAAAGGAAAAGGGGATGGCGTCAGTCTGATTTGATCCCTGCATAATACAACACATGAAAGACTTTTGTCACTGTCATTACTGTGATGAGACAAATTCCACATATTTTTGCTCAACTTATTGGTTTTGTAAACTGAATGCCCAAGTAAGTTTATAGGAGAAGTGGCAGTAGCATCTGTGTATGAGGAGAGAGAAGGGTGTATAGGCAATAAGGGTAGGGAATGGGGAAGGGGGAGGAGAAAATGTGAGAAAGATATGAAAGGAGCTCACCTTTAGGTACTCTGAGCTACCTAAATGGCAGCATCACATGTGATCAGCACTGTAAGTAAGACGCTAAGGGTGCTAGATTTATGGCTAACCCTCAGACATCACCGTCTGCTAACCTATCATCCTTGCTATGGCCTACACCTCCACTCAGGGAAATGGCATCTATGGCATGGCTGTGTTTATGGCCAGCATTGTGAAAGGAATAAGTGTCAAACAAGGTCTCTGTGACCTCGTCACACTGATTCAAAGCCAGGGTTCAAACTGTCAATGGATTTCTATGCATCTTGCATCCACAATCCACAAACTCCCGCAGAGCAGTCAATACATAGAAGGTATGACCATACCCAGCAACACTCCCATTTCCTTGTCAACTGCAAGGCTTGAAATACCCTCCAATCTGATCGTCTGTGACAAATAAATCTTCTGGGGGACGAGCTGAAATTCTCTCTCCGCTTGTCTATCAGGCAACACATTTTTGACAGTGTCAAAGAAAGTGGGGCTGAAAAGCCAGCTTCATCGCCCACTGGTTGTGTTTCCCTCTTTCCCAGTTCACTTTCATACCTTCATTACCACCACTCCTCTACCCACCTCCACCCCCTTCCCCCTCTGGTTTTATCTTATAATGAAATCCTGGAAGAGTGCTGTCTCGCTGAGGCAAAGCATGGTCTATACATAAACTGTGGCAGCAGCATACAGAACTTGCACTTGGTCAACACGGGAATGACAGATGTACTCTCTTTCATGTTTGTGTTAAATACATGTAGATAGGAAGGGGATCTATTTTGAAATGTGTGTGTGGTGAAAAGGGGGAGACAGAGAAAAGAGACAGAGAGCAAGACAGAGACTCTATCATTTTCATTCAGTGCAGGAATGTGTCAATGGTGGAAAAAACATGACGTTCTACTCTGTTTTCTTTTCACACATGCTCTTAAAAGGCAATGGAAAAATTATCCTGGGAAATTACAATGACCAAGATGACGCCATGGAGTTCCAGTTTGAGGCATGATGAAAGGGCTGTACTTTAAATTTTCTTTAACTTTTAAAGTACCACAGTCTGATGGTCGCAGGGACAATGAACTGCTGGAGATTCACCATATCGGGGGCACAGAATGATAGAAGGTGGCGCCCATCCCAGTCCTGATGATTCTTTAAACTTCCCTGAATCAAATCAAGAGTCCATTTCCTACTGGATGTACAAAGAGTTTTCAAGTTAGAAAACAAAAACCGACTCCACGGGAGATTCGAACTCATGACCGTCAGCTCCACAGGCAAATGCTCTAACCATCTGCCTTTCTATAAACCTGCACAAAAACTGAAGAGCAAGCACAAATGCTAAAGCATATTTCCTTGATAGTGTTTCTGCTGTTGCTCTTTCTTAGCCTTGTAACCTTGAACCAGAATCAGCATCAAGGGCACTGGCCACTAGTCCCAAGGAGTCTTGGATGAACAAGGCAACCAACCAAACATGACACCTCTCCCCTGTCACGCATGACTGAGAGCCAAGTGCTGCGGAGATCGCTGACCGCTCAAGCATCCACCCATGGCACACCTATCGGATATACTGTCACGGGATAATCAATGAAAAATGAGGAGCAGGAGCGAATGGTCAAACCATACATCAGCTCTCCCAGTTCATGTGATTCCTGCAAGGCAAACATGCAGAGATCCCGTCTACTGACTCTTCTCTTTGCTATGGGTTATATATGGAAACAGCAGATATGCGGGAAGTGGCATTGAAATCAATCAGTTTAATCAGACAGCTGTTTCTCCTGAGTCTATCTTGTCTGACTGTGCAAGGAATGTGAGTATACTGTATGTTACTGCATTCATGGAAATGCAGCTGCTACAGGAACGGCATCCATTATTTTCCTTTTTCTCATTCATCTTTTCTCTCTTTATCCACGCCTGCCTTCCCTTAACCCCTTCTCACCTTCCCCCTCCTCCTCCCCCCCCCCCCCCCCTCTTTCCCCTCAACCACCAAACACCTTGTTTGATCTCTCTCTCTCTCTCTCTCTCTCTCTCTCTCTCTCTCTCTCTCTCTCTCTCTCTCTGTTGTCCAATGGGAAATTCAAGTTTGGCAAGAAAGGCATGTCATATATGATCTGGATGCAAAAGTAAAAAATACACTGAGAGTCAAAAGTGGGATTAATCGTACATTATGTAAACCTAGTTTGGGTTATGTTTGGGTACAACACACCTAAATTTATTCAGAAATTTTGGAAACATCTTGTTGATTGTAGATTGTAAAAGTACTAAAACTGGTCGTGGCATGTTCAAGACAGTGATCAATTAGCTTCATTGAATACCGACTTATTTTTCATTAAAATGGACAGACCTGTAAAATGTATAATGACAAAGTTCACATTTGGTATTTCTGATCTTTTTCTTCATAATTCTCATTACAGGAGACACAATGAATGTGATTTCATCTGCCCATTATGTAAAGGTGCTGAAGAAAATAAAGACTACTTTGTTTTTTAATGTTATACCTAGGATTATCGTAAGAATTAATTAATTCAGTCACACACACACACACACACACACACACACACACACACACACACACACACACACACACACAAACACACACACGATTATGTGTGTGTGCTTGTGTGCGTGTGGTGTGCGCATGCATGCTGCGTGCGTGTGTGTGTGTGTGTGCATCTATTCATATCTATATCTAACTATCTATTCTATAGATAGATAGATAGACAGATAGATATATCATTCAAAATTGTTTTGACTTTTACTGTTTATTGCATTCACAAATAAAATTACTATAAAAAGGGAAAAAAATATGTTCTTTACTTCTACCAGGCGTTCAAAAATTGTAGTATGCAACTAATTATAAACTGTTGTGTATCTTTTAATTTCTAGTGCACTATCCATTTATGTATATTTTCCGATATGTAATCTATTGCATCACATTTCTGTCCCTTAAAATGCTCGTTTACAATACCCAATTCACGACAGGCCCTGGCCTTTACTGAACGAAATACATCTGTATCTGTATTTGTATCCTTGACCTCCCCTTCTCTCTCTTTCCTCTCCATGCATCTTCTCGCTCTTCTAGATGGACCTCTCCCCTCCGTTTCTCCTCCTCTCTCTGTCTTTGTGTCTCTTGACACACGGTTGATGCCATAGATGCACAACAGAACTAGGTCAAGCAGAGGTTGGAGTGTGCGGATGAACTCCATTTACTGGCTTTGAAGTAATAACCACGTGCTGACATTATCAAATGTTTAAAAAAAAACCATTCCTATTCAGAACAAGTACCTCACCAAACTTTCCTTATTGTGTTCGTGAACTAAGATGAAGGTCAAGATAGTTCAGAATTTCCAGTCGATGTTGCCATCTGCAGCCAAGGCAAAAAGCCACTTTGAAAAAAAAAGAAAAGAAAAGGACCAAACTGTGCAAGAGATCGCATGAACAGTTCATGCCCCGGTTTGAGATCATTCCAAAAGATCTGAGCCTTGAGAACTCTGGGTAGCTCTATGTCCATTCTCACCAAAGCATTTCTGTGTCCATTTTAGCCCAGTCAGTCAAACAGATGTTTATAGTAATCACAATCAATGCTAACACTGAACTTGTGACCTGATGATTGATTTTCAAACGAATTTCAAAAATATATCTAATGGTTGAAGAAGCACTAAAACAGATTAGATGCTTTGTAAAAAAACTGCAGTCAATACACACACACACACACCACACACACACACACACACACACACACACACACACACACACCACAAATACACAACACACACGCAAACACCAACAAATGCACAAACACACATACACAAACTCACGCACGCACACGCACGTGCGCGCACGAACACACACACGCAAGCACACACACACACACACACACACACACACACACACACACACACACACACACACACACACACACACACGCATGCACACACACCATTGTTTTCCAAATATAAATGTGTTGTGATGAAGCAGTTACCCTTTTTTTAAACGTCCTGATTAACAATGTCTTTTCAATGAAACAAACACTTATGAGCAGAGTCTTTTCTATGAAACAAACACTTATGAGCAGATTCTTGAGATTCCCAATACTCAAAGTACAATGCAAACTTTCAATAAAGACTTCCACTTTTTTCTCCTAAATTTGGTTTAATAAGTGAGTCTCCAATTGTGGACGATTGTAGTATTGACAAACACAAAACCGTTCCAGTGAAACGTCTTTTCAATGGAGATCCTTTGCTCAGGGGCCTTATTCATGGAAGGCTTTAATGCATAACTTGTTTTTCAACATATTCATACTGAAATCATTAATCAGAACTCACCTGTGAAGTAACCATAATGCTGTAGGTGCCGTTTCATAAAACTCTCATACGGGTTCTGTTGAGAAAAAAATGAAACATTTAATTTGGTGTTCTTTTTAACAATACAACTACTTGCAACAGAACAAGCGTGTGTGTGTGTGTGTGTGTGTGTGTGTGTGTGTGTGTGTGTGTGTATGTGTGTGTGTGTATGTGTGTGTGTGTGTGTGTGTGTGTGTGTGTGTGTGTGTGTGTGTGTGTGTATTTGTGTGTGTGTGTGTGTGTGTGTGTGTGTGTGTGTGTGTGTGTGTGTGTGTGTGCTCGTACGTGTGTGCATGTGTGTGTATGTGTGTTTGTGTGTATGTTTGTGGGTGTGGGTGTGTCTCTGTGTGTGTGTGTGTGTGTGTGTGTGTGGTGTGTGTGTGTGTGTGTGTGTATAAGTGCGAGTATGAGTGTGTATATGTGTGTGTGTGTGTTGTGTATATTAATGTGTGTTTGTTTGTGTGTGTGTGTGTGTGTGTGTGTGTGTGTGTGTGTGTGTGTGTGTGTGTGTGTGTGCGTGCGTGCGTGCGTGCGTGCGTGCGTGCGTGCGTGCGTGCATGTGTGTGTGTGTGTGTTTCTGTGGTGTGTGTGTGTGTGTGTGTGTGTGTGTGTGTGTGTGTGTGTGTGTGTGTGAAGAAGTGAATAAAAGAATAGAAGATTTACTTGTTACCTACATTATACAACATGTAACTATGTTATACAATGTGCATGTTGCACATATGAAAGCTAACTGAAAGTGGTGGTTTTTATCATGTGTAAGAAGACCAGAAAACAAATCTTTAAGATGACTACAGAGATAAAAACAACAGATTCATGAAGTATTCCCAATTTTGACCTTCTGGGGTCTTCTTCAGGGGACTCCAGTGACAAGAGTGGAGCCAGTATCACATCATCATATGTGTGTGCGTGTGTGTGTGTGTGCATGCGTGTCCACACACACACAGACACACAAACACACACACATACACACACGCAAACACACACACACACACACGATTGCAACACACACACACACACACACACACACACACACACACACACACACACACACACACACACACACACACACACACACACACTTTATGCAAACAATCACAGAATACCATGATCAAATATTATTCTTGTTTGAATTTTTGCTGTTGTCGTTTTTTATTTCTTTGTGGTATGGCAACGTGCGAGCTTAGGTACCTGCAGCAAAAGATTGTGTCTGCACAAGACTGCACCAGGTAAAAAAAAACGAGACATTAGCAGCTCTATACATTAATTGTATGACTATCAGTAATACAGTGACAACTCTGTTCTTAACCTGGTTGTATCTTTTTTTTATTTTCTTTTTTCTTATCTCTGTGTTCCCTCCATCCTTGAGGACCTGAGTCAGTGGTTCTATGTGTGGATTATTCCACGTGAATCAGGAAGGGGACCTGTCTAACACTGCACCAGTACCACAAGTTCTGACTGACTGTGAGTTTGGTGTTTTGGCCAGCTGATCCCAACTGTCGCCCAATTGAATGAATGTAGTATAACTATTGGTAACATGAAAGCGTTTACTTGGAATTCTGTTACTCTTGTATATATAGATTCTTGGGTGAATCCACACTCTTACATACAGATTCTTGGATGCATCCACACACACACACACACACACACACACACACACACACACACACACACACACACATTTTCTGCATAACTAATTTAATAACTTAGACTCTCATGACTGCTATCACTGTATCAGTGAAATATTGTTACAAAAATGCATTTTTACTCTGTTGTTTGTAAAAGCTGAAGAAAACAGTTGTTGAAAAGTTGTTTGTTTGTTTCATCTATACATAAATCACTGTCACTCTAAACCTTGTTTCATGTGTGTATTTGTATGCCATTCTATTTTCAGCAATGCCAGTCTGTTTTATTTACCTGATGCATCTGAATTTTCAGAGGAAAAACTGCATTCGAAATGAACATGCTGCGCTTAAGAAGAGGCTGCTTTTAATGTTAACATAATATTGCACCAATTACCTGATTCATCCAGCTACTATTAAAGATTAATTACTAGCACACTTTTTTGTTTGGGGTTTGAAAACAAAGCATGGCAAAAATATCAAGTGCATGATGTAGTGAACAACACACACCACTTTATATTTTCTACAACAGCAAGAAAATCTGACAATATTTACCTCATAATCTTTCAAGGACAAAAAAAATATTGAGGAAAGACTTCTAAAGAAATAAAAAAAAATCATTTTCTTTTGTTTGAAATTGTTGTATCTCTTGTGTACCTTTTCTCTCTCTTTTGTTGTGACTCAGTTTTTGATGTCACTTTGCTTTGATTATACTATAGATATGTACATCAATTGGTTGTTATTATTCTACTTCTAATTTCATACTGTCCATGTTCAGTTATCCCTCCCATTCCTCCTACTACCTTCCATCCTCACCTCTATGTCCAACTCTCAACAGTCATATCAACAAGACTGTTTTAAAGAAGAGCAAACAGAGGAGCAAATACATACACAAAAACATAATATTCATTGGTTAGACAGCCACAATCATCTGGCTGATTACTCTGCTGCTGTTTGGGCTGCATATATGTAGACAGTCAAGAATGAGAAAGAAAAAGATTTAGGTCTGTGAGGATTAAAATGTTAAGTCTACACCATGTCGATGTTATCAACAGGCTACTACTAAATGCTTTTCGTCCTGAAGGACAAGCTGATCCTGGCTCACCTTGATAAAGAACTGTGGCCAAGCTATGGAGGGAAAAACTTTCAAGGAACTGACAGGGAAGAGGAGCAACCTACACCTATCACTCTACATAGCTGTGAGTGTGTGCGCACACACACACACACACACACACACACAATATATCTATTTGTCTAATAGATTTGTCTAATATCACATAATGTGTATAGACGTTAAATTGAAGACCTAACATATATATCTATATATGTATACATAATTGTGTTTTGAGAACATGTTGGGGTTGGGGGATTTTGTTTGTCAGTTTGGTTTGGTTTCTTCCCCATCAGGGGTACAGTCCTGAATGACAGTTAAAAGGGCGTGAGGGGCCAGGCTGGGCTTTCAACTTACAAGTGCCAGCTCTTGATCACTGGTGGTCCCTTCCTCTGGAGGCCACATGTTGGTAAGGTCAGGATTGTCTTGTCGAGTCGTTCGCCAAGTCTGCTGCTTTGTGCATGTCACGCTTGCCGAATCGGCATGGCGATGCAGGGGAGAATACACTTGTCACATGCCTGACCTCACAAGACCGGCAGACCAGCAAATTTACGTTGGAGGTAACTTTTTAGTTATCATTCATGTCATTCTTGGAAACGAAATTATGATAAAATATCAAAACTGCAATACTGTCCTGTGCCTTGTAAATGACAAACCAGACTGCATGCGTCTTGGAATTTATTCTTCAAGAATTGTCAAACAGGTCGCATGACAACAAGTCACAACAAAGGTTGTGTATGCCATGATGACAGGGCGGAGAACGCTAAAGGACGCCAGCGATCGGTCCGATTATAAAATGTAATCCTTTTTCTTTACTTCTCCACTCAAAAATATCCATGGAACAATGTATAAAGTATACCAAGAGAATCTTACAGTGTACATAACATTATACCAACAGTAAAAGAGTTTTTTTTTTTTACATCAATGGGCATAAACAAAAACAATTACAGACGGCTAAAAGTAGGTGAAGAGCGCGTAGTGATTCAAAGTTGCCAGCCATCCTGCAGTTAATCTGCAATTTGGGGCAGTCCTTGGTGCAGTTGTAAAGGATTTGCAGGATAAAATTTGAAAAAAAAAAAAATGAAAATTAAATCTGACGAGTTAAGTTTACTTCTAAAAAGAATGTATGTAGTACGTATGGAAGTGCGGCGGCCGAAGGGGGGTGGGGGGGGGGGGGTGGTGAATCTAATTTATTTTTACCAAAATTTTCAGGAAAATATTGGTAAAAATTATCTTTTTCCTCCATTCTCCATCCTCTCGCCTCCGTCTCCCCATTCACCCACTTCTTCCATCCTCCCTCTTTCATCCACCCCAGTCATGCCCACCTCCCTCAACATTTGGAAGAAGAAAAAGAAGAAGAAAAGAAAAACGAATCACACAACAGAAAGTGTTTAGCGGACCTGTCAGTCCATGTTCCCACACCCACCCACCTCGGCCACCCTCATCGACCCCATCCCTTATGGGTGACTCTGTGTTATAAATTGGGTGACTCTGTGTTATAAATTAAACAATGTCTGCTCTAGATTCTTGTGTGCTTGACTAACACAGTTTTGGGATAGGTCGCATTTTCTTCCTGTCATCATAGCATCACTTAATCCTTCCCAAGAAAGGACTCATCTCCAACACGTGTCTGCCAGAACTACCACACTATAAGCTTGATCCTTCCCAAGAATTCGCCGAATGGTGGGAAAGCTGCAGGCATCGACGATATCGCTGCAAATCTCTCGAAACGTGGTGGAAATGCTGTAATTGATATCCTAACTGCCATCTGCAACAAAACCTTGTACACTGGAGAATGGGCAACGCCATGGACCTAGTCACTAAGCGTCATCCTTCCCAAGAAAGGACTCATCTCCAACACGTGTCTGCCAGAACTACCACACTATAAGCTTGATCCTTCCCAAGAAAGGACTCATCTCCAACACGTGTCTGCCAGAACTACCACACTATAAGCTTGATCCGCCACGCCAGCAAAGTAATGCTCAAAATCATTCTGACAAGTCTACAATCGAAAGCAGATACCATCGTTGCTGAAGAATTTGCTGGATTCTGCAAAGGCGGGAGTACCTTTAAACAATTTGTTTTAGCATACCCACACACCGCGGTTTTACTCCTTTTTTTTTAAAGAAAAAAAATCTCTAGCACCAGAGGGAGTTTCTTCCTAGATTTTAAAAAGCCATGGGACTCCGGGACACAGTGAAGAAACTTAACATTGGGCAAAAGCTTATCAACACCATCTGGCTACTGTGCTCCAAAGCGACCAGTGCCATGCTACTGGCCATTGGGCAACGGTTCCCTGAAAATACTTCCAATGGAGTTCGTAAGGTCTGCCTTCTATCTCCCTCGCATTTCAACATGTTCCGGGAACGCATCATGACTGATGCACTTGAAGATCTTGTCAAATCAGTCAGCACTGGGGGGACAACACACACGCACACTCAAACACACACACACACACACGCACACACACATGCACACATGCATGCAGCACACACACACACACACACACACACACACACACACATGCACTCACGCATGCATGCAGCACGCACACAAGCACGCACTCACACATGCATGCACACACACACACACGCAAAGGAACGCATGCAGGCATGCCCGCGCACGCGCACGCTTACATACACACACACACACACACACGTACACGCACACGCACACACACACACACACACAACGCACGCGCGCGCACATGCGCACACACGCACACACACACCACAAAGAAACGCATGCACGCACGTGCACACACACACACATACACACACACGCACACACACACACACACACACACACACACACACACACACACACACACACACACAGAGAGAGAGAGAGAGAGAGAGAGAGAGAGGACCATCCACTGAGAAGAAACTGAAAAACGTTAAGACTGAGAAGATTGCTCTGATGGACGCTTACATAAAAAGGTGCGACTATTCTCCACCTTGCACTGCACTGTTTCTGTGTCAGTTGTTTGGTATGAATAAGCTACAGCCCATCAAACACGCATTGCGTCTTGCCTATCTCTATGACATACCTTTTTGAAACTGATGAATGAATGGGATGCCCAGGGTGATGTATAAGAATAAAACGCATCCCAAGAAGGTCTAAGTCAAGTGCATGCATTTCCCATGCCCAGTCCCAGACAAAACTAGGCTAATCAGTTTTTCCCTCCAAATATCTACTTGGCGTTCACTGTTTCAAGCCTAGCTCATCCTTTCCTCTGCAGACTACAGTTTCAGGGGAAATACTCTAATCAAATCCTAAGCAGTTCTTGGGAGTGTTCTGAGCAAACAGCATTAACACCCAGCAAAACCTCTTCTCAGAGAGGATGCTCGGGCTGAAGACTTGGTTCGTGGCTGAAAGTTACTCTACAGTGGGAGGAAAGCTTGCTTCTTTTGTTTGTTTGTTGTTTGCATGTTTCTTTGTGTTTTGTTCCTTGGCAAGGCACTACTTTCTTTTACCTTGCTCTTAATTTTTGTTGAAGGTGGTCTTAGAACAACCATGGTTTTTGCATGGCTGACAGAGTGGTCAGTTGTGGATAGTAGCAGCATGCCTTTCTTGCATGGGTCCATGGTCTTTCAATTCACCCGCTTGCGAGGTGTTCCGAGTTCTTGCATGTAATAGTATGGCTGCTTCGACCATTTCAGTAATTCTTTTCTTCTGAATATTTCCAGAACGCTACTGGGTCTCTTCTGCCAAGAAACTGTTCTGCTGGGACAATTATTCTGCTGGGTCTTTGAAGACCTTCATCTGTGAGACGGTCTGACAATAGATAGTAGTAGTAGTAGTAGTAGTAGGGACTGGCTTCATTAGCCTAGACCTCGCGGTCTATCATGTGTCCCCTCTAAATTTCTTCACTTTTTGGGTCATATGGCATGCTACAATTAATATCTTCATTGCAATCCATCATAGTCATGAAACAATTCTCTAAATTTTGAATCATTATCTAGAAAATTCTTGAAAGTATTAATATCAGGTGCAAATTTAATGGTAGTAGGTATTTCATTCCAGTGGTTAGCAACTCTATAAGAAAATGAAAATTTACGTTGATTAGTGTTACAGTGCTTTCTAAAAATCTTTCCTTCTGAGTTTCTAGTACTCGAAGTTTGTGCAACAGAAAAGAATGTCTCAATGTCATATCATCATAGCCATTAAAGATCTTATATACTTGAATTAGGTCACCTCTGATCCTTCTTCCCCTCAGCGAGTGCAGATTCAAATATTTCAATCTTTCATTATATGATAAGTTTTTGCAATGCTTCAGCAATTTGGTAGCTCGTCTTTGAACCTTTTCTAACATTATTGATTGACGCTTTAAAAAAGGGCTCCAAATCACATTAGCGTACTCCAAATGTGGCCTGACAAAAGCTTTGTATAATTTCAAAAAGTATCTTTATCTAAATAAGTAAAACTCCTTTTTATGATACCTAACATCTGGTTAGCTTTATTTACCACTCTCTGTAAGTGAGGGTCAAATGACAACCTGCTATCGAAGGTAACACCCAAGTCTTTTTCTTCAGTAAGAGCCACTACTTGGTGATAAACATCATTCTCCATCATTTTATATTCATTATTTTGATTATTATTCCTGACGTGCAATACACCACACTTGGTCATGTTGAAATACAGATTCCACGACTCAGACCACTCTTGCAGTTTGTAGATATCGTTTTGAATACAAGTACTCTTTGATGTACAATTGTAAATCTTAGTATCATCTGCGAATATTTTACATGGACTGACAAGGTTATCTGGTAGATCATTTATAAAAATAGTGAAAAGAACCGGTCCCAGTATACTTCCTTGAGGAATACCACTAAGTACATTACATTTCTTTGATTTGGCTGCCCCTACTCTGACTTGTTGAGTTCTATCACTCAGAAAGTTTTTGATCCATTTTAATAAGGTGCCACCAATACCGTGTGCTGCTAGCTTTATAAGGAGTCTCTTATGCGGAACGGTATCAAAAGCTTTTCTAAAATCCATGTATATGATATCAATTCCTTGTCTGCTATCTAGCATTGTTGTTATATCCTCCATAACCTCTAACAGCTGTGTGACACATGATCGGTTTTTTTCGAAAACCATGCTGACATTTAGAATATAAATTATTATCTGTAAAATAGGAGACCATTGAGTCTCTGACAATACTTTCTAAAACCTTGCATAAGATACAAGTAAGACTTACAGGTCTGTAGTTGCTCGGTTCACATTTGTACCTTTCTTAAAAATCGCTGTCACCTCTGCCGTTTTCCAGTCTTCAGGTAATACACCAGTTTCAAGTGTCTTATTAAAAAATGAACACAGTGGAACAGATAGTTCCTCACACAGCTCTTTTAGTACCCTTGGTGGCAATAAATCAGGACCCTGTGCCTTATTTGGGTTAAGTTGTTTTAATTTACTCTCCACAGCTTTGGGAGTGACTCGAATTTCTGTTAACATTACCCCATTTGAATAACATCCTTCTCTCAAGTCCGGAATGTCGCATAAATTTTCTTGGGTAAATACACTTGAAAAAAATGTATTTAACATTTGAGCCTTATCCATGTCATCCACCGCAAATGTACCATCAGGTCTCTTTAAATGCACTTATACATGTACTCATTTTCATTTCCTGTTGCACATACCTCCAAAACTTTTTTGGATTTATTTTACCTTCATTGGCGATCTGCTTCTCATAATCTCTTCTTATTCTTTTTAACAACTTTTTACATTTGTTTCTTTCCTTTATGTATTTCAGATAAGCATAACCTGATTTAGTGGTAAGGTATCTTTTGAATAGTTTATATTTCTTTTTGATACATCTGAACGCTGTCTTATTCATCCATACAGGTTGTACATTTTTAGTATCCCTAACTTTAACTTTAGGGATACATTTCTCCATACCATTATGCAGTAATCTTTTTATGTAGTTCCAACTCTCTTCGCTATTCATTTCTGACATCACCGACCAATCATGATCATTTACAATCTTTCTAAACTTATAATAATCACCGTTGCTAAGTTTGTAAATATACTTAACCTGTTTCTTTACTTTTTTTATTAGAAATGTGAAGCTGAAATGCCAAAACATCATGGTCGCTATAGGAATAGCTCGATGATGACTATGTGTGTTGTTCGGACTCTATTTTCTGTCTGAAGGTGTCTTGTCCTGTACTTTGTTCGTCTATGTCCTTCTTCTTCTTCTTCTTCCTAAAATACTGGTTCACTCAAAAACGAGTAGGTCACCAGCGCGCATATTAAAAATAAAATAAAATAACATAAAACAGTGCGACTCTGACTGTTGGCCCCTGGAGCAAATTTGGCAACAAGGGGTCGCACTCGATTTAAAAGCAATGGCCAAATTCAGGCCCAGGTGATAATAAAATATCTGGGGAAATAAAAATAGAAAATCATCAATATGCAGATCTCAAAACTGTCGAATCAATTTGTCCCTTGAATGAGATTGCACTTGTGGCGATCTTGATGGCACCCGGCAGTGAGTTCCACAGCCGTACAGAACTGGGATAAAAAGAATGTAAGTGGTTGTCAATATTTGATGCAGGTATGGTATAACATTGACCGCCACTCCTGGTGCTACTTTTATTCAATACTAGTTGTTCCATTGGAATATCAATTACTTTAGCTCTGCCTTTGAAAAAGGTGTTAAGTTTAATAAAAGCTCTTCTCTCTTCTAAGGGTTTCCATTCTAATTTCCTCATGTTCTTCCTAGTATTCCCCTTTTCTCTGATGTGGTTCCCTGTTACGAACCGTGCTGCTCTCTTCTGAATCTTTTCAAGGTTATCAATGTCCTTTAGATGGTAAGGATCCCAAACTGAGCAACCATATTCCAGTACTGGTCTAACCAGTGTTTTGTAGCAGTCGTCTTTAACCTTTTGGGGGCAGTCATTGATGTTCCTGTATAAGAAAGCTAAGATGTTATTTGCTTTCTTACATACTAAATTGTAATGTTCTTTCCATTTGAGACGACTATCTATAATCACGCCTAAATATTTTGCAGCATTAGTTTCTTTAAGAATAGTATTATGGATAGAATAATCTGATCTAATTGGTGAGCGCTTGTTACATATACGCAACACTTGGCACTTTTGGGGTAACCAACCCCCTCTTTCTAAATTTTGGCACTCTATATTTTCATTTTAATATCCATTTTGTCCTAAAAGCGTGAAAACAATCTTTTAGACTAAAAGAAAGATGATGAAAAACATAGGATGCAGTCACCCCCACCCACCATTCTCTTCCACAGAAGACATTCTAAACAGCTGACCTGTTTTTTACGTAAAATTCTGGTAAAATGATATGACCTAAAAGATACGCGCACTTTACGACTTCCGGTCACTTCTCTAATACTGTCAGAACGCACGTGGCTGAACAAGAAACCGCTGGATAGTAGTCCCAAAAATGGTCAGTATCTTCTCTGTGTTCATTAATGTAAGAAAGTAAAACTAATTATCTGAAATTTGAAAGTCTCTGATTTTCAAACTGTCATTCAATTCCGATCTCATCAGCTGAATAGTACAATTGAACGGTGTGAACCAACCGCCTGATAAGTAACTTCCGGTAGAAAACAAAAATTTAGCGATCTGTACTGAATTCTATGGCCGGCATTTTTTTTTTTTTCAACGTCTACTTTAACCTTTCACTCACGGTTTTTTTTGTTGTGTGTGTGTGTTTTTTTTTATATAACTTATTCATTCGGTCGGTCAAATCCAAGATCAGTGGCGTAGCCTGCTGCAAAGCTTTCCACCCCAGTTTTTCATTTTTGCTGGCTTTTTAACGTTATTGCAGTCCATTTTCTTGTGCTATTTAACTTCAGGATTTGGATCAGGATTTGGGACGTTGTATCAATACAACTTAACCTTAGCGTTCAGCCGTTGTATCAAAACAACTTAACTTGGGAACTCACAAGTCACATGTATCATCTGTTTGAAGAAACGGTGTTGCAAATCAGTTTAGCCAGAACCTGTGCATGAAGCTGCCATTTACCTTTGGAACACGCTCAAGGGTTTTAATTATTTGTTATGCCAACATATACACTCTAATAATATATACACTGTGATAATGCGCATGGTGAAAAGTGACTAGGCATACCTGATGCTTGCATACTTCTTGCACACAAACACACATACTCACTTCTAAAGACACACACACACACATGCACATGCATATTCATGCAGTCATAGCTGCCAACTGCTACGAGATCGCCGTAGTTTGCTACGCCAAGAGAATGCTTGCTACGACGCTACTACGATCATTAAATTGCTACGGCGAAACAAAAAAATTCGAAGATACATTCGTTTTGTTTGGACAGCGCTAAGTAACGTCTCTATCGGTCTGTTGGAACTGCATTTCCGCTTTCGGTTTTACTGTAGCACGTAGATTTTTTTTTACAATTTGCCCTCTTCCTCTGCTTCATCTCTGTATAATAACATTTAATATACTATATAAGAGTACTGTAGCTTTAATGTGGTCCGTAAAACTGGTTATAGGCCTGATTTCTTTTTAGAACGCGCGCAAAATTAAGTTGCTACTGTCAAATTGGAAATGCTACTGTGAATATTGTGAAATGCTACTGTAAGCCGCATGAGCAGGTTGGCAGCTCTGTGCAGTTGATTGTACAGGTCTATTTTGGTGCGCAATAAAACATAAAATTGGTGCATGCTCACACTAAATGTGTGCACAGTCGTGCAGTCACATAATCCTATTTGGTGTGCATTATACTAAATATAGGGGTTAAAAAAAACATATCCACCGGTAAGTGAGACCATCACTCGGGCAGCTTCTTAAGTAGATTTTTAACCAAACACATTAGAAACAACAGCAACATCGAGAGCAGTTTAGGATTTAATCCCTACGGTCTTTGTCTGATGGTCTTGCATGTTCACCAACAACTACTTTGTTTAGGAACTTATGAAGACATGTGTTAAAAGAGGTTATCTGCATGCTGAGTGGACTTGGAATCATAGGACCAACTTGTTGCAAACATAATATCACCTGTTTAGTTACTGCACCATTGGAATCACTCCACAATTATTGCAAAATGACATTTTAATGATGATGTATCATGTTTTAATGTCGATCATCTGTATGCAAATTTTTTACCATGATGTTTCTAGCAAAAATGCAGTAACAGCGTTCTGAAAGTTGGGGTACGATACATTGTTAAGCATGTGGTCATCATTTTATATCTTGTGTACAAATCACCTTATGATTATGGAAATACTTCATGCCATGTGTCATTTTAGTCACCTCTTTAGGAAACTTGTGTATTTTACAGTGCCAGCCTCACATGGCAACAAAACTTTAGTTAGGGGAAGCAAAGCAACTATGAAAAGGCGCACAGACTGACACTACAGTTATCCCTTATTGGTCACAATTTTCTCATCTTTTCATTGTGAAAATCTGTCGAAACACAGGCAGGAATTCTTCCACCTTCAGCATGAAATCTGCCAAAACCATGCAATTTGTTGAAAAACAAACAAACATGCATTAAGACTAAGAGTCTTAGAGAAAATCTGGGAAGAGCAAAGAGTTGTCCCTTAATAGTCCTTTATAAATGTTGAGAATGCCATATATATTGTATCTAGACAAAATTCTTACCTCTTCACCCCCTCCCTCTCTCACAAATGAAAGCTCATTCTTTTAGGAAAATGAGTTCCACTTCAAAAACTAATCCTTTGTTGTACTCTGCTGCATGCATGTTTTCTTTCTTTCCATGTAACAGTTGGAATTAGCACAGGTAATGTGACATTGGTGAGTAACTTGATGTGTACACACAAAACGTCATCTGTCTCTATGAAATTCTGTGCATCAATGGAGTGCAATTGTCAATGATGTTGTGAATCTAATGATGAGGTCAGAACTTGCGCACTTTGATGAGATAAGGATCAATAAGTTCACAGTGATCTGTACACACAAAACATAATCTGTTAGGATAAATTCTAGAGCTGTGTGTCGCTCTCAGGAGCATGGCAGTCAGATGTGTTGTGAGTCTTGTGCTGAACAAGTGCATAATACTCGTCCCTCGATTCTCACAGTATGCTGAGATGGGCAACTAAGTAATCCAATCACCTTTTCATGAGTGAAACGTCAAGGCAGTAACAATACACTTCCAGGTCTTTTTGCTTTATGACACTGATGGAAATGGATCAAGATTGAGCAGAATTGATCAAAACCATTCAGTTGTCTTAAAACTATGCCATTTTAACTATCGACAGTTCAAAATAAAAGTTGGAAGAAGAGACATCTTCTGCCGTTTCATGTGTGACCTGTTTTAAATGGATTCAAATGATGGAACACTCTTGGTAATGATTCAATGAAACATGAAAAAGACATTTGCACAACCTTTGGATTTTGTTATTAAACAGAGAGAGAGAACTCTGTCATAAACCTGATCGGTATCTGCAGTGTTCTGTTGGATTGCCTGCCACTTTTGCTGAAGGAGTTGGAAGAGGCTATCAAGATTAGCTGCTGTTGGCTGCTTGGCTCAGGTTTATTGTCCCAGGACATCCTGTAAATACTCTGTTGGGTTTAAATCCATGGAATGAGCTCATCAGTTCACCCGTCATCACCTGTGAACATCTAACTTGAAGCTAGATGTCTCCAAAAGTCCAGTCATTTATTCATAATGTCTGCATTATTGTTCATTTTACGGTGTTAACGGCTTGAACACCAAGCATTTCAATACATGACAAAAGATGGCAGTTATACCAGTTTTCACAATTGTTTGGCGAGAAATGGTGACCTAATGTTACGTTTCTGAAATTATTGAAAAATAATAATAAAAATAACAATGGCCAAAGAGTTATTTTGAGGATTATATTTGATTGTGAGCCAATCTGTAATGTTAAGACTGTTCGTGAATGTTGATCTCTCAAAGAAATATCTCTGGTTTTCAGGGAGCTCACAAAACTTTACGGGTGAAAACCAAGCTTGCCCGCAAGATCAAGCAGAACAGACCCATCCCACAGTGGGTTCGTATGAGGACTGGAAACACCATCAGGTAACTTTCTTTATTTATTGATTTGTTTTGAATGTTATGGTTGGCTGACCTGTCCACTTTTGAGACTTTCTTTAAATTCGTTGTTGAAATTGATTTTTTTTTTTATTGTTATGGTTGTTTGACTTGTCCCCCTTTGCTTGCTACAGAATGACAGTTTGTAAGGATCTCATGACTTTTTGCTGTTCAGTTTGTGTTTTTGTTGGTGTCGTTGTATGTGAATGGCTGTGTGTGTTTTCTCTTGGGTGTGAGTATAAACAGAGATGGCAACTGCTCTTATTGAATAGTATTTATAATACTGATTCTGATTCTACGACTTGGTGCTGATGTCAGGCATGGAGCCTTTTTGCATAAGTTGGTAGTCCCCTCAACGACCCCAGCGGTCAGGGGAATGAGATGATGATAATGATGAGCACTAACAGTTGCAATAATATCTCTCATGGGTCATTTTAGTTTGTCATGAGATATTCCAGGGCGTAAGTTGTTCACATTCATCTCTCCATTTTCAGTTGAAAATTACTGAGATGCTTTGTTGGGCAAGTTAAAACTGTGGTTGCAATACTGGTGTTATGATGAAGCCATTTCTCATGTGTATGTGTGTGGTTTCAATAGATGTCCATAATGTGATCAAGTGATGTTTCTTCTATGAAAATAGGGTCCAAGTGCTTGAATGCTAAAATGTGTGAATGATTGTAGCAGACCTGCTATCTGCTTTGGAATTCACAAAGTTTAGTTTTGAAGTTTTTGCCAGCTACGGAGCGAATGATGTGTCTAAAGCAATTACTGGTGCAGAATTTTCAAGCATGACACATCGTTTTTCACTGCACTAAACGGTCAGAACATGACAAAGCAGCCCACGTTGTTTCCTGATACCACTGATAACCACTATCATATTACCACTGCTCATCTGTTTATAACCTCTTGCATGAAAATCAGCCTTAAGCTGGCTGAAATTGGCACATTCCACATAAACATGGATTTCTGAAATGATTGTTAAAACAATAACTTCTCTCAGAATTACTTCCCTTGCAAACTTTTATGTTTTCTGATTTCCTTTCTCAAGCTGACAGTGAGACATGTGAACCCACTGCTTGCATTGTGTTTGTGTTTGAGAATATATGAGTGCCTTTGTATGTTAGTATTTTTCGGACTTATAATTTCATAGGACTGCTGAAAATCCTTGTAAAACTACAGAAATTAGCAGCACATACAACTTTTATTGCTTCAGGGGTGTTGGCAGATCCGTTTGCAATATTGTGTTTGTGATTTATTTTTGTTGTTGTTATCCTCCAGAGCAAAATTGTTGCAAATCTGATTCAATGTTTACACATAGTTTCTACAAAAGTTTCAGAATTTTTTAAACCTGAAGTAAACCTTTCTGATTCTATCCTGGGAAAATGTTTGTGCCATGTTTGTCTTTACCATGACAGTTGCACATGTCGGTATGTTTGTGTCATGTTTGTCTTTACCATGACAGTTGCACATGTCGAGGCAACACTTTTTCAATGTTTGTGCCATGTTTGTCTTTACCATGACAGTTGCACATGTCGGTGCAACACTTTTTCAATGTTTGTGCCATGTTTGTCTTTACCATGACAGTTGCACATGTCGGTATGTTTGTGTCATGTTTGTCTTTACCATGACAGTTGCACATGTCGGTATGTTTGTGTCATGTTTGTCTTTACCATGACAATTGCACATGTCGGTGCAACACTTTTCCAGGAAATTGTGCTTCAGAAGCGTTCTGCTGCATTATCAGTTACCATGTTCTAATATATAATATACACCCTATACATGTATTTGTATTTCAGTGCAAATAAATGTATAGGGTGTATATTATATATTAGAACATGGTAATTGATAATGCAGCAGAGGTTAAGAGCCTTTCATTAACCTTTACCGGATGACATTTTTGACTGCACAGACCCGATTGTGTGGGTCGCCCAAGATCCACACATTTTGAAGAGGCTTTTCCATGCTTATCCCTATTGCTTATCCCTGTTCAGATCACGCGGGTCTTGTAAGACCCACACCTGATAAAGAGTGGTTCAGCAGCTTATTCCACACCCAATGGCGCGGGTCATGTGCGACCCATTAAAATGTATGGGTCCTGGGGCAAGCACGAGTAATTACGCTGATAATTGATTGTGCCTATACATGAAATTTCTGTGACCACAGCTATTAAGATCATTGACAAACTCCCTAAGAAATTGCGTGAGCATGGCTCTATCCGTTCATAGGATATGATGTTTTGTAATTTTATTTTGTCACCAAGTCATGGAAGACCCAGGAAGCAGGGTTGTACATCCTTAGCAGTATCTATAGGACAAATGTCCTGGACCACCCTGAAGTAATAGGACATTTGTCCTCTTCATAACAAAATCAATCGGACATTTTGAACGCAAGCCAGATTGAATGTATATTAAGTTTTATGCACACAAAAATGGTATTACAAAAGCTGACTATATTCCTTGAGTGGGAAGCCATGTTTGGTAAACATACTATTACCAGTCCACACACACACACAGTCACACACACAGAGGCAGTGTCTTTCCTAAATCACTATTCATTGCTAATGCTAGTATTCAAGTACAATATTGATTCATTTGGAGTCGTCTTTTTGGTTGAAGAGCATTCTTTTCCTTTTCTCTCCCCACTTTTCTGTCACCCTGAACACCCATTCTGATTCCCCCTTGACATCACTTGGTCCTTCCATTTGCACCCTCATCAGCATGGCCTGGTTTTCTGCTGTCAGTCTGTTCCTTTGACTTGTCAAAATCAAATTCTGAGTGCTGAACCCTCTTTCTACATCAGCTGTATGGACGGGCAGGGTGATGGCAAGCTGGGCCAGTTTCTTGAGGTTGGTGAACTCCAGCTGGTGGTAGCGGGCAATGAGCTGCCAGAGTGTCAAGGTGCTGTCCCTGGGGTACATCTGCTCCTTGACCGTTTTCTTGAGATCCACCCACTCCTCTTTGGCTGTCTCAGCATCGATCAGGGCAGGGGACTCTTTCTGCATCTTCTCTCCATTGTTCGTCTTCCATGTGTGCGTCTTGGGTGCAGCATAATGGTCCAACAGCACCTGAAGCTTGCGGCTTAGGCAGGCGTCGTGGAGCAAGGATTCCTTTCCAGTCTCCGCTTCAGCAACATGTGCCTACATGGCCTACAACACGTAACAAGTACAAGGCTTATCGCGCGCTCTTTAGCCGCTTTACGCTAAAAATAACCCTGACACAAGCTGGCTGTGAGCTCTCAGCTGCGAGTCAGGGAGGCAGAGTTGCAAGCCAACGAGCTAAAAATAGACCGCCACGGCTCGCCACTAAGCTTAGTGCCAGTGGCACACGGGACTAGTAATAGGCCTAGTGATTCACTGGGCAGTGGGCTTACACTAAAGTTACAGACTGGAGTTCTGTATGACGGTCGGACTCAAATAATTATGCGGGCTTGATATAAACGGCCGGTGCCATGTACGTGAGCATCGGAAAGCTATCGGACAGTGACCGCGTTTTCGGCAAAGTAATGGGACATTTGTCCTCTTCACTGCCAGTTATATCGGACATTTTGCATGTGCAATCGGTCTATGTCCGATGTCCGACGTGGATGTGCAACCCTGAGGAAGTATGGTAGAGGTTAAGGTTACCATTCATTTAAGTGGTTCTGAGGTGTGGCTCTTTCACATTTAAACAAAGAGCTATGGATTGCAGAACACCCAGAAGATTTTTGGAGGGTAATTTACCACTGATTAATTTGGTGTTGAAAGAAAATGCAGGGCGAAGGGAGGAGGGGTGTGTGGGGTGAATATAGCTTCACATAACATAATGTTTGATCATGTCACAGTCTTCTAGCATTTTTTCATACTTAAAATGCGAGAGATGTGTACAGTACATTATGACTGTTATTAGAATCTAGTTATTGTCATATTGTCCTTTTTTTTTTTTGGTTGACATTGTAAGGTGTTTGCTTTCAAGGGCTGCTGTTTATCAGTGGACCAAGCTGACATGTGACAGTATCACTATCAATGTTTTTCAGATTCATTTGTTGTTTTCTAGATGGGCTGGCTTCAGTATTGTCAGCTTTACATTACAAGCAATTTATCATGCAAGGAACTAAAAATTTCAGTAGTCCTTTATTTTTTGTTTCAGATACAATGCCAAGCGACGTCACTGGCGCAGAACCAAGCTCAAGATGTAAATCTTTCTTCTCTGGCACCGACTTGCAGAGGTGGAAAGCATCTGATTTTTGCGACCACTAAAGCATTTTGATTTTGTGTCACAGCAAAAGCAAACTGTTTTTTTTTTCAAATGCTTTCAAGTTGCAGCAAGATTAAAAGTGGATTAGTAATTGAATCATGTGGGTTGAGTGATTTTTGTGGATAGCAAGTGTGTGTGTGTGTGTGTGTATGTGTGTATGTCTGCTATATAGGATGCAGGTTATTTTGTCTTGACAAAGCTTATCCAAATTAATTGTAGAAAATGTATGTGTGTGTGCATGCATGCACATATGCGTTTATATGTGTGTGTTGGGGATGAATTTTTTACTTGAAATTCATCCCCATCTACATCTTCATCCTCGTCTACAAAATTCATCCTTATCTACCGATAGGAAAGCATAAAACAGCATGTTAAAGATCATAATACATGCAGCTTGTGGAGAACGGTTGATGACCTATGGCATGTGCCATTGTCATTGCTGATAGTTTTGGTACTTTATGCCAGTAATAAATTAAAAAAAAATGTTTGGTTCCCTTATAGGGGAGAGTTCAAAATACCTCTTGGTTGGAGTTTTTGCTGCTCATGATGGACAACTTTGGAAAAGCATATTTTATGATTTCAAAGCTCATTTCTCATATTAATTGTGGGAGAGGGAGGGGTGGAAGTGAGAGATAGTAGAACTTGCTGATTTGGAGGGAACAGTGCTGCATGCACAATAAACAAGCTACGTATTTCAACTTTTCTTTTTTGTTCTGGGATATATTTTTGCCAGTAGACTGAAGTTCTTGTTATTCCTGTCTGAATGTTTTAAAGTTATTTTTCATCTGGCATCACATGATTTCTGTTTTTGATTTGTTTGTAACAGTTAACTTCTAAAGAGCAGAATTTTTTTCTGATATATACAAGCAGAAGACCCCTCTGGTCTCAAATCTAAAACATATTTGGAAATGAAATGAGGCAGGGAACAGTAAACGATAAACAGTAAACAAGTGGGGTATTTTTTGCTCCCATAAGAAAACCTAACACAGAGTAACTTTTATTCAAGACTGGCAAAGCCTTTTATCCTTTTACCCCCCCCCCCCCCCCCCCCCCCCCCCCCCCCCCCCCCCCCCCCCCCCCCTCTTCCTTAAGTCCAAATCTTTGCCAAGTCATTACTATGAAGACAGTTCAGTTGTTGGCCTGCGCTTGTTTTTTCCCCCACTATTAGATTGTTCGTCTATGTATTTGTCTGACTTTATTCAAGTTTAAAAAAAGGCTGTGCCAGTCTTCAATAAAAGTTACTGTGTGTTAGGTTTTCTTATGGGAGCAAAAAATACCCCACTTGTTTACTGTTTAAAACATATTTGTTTCACTGGACTACAACAAGAGATGCTAATATAACAGAAATAAGTATATTTATACTGCCTGCTTTGGGGGTGGAGGTGGGAACAGATTTTTGAGAGAATAGCCATTAATAATGGAAAGAAAAAAATCTGCATAGTACATTAGTAACATTTCCAAGAAAAACCAAAACAGACGCGTGGATGTCAATAAAATCAAAATCACTAATGGTTTCGAGAGCATGTCATTACAAAATAAGGAAAAAACAGACTACAAACCATGTGCTTTTATCTTCCTTTTTTTTTTTTTTTTTCCTAAAGAGAAAATATAGTCAAGTTGTCATGCTAGTTACAGCTGGCCCTTGGATACACTGGAATAGCTGCCAACCCTCGCAATATTTTCATCAGTTTCCCAGGGTTCATACAAGTCCTTGTAAGTCCTTAAAAGGTTTTGAATTTCTATGACCCCTTTCCGAAACCAAAAAAGTTCTTGATATTTGGATTTGAGCTTATGAATACCGAAATTGTTTGAAAATGAAGATTTTGGTGGACTATTTTTTTAAACTTTGGTGAGTAAAACACAAAATGATTATTATACAGTGAATTAAGGCAATGATCCTTATTTATAGGCCCCTCTTTGTATCAGTTTCACTGAATTGTTTGTACTCTCACAACGAGAAGCTGTTCTGTCCATGAGAATGCTAATCAATATCCTACCACACAAACTGGGTCTGTAAACTTGGGGACTTTGCAGTGCATTAATGATTACAAGAAAATGGAGTTCATGTACCGGCAAGAAGTGTCAACTGGTCCTTTAGCCTGCTGCTGAAGTGAACAGTTACACACGAAGCCAGCCAAGAACGCATATTTGGTTCAAATTTGCTATATTGCAGTCCTTGAATTTTACATCAAAAGTGTTTGTGGTTGGAAAAGCCGATATCTACCATGGGAATTAAATAATATAAGTTTGTAGTTGGGGAAAATCTGATCAAAGACTGTACGCCCAACGGAAAGACGGTTCACTCGCTGAGCGGTTACTCTGTCCACAGTATTAGCCACAGTGAAGCTGGCTGAGCGCCGTGCCGCGAGCAGGCTGTGCCTGCCACTCCCACTTTACCGGGGCATAAACACAGCCGACTGGCAGATCAGGAAGTGATGGAACACAATGTTTTACAAGTTTCGTGTTCTCTCTGTCTCATCTGTCTATGTGTGTGTGTATGTTGTTTGTGTGTGTGTGTGTGTGTGTATGTTGTTTTGTGTGTGTGTGTGTGTGTGTGTGTGTGTGTGTGTGTGCGTGCGTGCGTGCGTGTGTGTGTGTGTGTGTGTGTGTGTGTGTGGACTTTATCGTCATCTTATTTCTTCTTTTTTTTTGTTTACATCACTCTGTGTCATCATCTTATTTCTTCTTTTTTTGTTTTGTTTACATCACTCTGTCTTGTATTTCAGAGAGAAAGAGAGTGCAGGGGGTGGGAGGGGGGGGGGGGGGGTCTTCTCCTATCTTTGTTTGGTATTGTTTTGCATTCTTTACATGGGATATTTTGTCTGTAAGAAGTATATAAAAAACAACATTTACAAAAAACCCTGATAAATGGCAAGACAAAATGCTACTGTCACAGCTCCCCAAACTTCACAACCACATACGTACGTACCTCTGGCAAGATGAGTGGACAGCTCATATTCGCACTAATGATTTGTCTGCGGTTAGAATGTTGCACAAGGAAGTAATTTTCACAGGTGCTGAAGCTTCAGCATTTTTCTGTTCTTTCTCCCCGAACCTGCTGCAAAGTATCTGTTGTTGTCCTTCAAAATGAAATGAAGTCTTATATTCAGGTACATGTTGACAACAAGGGCACTCGGTTCACACTTTCCCGATGGGCACATGAGTGACGTAGCCTCTTTCTCCAGTAGCAGCAAGAATCTCCTCCTAACCCTGTCCATATAGAGCAATTTTTCTGACTTTTTCAGGGCGATCTCCATTTTCTCAACAACACCAACAAGAGCTGAGCTTGGAATCACCAGTCCAGGTCCCTTCAAATCTGGGAGCTGCTTCTCTGTCAGCAGCGTTTCCTTGGGAGTTCCATCCAACACACCAACCAACACATCTGTGCATTCTCCACACACTTTGCCTTTAATTTTCCTCGCAACGTATCCAGCTATGTATGTCAAGGTATTCTCCTCCTGCATGGATAAATCTTCTGCTGGGATGTTGAAGGCGAGGGCAATGATGACTGGGTCATCGTTGTGATGTTGTTCCGGAAGTTCTGGAGCACTGCAGAATGTTGAAGAACATTCACGTTGAGAAGTCATGCTGTTCAGTGTGAGGAGGAAGTGATCGCCATCCTCTTTGCAATTGCTGGATGGACTCTGCAGAAGGATGGAGCACATGGTCACTTGCTTATGCACATGTGTATCATCTTCATACAAGTGTGTTGTGTGTGTGTGTGTGTGCGTGCGTGCGTGCGTGCGTGTGTGTGCAAGCACCTATAAGTGTGTGTATGTGAGCGCTAGTAGTATCCTATGCATTTTTACTCTCTCTCTCTCTCTCTCTCTCTCGCACACACACCACACACACACATGCGCGCGTGCATGTACGCTCTCTCTCTCTGCTTCTGCATGACAACATCGCGGGAGCAATTTCCTCGCTCACGCAGCTGAACTGACTCTTTCTCTCTCTCTCTCTCTCTCTCTCTCTCTCTCTCTCTCTCTCTCTTTACCTTTACCTTTACCGTTGAGTGTGGGTATCCCATACCCAGACGCTCAGTAACATTAGCATATCTTCGAAACCGCAGCACCAATTGCTGTCAAATTTTAGAAGTTCCTCAGAAACATGAAAAGCTTAATGCAACGTCATTTTCATGAGAATGTGTTAATAACAATGACGTAATTGAGTGTGTCATTTGAACTAGTGGGGCCGATCTTGTGGGTGTGGGTAACCCAGACTTATTAACGTCTTTTCACAATGCTGTGATATTAGACGGAAAAAAACCCTCCCGTCTTCCTATCTCTGAACCTCCCTACCATTTCCCTTCAAAAATGAATCTTAACAACAATAACATACAATAACATACTCAAAACATTTGTAAACATTAAATCAATGAGCTAACTGGGCTCCGTTTGAAGCCTTGTGGCTGCCCAAGGAAGCGGAGCTGGGAGTGACCCATGTAAGTTCTGATATTGTAATATGCTGTGTAGGGTGGTGTGTGTAAATGTGTGTTTTGTGCGTATGTGGATGTGTGTATTGTGCATGTGTATGTATGCATGTGTACAAGTGTGTATCGTGCATGTCTGTATATGCGTGTCTGTGTGCATGCGCGCATGTGTGTGTTCATGCTTGTGGTGTGGTGTGTGTGTTATGAATATGTGTACATATGCACACGACTCGGACCCACACTCGGCTCAGGCTCCAATTATTTATTGCATTGACAAAACAGTAACAGACTACACAATTCACAGCAACAAAGTTCAGGAACATATTTCACAAGCACAAACAAATTATTATGATCCAGGCCCAGAATTTTTCTCTCTGTGTGTGCATATGTATTTACGGGGAGGGTCAGCGGACCATGAAGGCCAAATCAGGACTGTGTACAGAGGAGGGTGGGGGGGGGGGGGGGGGGGGGGGGGGGAGGAATTTGGAAAGATGTGGGGGAAAGTAGAGAAACATTAACTTCCACAAAATGTAAGTGCACTTGCAACATTCATTTGTGTATAAACTTTTGGATACTGATTGATATCCACCAATGTTAATAACTTTCTCTGTCTCTCTCCCCTCCCCCCCCCCCCCCCCTCTCTCTCTCTCTGCGCTCGCGCTGGTGATGGGTGTATGAAATGGGGAAAGGGGGCGAGGGAGTGGGGGTGGGGGTGGGGCTTCATTTCGAGCATGTGCGTGTCGTGTGCCTGGCTTTATTCTCTCATTTTTTCGCCTTTTATTTATTTATTTTTTCTGTTCGACCGTTTTGGTGCATAGCTATTCCCCATGTTGGGGGAAAGAGAAAGGGGGAAGGATAGGGAGGGGGGCGGGGCTAGAGGGAGTAGGAGGCGTGCTGGGGGGGGGGGGGGGGGGGGGGTGTGTGAACAAAGCTGGCAGTTGGCTGGAGGGGGCTTCCAGGTGGCCCTTGCCAGGTCCTCCATGGTGACATGGTATCCCTGAAACACATTACTGGTATTCTGTACTGACCGTCATGTGGAGCGACAGGGTGTATGCAGAACACATCATGCTTACAAGTTTCCCCATAAATATGTGTCTAGGCTTCTGTGTTTTCATGACAGAGTTCACAGTAGTTGCATTATCAAGACATTGTCTGTTTTGCTGCTGTTTCTGTTTGAAATGAGCTATTGCCATGCCTTGGGTCTTAAATTAAAATCTCATATCCTTGATTGTACAGATGTGTCCTTGATTGTACAGATGTGTCAGACAAAAGACCCATGGCAAACATGCTTATCTCCAGCATTACCTGGTCATGGTATTGCCGGTCATAGCTGCCGGCATCAGAGTCGGGGAAGCGGCACCTCACTGCATCCCTGATTTCCTCGGGGTACACCAGGGTCTTGTGCCCCTTGGTGTCCAGCTTTGCAACAAACTGAAAAAAAGGACAAAAATTAAATGAATATGACAGTAATAATGTTTCTGTACTGGAGAAATGTGCACAAGATAGTTTCTTTATCTAAGAGCTGTGAGTGTACATTTTTAAATCACTTTTAGTATATTGCATGCCAGTTTGTAGTGTTTATGGATGAGTGTGTGTGTGTGTTGGGGAGGGAGGGGGGGGGGGGGGGGGTCTGTGTGTGTGTGCCTGACATCCTGGTGGTTGGGTTTATTTGCTAACTGAACACATTTTGTTGGTTACAAGATGGTTTTATCCAGATGCCTTTTCATTTTTGTGACTTGGTTGACTGTGTCATTATCAATGAATAAAAAGCAGTGTACATACTAAAATCATGTCTTGAATTTTTCTCGTGACACCAACCTTCTTTCTTTCATCACATATCCTCTCTCTCTCTCTCTCTCTCTCTCTCTCTCTCTCTCTCTCTCTCTCTCTCTCTCTCTCTCTCTCTCTCTCTGTTTCTGTCATTAATATGTGCAGTCTGTTTAGTTGAATGTTGTAGAATAGCAAGGACAGATTGGAAGAATAGGCACTGCCTAAAATCTCTATCCTTGAGTAATAAAGTTTTTGAGTCTTGAGTCTTGAGTCTCTCTCTCTCTCTCTCTCTCTCGCTTTCTCCCCCTCCTAACACTGTGTGCATGTGCATATGTATGTATGTTTGTGTATGTATGAGCTTGTGCGCAATTGCATGTATGTTTGAGCCACAAAAAAAGAAGAAAGACAAATAGCAGCAGCTTACTCTCAGGCTCCCCCAGAGGCTGCAGTACACCTCCTTCCGACTACTGCCTCGATGGAAGAGGAGGTGCTTCAGCCCCAGGGGCATAACATATCTGAAACATAAGAAATCAGTTCCAATCAGTAATATTATTCATAGACTTATATTAAAAATTCCAAATTCTTTTACTCTTTCATCAATCTACTCGCTCTCGATCTCTATTCAATTCCAAAATATCAGAAACGGAAGGCAGTGGAAGTTCCTCACAACTTCAGGGTAGTGATTAAGAAACAAGTAATATAATCCAAGAGTAAAGGCCAAAAAAAAAAAAAGTAAATTTCAGAGGTAAGAAATCGAAGTTTCCGCACACACACACACACACACTCGTACTCATGTTCGTGCACTACACCAACCCCCCTCCCCCCTCCATAATCTCGCCACACACATACATGCTAATACACGCATGCACACACACTAACACACACACACACACACCCGTGAAACAAAGCATACACCAACACGATACTGAACTCGGGATTATCATTTAGGGTGGGGTGATATGAATTTCACCCTTCACCGTTCAGCCTCAGCAGCGTGTAGTGCGAAGTCATCTAGAAACTGGTGCTGTGATTTCTCATTTTCATAACGATCATAAAAGTTCATCAAAAACACAAAAGTGACTGCTAATTCCATTGACAGAATGCATCTTCACTTTATCTTAACCAGTGAATGTTTCATAGGTTGTTTACTTACCCAGAACAGAAAAAGACTCGGTCAGCTCTTGTACCTTCATTGCTGCTGCTGCTGCTGTGACTGACGTCTGCTAGCCTATGGCGGGAACTGGTAGAGAAAGTGCCTCTCCCTTGTGCGGCCGAAAATAATCGGCACTGCGTGCGGGCGGTCAGTGTGGGTATGTGATACCCACAGCAAGGGGTGGTACATATTTCGGAAAAGGCTTTATTGGCGAGTCTGGGTGTAGTACACCCACGAGATCGCTCCCGTGTAGTAAAATCTGTCATCCGGTAAAGGTTAAAACAACGTATTCAGGAAATGTAACACAGAAAATGATCTCACCTTTCTTCGTCTTTTGGAAAAGGAAAACACCAGAACCCCTTCTTCCGAGAATTATGACAGTTCGGCGCGGCACACCAGTTGCCTCCTGCCTTACTTGCCATGTTGGACACGCGTGGAAAGATAGCCTGTGAAGGTGGGAGTGGCAGCATGGAATGTGCCAGCCATCTGGCTTCACTTTTCCGCGGAGTGAACCATCTTTCCGTAGGGCGAACTATCTTTGATCTGATATCTACCATGGGAATGACATGATATATGTTTGTAGTTGGGGGAAAATCTGATATCTACCATGGGAATGAAATGATATATGTTTGTAGTTGGGGAAAATCTGATATCTACCATGGAAATGACAGAATATACGTTTGTAGTTGGGGAAAATCTGATATCTACCATGGGAATGAAATGATATATGTTTGTAGTTGGGGAAAGTCTGATATCTACCATGGGAATGAAAGAATATGTGTTTGTAGTTGGGGAAAATCTGTTATCTACCATGGGAATGAAAGAATATATGTTTGTAGTTGGGGAAAACCTGATATCTGCCATGGGAATGAAATGATATATGTTTGTAGTTGGGGAAAACCTGATATCTACCATGGGAATGAAATGATATATGTTTGTAGTTGGGGAAAACCTGATATCTACCATGGGAATGAAAGAATATATGTTTGTAGTTGGGGAAAACCTGATATCTACCATGGGAATGAAATGATATATGTTTGTAGTTGGGGAAAATCTGATATCTACCATGGGAATGAAAGAATATATGTTTGTAGTTGGGGAAAATCTGATATCTACCATGGGAATGAAAGAATATATGTTTATAGTTGGGGAAAATCTGATATCTACCATGGGAATTAAATGATACAAATTAAAGCTGTGTGACGAACGGGAGAGGTGGGGACAGTTAAATTCGGTCAAGGACAGGTTTGTGCTTGCAGACTGGTCCATATGCTACACCATTTGAGAGGAGCCGAACTGCCACAGAGCACTGAGGATGATGTAACTAGTAAGGTTGACTTCTTTTAATATGCAAATTGTTTTCCTTAAAAAAAAAAAGGTTGACTGAGCGATAAACGACAAAGAATGGACCATGTATGAAAACCGTGAATAATGGGTAACTTTTTTGCTTTCAATAAGACTTTAAAGGATGGAAAAGACATGTGAAATAGAATGTCACATTCATTTGAGATTCCATAATTGATTTTTAGTAATTTAAATTATTTCTCTACTTAGTTGGTCATTGAGGGTGTGGCTTATGGCGGACGCCTGGATGGTCAAAGGTCTTGACCGCCCTCTGTCCTAAGTCATGTACAAGAAGATGGAGGCATTGCAACCAGTTCAGTCCATTATGTTGTCTATCCAGGACCTCACTGGTCAGCTTCTGAGATGTCCGCACTCCCCTGCACCTTGCAGAAGCGTCTTGGACATGAAGTAATAGGAGGCGTGTTCGTAGCAGGCGAGCACATGGTGCTTGATACCACTGTGAGGAAATGTTTAATTTGATAGGATTGTGCAGACCCGTGCAGCCAGATACTTCTAGTGTGAATTGTACACTATTTTACAACAAATGCGCTTTTTATACCACATCACAAAAAGAAAAAAAAAGAGAGGTTCCTTCTCCCCCCCAAAAAAAGAATATGTATTCCCAAATGATAGGAAATACTTGTGACAGGTGGACAAACAGCTTTTTAAGTACTGCACGACACGAATTGCATGACCAATCAAAGCCAAAAGTGCTCATGTTTTTGTGGAACATTTGTTCAAGTCTTTGATTCGGACCGGAGGTTGAGAGTCTCAAGAAGCATAGACCACTCTGCTCTCTCTGCTCCAGAGACATCACCTCACTCTCTCTGTTACAATCAAAACCAGCTCTCCCTGTTAAGGCAGTTGGTCAGATAAGGTTATCAACAGGCAGCCAACCCACACGGCTGGAAAATTAAAACACTGTACGTTAGGTGCCTCGATTAATATTCTCTTGCAATAAAGATTACAAACAGCAGTGGCGAAGGTTTTCCCGATCAGGTCCATTAGTGTGTCAAATTCTCGACCTTTAATTCACATTTACATTGCTTACATGACAAAAAAAAAATTGTTACGTTCTAGCATTCCTATGTGCAAATCAACTTCAGAAGAGAATTGGACCACACTCCATGCGCAAGTGAATGGATGTGCTCTCAGACATGCTCATTCTCTCCCTCTCTCTCTCCTCTCTCTCCTCTCTCTCTCTCTCTCTCTCTCTCTCTCTTCCTCTCTCTCTCTCTCTCTCTCTTAAATAAATTGTCAACCTCGGGTTATGTCAGTGGAGGAAGGACTAGCGCACAGCCCAAACACACTCACAGCTTGCTTACAATCTCATTCATATATCATGCATTCGTCACGTCAAACCACTAGTAAAGTCTATAACTTTACTACACATGATCATAGAACGAAACATCAATGCATATGGAATCAAACAAAATAAAACATTCTCTCTTTCCTGAACTTCACAAAAATCATTTATCTAAAACATCATTAACTAACCGGGTATAAATAGATTTCTACTTTACCTGGCCAGGTGATCTTAACTATTCACGAATCACTGTCTTTTTCTTTTCTCTTTTTTTTTTCTTTTCACTGTCACTTTCACAACACGACACAACTGCTGGCACTGGTCAAGTTAGACTGCTGGCACGGTCAGGTTAGACCGCTGGCGTTGGTCAGGTTGGACTGCTGATGAAAGTGGCGCTGGCCAAGTATGATGTCGAACCCCGATTCAGATGGAACAGTGACTATCAACATCGATCTGTTCTCCTTTCTTTCTTCCTGCATTAACTCATTGCACTCTCTCTCTCTCTCCTAGTCTGCTCTATCAAATGGACATAGTTGCTTTTCTTTTCCTTTTCTTTTCTTTCTTTTTCTCTTCATTAGTTAGCAACTCTCTCTCTCTCCACATCTCTCCTTAGTCCTTCCTCTGCAGACTATCTCGTGCTAATCTCTCAACTTGGTTCTCGTCTCTCCTCCCCTCATCTCTCTCTCTGCCCCTCTCTCCTGCAGAGCTTACACTCAGAACCTCTCTCTCTCTCTTTGTTCGTTCTTCTTTCTCTCACTCACGCATTACTTTATGCCCTAACTCCGTGTCCAAGGGCCAGTACCATTGGTCAGTATTTTTACCACCTCGTACCCGAAGTTATCTCCCTCTAATTCCATTGGATATTCAAATCATGACAGTCACGCCTACACGCCTTACTCTCTGTGGTGGTCAATTGGTCATTTAATTGATTAGCTTGATTTCACCCCCACCACACACTACCTTCTCCCTCTCCCTTTCCGGCGACGTCGTAAATTGGCTAGATCAGTCTGGCCCAGACGTTGCAATAGGTCGGGCCAACCTATTGAGACGTTGGTCAGCCACTCCGACTGTCTACGAGGAAGATTAGGATTAGCCTCTCGCCGTGCCCAAATTGGCCGGATGAGTCTGATCCGGGCGTCGAGACTCGTTTGACCAGACATCGAGGCGTCGGTCAGCTACTTAGTCCGTCTGGCTAGACAGACCGTCTCCGTGGAACCTCTCCCCTATGCTTAATTGGCTGGATCCGAACCATGGGGCCTTCTGCCTGACGCCCAGAATATTTGCGTTAGAGCTTATGTCCAACTGGGCTGGTGGCGATCGACCACGAATTTGGTTGTGTTTATTTTTGACCGTGACAATTTCCCCCTTGCAAAAGACTATGCACCGCATTGTCTCAAAACAACGGTTAAAAAAAAAAGACAACAACCGAATTTGCTGACACACAGCTACACGTGCAGAGTTTGAAAAATACTTTACAACCAACGGTTTATAAATTATAAAATATATCATTAGTGAATACCACTCCAAGGAGTTATCATTGACGTGCACTCTTGCGTTATTTCAACTCATTTTATAACAACCTCTGTGCGCACTTATGCAATTCCCCTACCTGCGGATTTGCCACATCTTCTCTTCACAATTCCTATGAAAAGCACAATATAGTATGATCACGATCCATGACACTTCACTGAGGAATCTCCATCCTCACTTATTGCAAATAATGCATCACTACACAAGCGACTGCATGCTCCAAGCATAACTACATTCACATGAGCAAGTCTCACAAAGAAAATATGAACAAGTCTCACACAAAGAATATGAACCATAGCCAACTGGGAATGAACCCATATCCAATCAACATAACTGCAATCAAACATATTATCAACAAAGCACCCGGATATGACTGACTTCCTCTGAGTTGCAGCTTGCTAGACTACACGGCTTAAATAGTCAGCTCCGACATTCTGTCGACCTGGAATGTACTGCACTCGATACCTGTAGGGCTGCAGTGCCATTGCCCAACGCAGAACCCTGCTGTTTTTCAGCTGTGCCTCCTGCAGGAATTTGAGTGGTTGATGATCTGTCTCTATCACGAACTCTTTCCCATACAAGTATTTGTGGAACTTCTGCACGGCCCACACGACAGCTAAACACTCCTTCTCTACAGTTGCGTACCCTTCTTCACACTTTGTCAACTTCCTGCTAGCATACCTCACAGGGAACTCGACCCCTTCATGCTCTTGCAACAATACTGCACCTATCCCACCACCTGATGCATCTGTCCGCAACAAAAATGGTTTGGACATATCTGGTAGCTTCAAGATGGGACGGGAACCTAGTCTTTCCAACACCGTCTGCAGTGCTTGCTCTGCAGCGTCTGACCACTCGACCACTGCCGGTTTCCCTGCCTTGACCAAATCACTGAGAGGACTCGTGATTGCTGCGAAATTTGGAACAAACTCCCTATAGAAACCAATAAAACCTAGCAGACTCCTGACTTCTGTTTTGGTCCTTGGTCTCTCTGAATTCATCATCTTCTCCACCTTTCCCCTTTCTGGCTGCTTTGTGTCGCCTCCGACAACAAAACCTAGGAACTCCTACTGTCTAGCCCTTCATACAGTGACACATCCCTGTATGACTCTTCTGGAAACTTAGGTAACAAAATCTCCCCTTCTTCTGCTGGGTCTCTTTCACCTCAACAATGATTGCTGCTGCGCCTATGTGCTGAGTCTCACGCTGAATATATTTGCGGAGAAAATTCGCATGGAAAAGTTTTAGTTTCCCATTCACATCAATTCGGTAAACCCGACCGACCTTTTCAGTGATGGTGAACTTCGGGTGATGTCAGTGGAGGAAGGACTAGCGCACAGCCCAAACACACTCACAGCTTGCTTACAATCTCATTCATATATCATGCATTCGTCACATCAAACCACTAGTAAAGTCTATAACTTTACTACACATGATCATAGAACGAAACATCAATGCATATGGAATCAAACAAAATAAAACATTCTCTCTTTCCTGAACTTCACAAAATCATTTATCTAAAACATCATTAACTAACCCGGGTATAAATAGATTTCTACTTTACCTGGCCAGGTGATCTTAACTATTCATGAATCACTTACTTTTCTCTTTTCCTTTTTTTTTCTTTTCACTGTCACTTTCACAACACGACACAACTGCTGGCACTGGTCAAGTTAGACTGCTGGCACCGGTCAGGCTGGACTGCTGGCACTGGTCAGGTTAGACCGCTGGCGTTGGTCAGGTTGGACTGCCGATGAAAGTGGCGCTGGCCAAGTATGAGGTCGAACCCCCGGTTTAGATGGAACAGTGACTATCAACATCGATCTGTTCTCCTTTCTTTCTTCCTGCATTAACGCATTGCACTCTCTCTCTTCTAGTCTGCTCTATCAAATGGACATGGTTGCTTTTCTTTTCTTTTTTTTTCTTTTTCTTTTCATTAGTTAGCAACTCTCTCTCTCCAATCTCTCTTTAGTCCTCCCTCTGCAGACTATCTCGTGCTAATCTCTCAACTTGGTTTTCTTCTCTCCTCCCCTCATCTCTCTGCTTCTCTCTCGAGCAGACCTACATCCAGACCCTCTTCCTCTCTCTCTCTCTCTGTCTGTCTCTCTCTTCGTTCTCCCGTTCTCTCACTCACGCATTACTTTATCCCCTAACTCCGTGTCCAAGGGCCAGTACCATTGGTCAGTATTTTTACCACCTCGTACCCGAAGTTATCTCCTCTAATTCCATTGGATATTCAAATCATGACAGTCACGCCTACACGCCTTACTCTCTGTGGTGGTCAATTGGTCATTTAATTGATTAGCTTGATTTCACCCCCACCACACACTACCTTCTCCCTCTCCCTTTCCGGCGACGTCGTAAATTGGCTAGATCAGTCTGGCCCAGATGTTGCAATAGGTCGGGCCAACCTATTGAGACGTTGGTCAGCCACTCCGACTGTCTATGGGGAAGATTAGGATTAGCCTCTCGCCGTGCTCAAATTGGCCGGATGAGTCTGATCCGGGTGTCGAGACTCGTTTGACCAGACATCGAGGCGTCGGTCAGCTACTTAGTCCGTCTGGCTGGACAGACCGTCTCTGTGGAGCCTCTCCCCTATGCTTAATTGGCTGGATCCGACACATGGGCCCGTCTGCCTGACGCCTAGAATATTTGAGTTCGGCTTAAGTCCGACTGGGCTGGTGGCGATTGACCACGAATTTGGTTGTGTTTATTTTTGACCGTGACAATTTCCCCCTTGCAAAAGACTATGCACCGTATTGTCTCAAAACAACGGTACAAAAAAAGACAACAACCGAATTTGCTGACACACAGCTACACGTGCAAAGTTTGAAAATACTTTACAACCAACGGTTTATAAATTATAAAATATATCATTAGTGAATACCACTCCAATGAATTATCACTGACGTGCGCTCTTGCGTTATTTCAACTCATTTTATAACAACCTTTTTGCGCACTTATGCAATTCCCCTACCTGCGGATTTGCCATATCTTCTCTTCACAATTCCTATGAAAAGCACAATATAGTATGATCACGATCCGTGACACTTCACTGAGGAATCTCCATCCTCACTTATTGCAAATAATGCATCACTACCGAAGCGACTGTATGCTCCAAGCATAACTACATTCACATGAACAAGTCTCGCAAAGAAAATATGAACAAGTCTCACACAAAAAATATGAACCATGGCCAACTGGGAATGAACCCATATCCAATCAACATAACTGTAATCAACACATATTATCAACAAAGCACCCCGGATATGACTGACTTCCTCTGAATTCATCATCTTCTCCACCTTTCCCTTTTCTGGCTGCTTTGTGTCGCTCTGACAACAAAACCTAGGAACTCCTACTGTCTAGCCCTTCATAAAGTGAAAACATCCCTGTATGACTCTTCTGGAAACTTAGGCAACAAAATCTCCCCTTCTTCTGCTGGGTCATCTTTCACCTCGTCAATGATTGCTGCTGCGCCTATGTGCTGAGTCTCACGCTGAATATATTTGCGGAGAAAATTCGCATGGAAAAGTTTTGGTTTCCCATTCACATCAATTCGGTAATCCCGACCGACCTTTTCAGTGATGGTGAATGGTCCTTTCCAATGCATCAGCAGCTTGTTGTGACCCGTGGGAAGCAGTAACAGGACTTGATCTCCCACCTTGAGGAATTGCTTCCTCACCTTCCTGTCATATTGCTTCTTCTGAACGACCCTAGCCTCCTGCAAACTCTCCCTTGCGACCTTACATGTCTCCTCTAGCCTATTGCGTAAGTCCACCACATACTGATAAGTGGTTTTGACTTCTTCTGATTCCTGTTCTCTGGACCACAGCTCTTTGAGAATGCACACTGGTCCCCGAACTGTCCGCCCATACAGCAGCTCAAATGGCGAAAAGCCTGTGCTTTCCTGAGGGGCTTCCTGTAGGCGAACAGTGCCGCTGGAATGTAGCGGTCCCAATCTGCTGGCCTTTCCTCACAGAGCTTCTTTAAGATGCCCTTCAGCACACATTGAATCTCTCCACCAAGCCATTGCATTGTGGGTGGTATGGGGTAGTGAGAAGCTGTGTGATCCCTAGCAGCCTGTTGACCTCCTTCATCACGCCTGAGGTGAACTGTGACCCCCTGTCACTGAGAATTTGTGCTGGCACACCCACGCGAGAGAAGATGTCTACCAGCCCTTCAGCGACCTGTTGCATATCTACGCCTTTCAATGCAACTGCTTCTGGGTATCTGGTCGCGTAGTCCACGAGCGTCAACACATACCTGTGCCTGCCTTTGGAACAGGGCGCGATTGGGCCAATCAGATCAACAGCCACCCTCCTGAATGGAGTGTCAATTAAAGGAGGCTGTTTAAGAGGCGCCTTCCTCTTCACCCTCTTGTGGCTGACCTTTGACACACGTCACATGACATGCAGAAACGCTTGATGTCTGCCATTGCTCCTGGCCAATGAAAGTCATCAAAGATTCGGTCAGCTGTTTTGCTGGTGCCGAGATGACCCGCCATGAGCGACTCGTGACCACTGACATGACAGTGTCACGATAACCTGCTGGTACCTCTAACTGAGTGGTCACCTTACCTGTCTTCCCCTTGGTGAACACTCGGTACAACAGCCCGCCTTTCACAAGAAATTCTGTCTCACCTCCTCTAACCTCCTGTTTCTCTCCACCTCTTGCCAACTCCCAAGACTTCACGAGCGAAGGGTCTTGTTCCTGTGCTGCCCTAAACTCATCAGGCGACACATCTATGCCTGACTTCCTTGCTGGAACGACTAACGGTTTATCAACTTTTCCTCCTTCTTGCTCCGTGTTTGAACTGCTGCCCTGTAGCAGTCAACAACTCAGGATCCCCTGGATCCCTTGCCCCTGGAATATTTCCAATGATCAAATCATGAAGGGGTTTCTCCATCACCAACGCAGACAACTCGCCTGAGAAGTAAGGGGTACGTACTTCTATCTTGGCAACTGGAAACTCCCTCACAGTGCCATCGATTAGAGTACAGGTCTGGATTTGCCCTGTCAAATCCCCTTTCTCGACCAGCGTTGTTCTAACTACACCACATGAACAACCAGTGTCTCGTAACACTTTCACCCTCTGCTGGCCAATCCACCCTTCTTCCACTGGTAACGAACCACTCAGCCTAGTGCCCTCCATCCCTGACACTGACTGCTGTCCAGTGCTAGCCATAGGCTGCACTCTACCCTCTTCAGATTGGATCCCTTTTGGTTCCACTACAGGTCGTCTCCCCTGGCGACCCTTATCCACCTCTTGCAAGGCTGCTGCCTTCTGGAACCTCATGCGACAATCCCTCGCCACATGTCCTTCTTGTGACAAATGAAACACCTATTGTCCCTTTGTCCTCCTTTCTGCCCCACCACTGGGTTTGCAGACTGTGCAGAAAACTCCCCTGGTCTCCTTGCACTCTTCGCACCTGTGCCTAGCACCTGTTTCTCCTGCACCTTAGTGCCCAAACGTGCCTCTCTATACACCTCTGCGAACTTCAACAACTCCCTGCTGTCTCTGGCTGTCTCTCTTTCAAATGTATGGTTAACTCAGGGCCGCAACCTGTCAAAATCTGTTCCTTCATAACCAGCTCTTTCAATTCAGCGAACTCCTTCTTTGTACCACTCAACTCTAGCCATTTATCAAAATAGTGATCTAAACGTGCACCAAACTGAGTGTACGTTTCACCTGCTTGCAATCTAGCTGAACGAAATTTCTTTCTGAATCCTTCCTCTGTGAGGTCAAATCCCTTCATCAACGACTCTTTCACGGCACCAAAATCAGATTGTTGTTCTGCCGGTAATGCCGTGAAAATCTGTAATGCCTTACCCGTCAATAACGCTGACAAAATGACTGCCCACTCTTCTGAAGGCCAACCCTGACTGGTCGCAAACGTTTCGAAACGACTGATGTATGCATCAATCGAATCTGTTCCTTCAGAGAACTTCGGCAACTTTGGTCGGGGGGCGTAACTGCGCACAGAGTCACTGGAAAGTGAACTACCATCATCGGTGGTCTCCCTTTGTATTTTCACTCGCTCTAACTCTAATTGAATCCTTAATCTTTCTGTTTCCTGCGCTTCCTTTAGTCTTTCTGTTTCCTGCGTTTCGCTAGTCTGAATCCTTAATCTTTCTGTTTCCTGCGTTTCCTTATCATTGTTAGCCTGAATCCTTAATCTCTCTGTTTCTTCTTTTTCTACTGCGACACGTCGTCTTTCCGCGCGTTCATCCCTTTCCATCTTTTGCTGGTTTTCAACAAATGCTCGCAACTCTTCTCCCGAATAACCTAAATCACGAGCGACGCTCACAAGTTGTTCAATAGGGGTGTTCTTTTCTTCCGCCATTATAACTTCTTTTTTTTTTTTTTTTTTTTTTTTTTTTTGAACAAGATTTTATTACTACGACAGCCAACTGGTGGTTACCGACACGAGTGACGTAATAGCACAATCCTATGAATGATAATATTAGCTTGGGACAACGTAGTTAGTTTTTATAAGACGCCCAGCGCCTGACCCAACTATGAGAGCGAATTATAGGCAATCTGTGCGAAATGAGTACTCTGGGGCTGAAATGCCAAGCCTAGTATTAACTATCTTGGAAGCAATGCCAAGCCTAGTATTTAACTATCTTGGGAACATACAGTAAGACAACCCTTGTCTTAGGATTACAATACTTGAATCCCACCCAGCTTCCTCTCTGAGAAGTTGAACAATTATAATAAATGGGCCAGAATATCCTGGCAAGCTCGCCAATAAATTGTCAACTTCGGGTGATGTCAGTGGAGGAAGGACTAGCGCACAGCCCAAACACACTCACAGCTTGCTTACAATCTCATTCATATATCATGCATTCGTCACATCAAACCACTAGTAAAGTCTATAACTTTACTACACATGATCATAGAACGAAACATCAATGCATATGGAATCAAACAAAATAAAACATTCTCTCTTTCCTGAACTCCACAAAATCATTTATCTAAAACATCATTAACTAACCCGGGTATAAATAGATTTCTACTTTACCTGGCCAGGTGATCTTAACTATTCATGAATCACTGTCTTTTCTCTTTTCCTTTTTTTTTTCTTTTCACTGTCACTTTCACAACACGACACAACTGCTGGCACTGGTCAAGTTAGACTGCTGGCACCGGTCAGGCTGGACTGCTGGCACTGGTCAGGTTAGACCGCTGGCGTTGGTCAGGTTGGACTGCCGATGAAAGTGGCGCTGGCCAAGTATGAGGTCGAACCCCGGTTTAGATGGAACAGTGACTATCAACATCGATCTGTTCTCCTTTCTTTCTTCCTGCATTAACGCATTGCACTCTCTCTCTTCTAGTCTGCTCTATCAAATGGACATGGTTGCTTTTCTTTTCTTTTTTTTCTTTTTCTTTTCATTAGTTAGCAACTCTCTCTCTCCACATCTCTCTTTAGTCCTCCCTCTGCAGACTATCTCGTGCTAATCTCTCAACTTGGTTCTCTTCTCTCCTCCCCTCATCTCTCTGCTTCTCTCTCGAGCAGACCTACATCCAGAACCTCTTCCTCTCTCTCTCTCTGTCTGTCTCTCTCTTCGTTCTCCCGTTCTCTCACTCACGCATTACTTTATCCCCCTAACTCCATGTCCAAGGGCCAGTACCATTGGTCAGTATTTTTACCACCTCGTACCCGAAGTTATCTCCCTCTAATTCCATTGGATATTCAAATCATGACAGTCACGCCTACACGCCTTACTCTCTGTGGTGGTCAATTGGTCATTTAATTGATTAGCTTGATTTCACCCCACCACACACTACCTTCTCCCTCTCCCTTTCCGGCGACGTCGTA
>CM031614.1:5992501-5997501 GCA_018398815.1 Conus ventricosus
ATTGGTCCTGGTCGCGGACAGGGTGTCAATGCACAGCGCTACATCCACCTGGTGCTCAGACCCCATGTCGTTCCTTTTTTTGCACAACACCCAAACTGGACATTCCAACAGGACAATGCAAGACCACACACAGCCAGGGCCACCCAGCAATTTCTTCAGCATAACAACGTCAATGTGCTGCCCTGGCCAGCCCTCAGTCTCGATTTAAACCCAATAGAACATTTTTGGGATGAACTTGGCAGACGGTTGGACCTCCTGCGTCCACGACCAGCAACAGCGGCTCAACTTCACCAGGCCATCGTCCATGTGTGGGCTGGTGTGCCAAGGGGACGCATCAACCACATGGTCCACTCAATGAGTCGCAGGTGTCAAGCAGTTGTCCATGCAAATGGTGGCCACACACGGTATTAGGACTTCAAGCTGGTTTGTCACGTGACCTTGGATTTTCCACACAAAGACATATTGCTGATGACATTTTCACACATTACCGGTGTAATGAATCAAATCACGTTGAATTCTCGCTTCCACTCTGAACAATTGTGACCAACAAAATTCGCCCCTAACCTTCAGCTTGTTTTGCTTTCGCGTTTTTTTATGGAAGTCAGTATATTATCACCAGCCATAATAATCAAGTTCTTTGTTTGGGGGCAATGAATTAACAAATGTGAACCACTTACTTAGTGCATTTCCACACATACATCTAACATTTCTACTGGATTTTGTTTTCTGTGAATCTAAACGTAGTCTGTGAATTAAGCTTCTTACATCTCTAGGTATATGAGTTAAATAAATAAGTTTTTGTTGTTTTATTCTGTGTTCCAGAACTGTATGCAATACAGTTATGATAGTACTGAGATTCCGAGTTCTTTAAGGACTGTTGGAGGCTTTTCTCAGTCTGTTTGTCAATTAAGGAATAGCATTCTGAAAGATGTATTAAGTGAAGTTGTGCTTTCCATAATTCTAGTTGCTCTTTTCGCTGCGTGATCAACCTTTTCATTTGATACAATTCCACTGTGAGATGGTACCCAATAAAACGTATCAGTGATCCCTTTAGGTGATAAACGGTGAATGATATTGTTAATTTCTAATATAATCTCAAGTCGAGTTTTTTAATATTGGGACTGGAGGGCACCCAGAACCGATCTGCTATCAGTACACACAAGAATTCGACAAGAGTTTAGGGGGAAATGTAAAATAAATCCCAAAGACATCAAAATGGCAATGAGCTCTGCACTAAATATGGAAAGGTGTTTTACCAAGATTATAGAGTCTCTCTACATTCAAATCTGGAATAATACAAGATGCGAAGCATATAAACGTACTCCCAGTTTTCCAAACCGCTTATAAATCGGCCAAGTGCTTTGTGAGATAGGAAATAAAGGCAAAATAACAGTTTTAACGGTTATTTAACCGATGTACACTTTTGAAACTGGTATTTCAGTCCTCACTGGGCTAAAGTCTGTGTACATACCAAATTTCATCCAAATCGGACAATATGTCAAGAATAACGGTTTTTAATGGTCAGATTTTGAAACACTGCATGGAAGTGCCATTTGTGTGTGATGACCTTTCTATATACAAAATTGCATTAAAATCCACCAATATATAAAAAAAATAACGGCAAAATAACGGTTTATTGGTTATATAACCGATATACACTTTTGAAACCGGTATTTTAGTCCTCACTGGGCTAAAGCCTGTGTACATACCAAATTTCATCCAAATCGGACAATAAAAAAAAATTATGTAAAGAATAACGGTTTTTAACGGTAAAATTTTAAAACACTATACAGAAGTGCCATTTGTGTGTGATAACCTTTCTATATACCAAATTTCATTAAAATCCACCAATATATTAGAAATAACGGCAGAATAACGGTTTTTAACGGTTGTTTAATCCATTTTCAGCATTACATCACTTACATATGGACAGAGGATCCGATTTGTCACAAGATTATTCAAACCGCTTATAAATTGGCCAAGTACTTTCTGAGATATTCCATAAAGAAGAAAAACCGTTACAGGCCGTTACAACCGTTAGAAAACGGCTATAACGGGGTAAAACTAAAACATCAGGCATCATCCGTGACCCATAATGAACATACCTGCTAATTTTCATAAAGGTCAGCCAAGTACTTTCTGAGATATTCCATAAAGAAAAAAAACCGTTACATGCCGTTACGGCCGTTAGTAACGGTTATAACGGTAACTAAAACATCGGGCATTATTCGTGACCCATAATGAACATAGCTCCGCCTGGTGGTTCTTCGGACCCACTTGCCGGTCTCAAGCCTGGGTAAAGGAGGAGAGTTGGGCGTGGGGCTAGCAACCTCACCCCGTAAAAACATTACCGCTACGGAAACGACAGCAAGAGAAACTACTCCATCTGGCAGAGGGAGTGAAGCAGACCAAGAAATTTTGGACTTATGAAGGAGGGGGACCAAAGCCGAAAGGACGTCTCCAGCCCGATAGCGGATCTCCTAACCCAAAACGTCACATGCGAGTTGGATTTTGGAACGTGCGGACCTTGTTACCAAGCTGGAAGATTAGCACAAACTGTAAATGAGATGAAGAACTACAACCTGAGCCTACTAGGGGTCACAGAAGCAAGATGGACAAAAACAGGAAAACAGAGACTGAGTACTGGAGAAACCATCATCTGGTCAGGAAGGCAAGATGACATCCATCAGGAAGGAGTTGCCCTCATTATTGCCAAGAAACATGCCAATGCCGTACTGAAATGGAAACCAATCAATGAACGCCTGCTGTATGTAAGAATGAACTCCAAGTGTGCCAAGCTATCAGTTATAGTGGCCTATGCACCAATAGACAACACTGACGAAGAGGACAAGGATCAGTTCTACAGTGCACTCCAAGCAACATTGGATGACATACCAAGACACGATGTTCTCCTCCTGATAGGGGACTTCAACGCAAGAGTTGGTAGCAACAATGAGAACAAGGAAAGAGTCATGGGGAAACATGGAATAGGAGACATGACCGACAACGGCGAACGACTCATCGACCTCTGTGAAGAAAATGAATTGGTCATTGGCGGTACTCTTTTCGCTCACAAAACCATCCACAAGCTAACATGGACATCCCCGACGGAAAGACAAAGAACCAAATTGACCACATCATTATCAACGGAAAATGGAGGCGCTCCCTACAAGATGTACGTGTGATGCGACACGCAGATGTTGGTAGTGACCATGAACTACTGGTAGCGAAACTGACCCTCAAACTGAGGAAGGCAAAAGTTGGGGACAGTCGGAACCTGCGCTTTGATGTTGCAAGCTAAAAGATATAACAACAAAGAAAGAATTCTGCGTCACCTTGAAGAATCGCTTCAGCGTCCTCCAAGATGAAACAGCACTGACCATAGACAGTTTCAACAAGGCTATAACCGAAACAGCAAAAGAGACAATAGGTTATAGGAAAAGTGTGAAATCTGAGTGGATAACTCCCAAAACACATGGAAAAACCATTGAGGGAGAGAAAACAGATCAAGAAGAAACTGCTAGATGCCAAGTCACCCAGGCTAAGGAAAGAATAGCAACCTAGCACAGAGAGAAAGACAAAGAAGTGAAGTTGTCTGCAAGGAAAGATAAACGTCTCTATGCGGAGAGGCTTGCTGAAGAAGCTGAGGCAGCAGCAGAGATGAAGGAATGAAGACAGTGTATAGAACCACCAAGAGGCTGCAGGGAGACAGAGGACAGAACCAAGACATACCAGTTAAGGCAGAGGACGGAACACCTATCACAGAAGAATGTGCCAAGCTCGAGAGGTGGGGAGAGAGCACTTCCAGAGGATCCTAAACCGCCCTGATCCACCAACACCAGCTGACATTCCTATGGCAGAGGAGGACCTGGACGTCAACATGGGAGACATCACAGTTAGATGAGGTCAAGGAAGCCATCCGCAAGCTGAAGAATGGCAAAGCTCCAGGAGAGATGGTGTATGCCCGAGATGCTGAAGGCCAGAAGAACAGGACACACTCTTATCCTCCAACGCATCCTGCAGGACATATGGAACCAGGAGACAACCCCAGCTGACTGGAGAACTGGTACCATATCAAAATTACCAAAGAAAGGAGATCTAGGAGAATGCAACAATTGGAGAGGCATCACCCTACTATCAATCACCAGCAAAGTCTTCAGTCGCATCTTACTCCAGCGTATAAAGAAAGCGGTAGATGACCTACCCTTTGTCAAGAGCAGGCAGGCTTTAGAGCGGGGAGATCATGCATTGATCACATTTTCGTCTTACGCCAGATCCTCGAGCAGTCCCATGAATGGAACAGCCCACTTTACGTGGTTTTCATTGATTTCGAGAAAGCCTTTGACAGTTTGCACCGCGCTTCTCTCTGGAAGATCCTACGACACTACGGCATTCCCCAGAAAATGGTCAACGTCATCCAGTCCCTGTATGAGAGCTTTGAGTGTCGCATCATCCACAACAACCAGCTGACGGAACCATTCAAGGTGGACACCGGAGTGAAACAAGGCTGCATTACTGTCACCAATCCTCTTCTCCTTGGCCATCGACTGGTTGATGCGAAACGTCACCCAGGGAAAAGCAACGGGGAATCCCGGTGGACGTTGACCTCAGTCTTGGAGGACATTGACTACGCAGATGACCTGGGACTGCTGTCACACAAGCATCAGGACGCCCAGCAGAAGACAGAAAAGCCTCAGCGAGATAGCCAGCACCATTGGGCTGAAGGTCAACGAGAGGAAGACGCAGGTCATGAGAAAAAATGCCAAAAAACAACAACCCCATCACGGCAAACCACTTGATTATGTTCAGGAATTTGTATACCTGGGCAGCAAGATGACCACAGACGGCGACTGCAACCAGGAGATCAACGCCAGATTCAGCAAAGCCAACCAAGCTTTCGCAGTGCTTAGGCCCATCTGGAGATCCACCGTCCTCAGCATCCAAACGAAGATTCGACTCTTCAAGAGCAATGTCCTCAGCGTCCTCCTGTATGGCTCAGA
>CM031614.1:6002501-6011989 GCA_018398815.1 Conus ventricosus
TGCGTGCGTTCACACACGGAACCTCGTTATAGTCTCATTCGAAGGACTGTATGGGAAATGGAGTCAGAACCAATGTTAACTCCGAGGGAAAACCCCCCCTGTACCGAAACGGCCCGGCGGAGATTCGAACCCGCAACCCCAGGATCACTAAGGTTACGAGTCCAGCGCTCTACCAACTGAGCTATTCCGGCTCCCACGACGTTACACACCAGAAGAGGCACTGCTTTGTTGCCGAGTCACTTGAATTCAGTGGTGTTAAGTGGTGCCTGTTCTGATGTTGTGTGCGTAGGACACCATACACTAAGTCATCAGGTCTGAGATTGTATGGACATGGCTATAGGCCCACACTATGTTTCTCTTCATGATATATCCCATCGTCAACCAGGCCCGAGAGGCGTGGTTACCTGCAGAGTTTGTCTTGAAATTTCTGTAACACCTTTTAGAGACTCGTGCCTTAGGTGGATGAAACATGACTGTGTGGTGACAGCTTTCCCATTTATACCCACCAGAAACTTGACTGTGTGGTGACAGCTTTCCCATTTATACCCACCAGAAACTTGACTGTGTGGTGACAGCTTTCCCATTTATACCCACCAGAAACTTGACTGTGTGGTGACAGCTTTCCCATTTATACCCACCGGAAACTTGACTGTGTGGTGACAGCTTTCCCATTTATACCCACCAGAAACTTGACTGTGTGGTGACAGCTTTCCCATTTATACCCACCAGAAACTTGACTGTGTGGTGACAGCTTTCCCATTTAAACCCACCAGAAACTCAACTCCGTGTAAGGATCCGTACAGAACCGAAAGAAAAAAATGTCCGACAAACATGTTTTTGCTAGACTGGAATCACACAAGTCCCAGCCTGCAAGCCCGCGATGTTAACGACTATTCCACGGCGACTGGTCGTGGTAGTAAATCTTCGTGTGTGCAGGGAACGGCATTGAAGTGTACATGATCTGCTTTCTGTTCTTTGACGTCGTTTTCTGACTACTATGAAATTGTGGCATGATCTTTCCATCACCTTTTCCTTAGGGCTTCAGTCATGACCCTCCCATCCCTTAACCCTTCTGACTCTTGTCATAGCTCCCCCATCACCTAGCCCTGTGACTTGCGTCATGACCTACCTTATCTCCCATCTCGTGGGAATTGGATTGTGGACCACTATTCTCTTATCATGTGGGGTTTGTGTTATGACACACCTTCTATTGTGGGAATTCTATTGTAACCACCATTCTCTTATCATGTGGGGTTTGTGTTATGACACACCTTCTGTCATGGGAATTGTATTGTGACCATCATTCTCTTATCATGTGGGGTTTGTGTTATGACACACCTTCTATCATGGGAATTCTATTGTGACCACATTCTCTTATCATGTGGGTTTGTGTTATGACACACTTTTATCGTGGGAATTCTATTGTGACCATTCTCTTATCATGTGGGTTTGTGTTATGACACCACTTTCTAATCGTGGATTCATTGTGACCATATCTATTACATGTAGGATTTGTGTGTATGACACACCTCTATCATGGGATTGTATTGTGACCACTTCCTATCCTTGGGCTTGTGTATGACACACCCTTTTATCCTGTGGAATTGTATTGTGACCACCATTCTCCTTACATGTGGGTCATGTTATCCACCTTGTTGACTCATGACACTACATCCCTCATCTGACTGTTCATCCCCCATCACTCGTTTTTGACCACCCCTATCTGTACTTTGTGTCATGACCCACCATCCCCTGTGACTTGTGTCATGACCCACCTATCCCCTTGATACCCTTTGTGACTTGTGTCATGACCACCCATCCCCTATCCCCTGTGATTTGTCATGACCCACCTATCCCCTGTGACTTGTGTCATGACCCACCTATCCCCTGTGATTGTGTCATGACCCACCTATCCCCTAGTGACTTGTGTCATGACCCACCTATCCCCTGTGACTTGTGTCATGACCCACCCATCCCTATCCCCTGTGACTTGTGTCATGACCCACCTATCCCCTGTGACTTGTGTCATGACCCACCTATCCCCTGTGACTTGTGTCATGACCCCCATCCCCTATCCCCTGTGACTTGTGTCATGACCCACCATCCCCTATCCTACCCTGTGACTTGTGTCATGACCACATCCTATACCCCTGTGACTTGTGTCATGACCCACCTATCCCCTTGACCTTGTCTATGACCCAACCTATCCCTTGACTGTGTCATGACCCACCTTACACCCTGTACTTTGCTCAGACCCACCCACCCATCCCCCGTGACTTGTGTCATACCCACCTATCCCCTGTGACTTGTGCATGACCCCGCGCCACTTCCCATGTGACTTGTGTCATGACCCGCCTTCCCCTATCCCTGTGGACTTTGTCACCCACCTATCCCTACCCTGGAAGAAAAAGAAAACACCCGAAGGTGCTGGGGAGGACCCAGAGAAGCACTGTCTTCACCTGCCTTTAGAGCAGTCCTGTACCACCCTTGGAGGCCTGCGCTGTGTTGACGATGGGTACAGGCACGCGCAGGACACTCCATTAAGATATCAAGGGACATAACTGCTCCTGAACAGAGGTAAATTAGACTACAGGATGCAGCTCATAACAGCCTTAAAGTAGCATCCCCATGGGTGTACCAGCCCGTATTTCATGACTGCAGAGCCCACCGGCGAAAAACACCACCCTCCAGCTGCCGAGCACACCCCACAGACCCAACCACCCCTGCCCACGGACAGATGAAGACAGTGCCACTCCAGACGCAGCCAAGCTTTCGCCATACGGTCTTATGTGCCCTCAAGAGAGAATCCAAAGTTGTAGTCTTTCCCACTGTCAACAGGAATTTCCCTGTGGTCAGTGGGTCTTTCCTCACCGTCACTGGACCTTTCTCCAGGGTCAGCCTAGTTGAGGCAAAGAAGAAAAAGAAACACCCGAAGGTGCTGGGGAGGACCCAGAGAAGCACTGTCTTCACCTGCCTTTAGAGCAGTCCTGTACCACCCTTGGAGGCCTGCGCTGTGTTGACAATGGGTACAGGCACGCGCAGGACACTCCATTAAGATATCAAGGGACATAACTGCTCCTGAACAGAGGTAAATTAGACTACAGGATGCAGCTCATAACAGCCTTAAAGTAGCATCCCCATGGTACCAGCCCGTGATTTCATGACTCGCAGAGCCCACCGGCGATAACAACCACCCATCCAGTCCGACACTACCCCATGACCCAACCACCCTGCCCAGGACAGATGAAGACATGCCACTCCAGACCAGCCAGCTTCGCCTACGTTCTTATGTGCTCAAGAGCAATCCCATATTGTGTATGATCTTCCCTACTGTCAACAGATTCCCTGTGGGTCATGGTCTTTCCTCACGTCATGACCTTTCCCAGTCACCTAGTTGAGGCAAGAGAAAAAGAAACACCCAATGTGCTGGGATGACCCAAGAATCCCCTGTCTTCACTGCCTTTGAGCAGTCCTGTACCCCCTGATGCCTGCGCTGTGTTGACAATCGTACAGTGACGCGCATGGACACTCCATTAAGATTTCAAGGGACATAACGCTTCCTGACAGGTAAATAGACCTACAGGATGCAGCTCATACAGCTTAAGTAGACCCACATGATCCGCAATGACTTGTGTCATGACCCCCTATCCCCTATCCCCTGTGACTTGTGTCATGACCCACCATCCCCTATCCCCTGTGACTTGTGTCATGACCCACCTATCCCCTGTGACTTGTGTCATGACCCACCTTATCCCCTGTGACTTGTGTCATGACCCCCCATCCCTATCCCCTGTGACTCGTGTCATGACCCACCTATCCCCTATCCCCTGTGACTTGTGTCATGACACCCACCCATCCCCTGTGACTGTGTCATGACCCATCCCATCCCCTGTGACTGTGTCATGACCCACCTATCCCCTGTGACTTGTGTCATGACCCCCTATCCCCTGTGACTTATGTCATGACCCCCTATCCCCTATCCCCTGTGACTTGGTCATGACACACCCATCCCCTATCCCCTGTGACTTGTGTCATGACCCACCAATCCCCTGTGACTTGTGTCATGACCCGCCTATCCCCTGTGACTTGTGTCATGACACACCCATCCCATATCCCCTGTGACTTGTGTCATGACCCACCTATCCCCTGTGACTTGTGTCATGACCCATCCATCCCCTATCCCCTGTGACTTGTGTCATGACCCACCCATCCCCTGTGACTTGTGTCATGACCCACCTATCCCCTGTGACTTGTGTCATGACCCACCCATCCCCTATCCCCTGTGACGTGTGTCATGACCAATCCATCCCCTATGCCCTGTGACTTGTGTCATGACCCACCTATCCTCTGTGACTTGTGTCATGACCCACCCACTCCCTATCCCCTGTGACTTGTGTCATGACCCACCCACTCCTTATCCCCTATGACTTGTGTCATGACCCACCTATCCCCTATCCCCTGTGACTTGTGTCATGACCCACCCATCCCCTATCCCCTGTGACATGTGTCATGATCCACCCATCCCCTATCCCCTGTGACATGTGTCATGACCCACCCATCCCCTATCCCCTGTGACATGTGTCATGACCCAACCATCCCCTATCCCCTGTGACTTGTGTCATGACCCACCCATCCCCTATCCCCTGTCACTTCAGTCATGACCCACCTATCCTCTATCCCCTGTGACATGTGTCATGACCCGCCTATCCCCTGTGACTTGTGTCATGACCCACCCATCCCCTATCCCCTGTGACTTGTATCATGACCTCCATCACCCATCCCCCTCTATACCTAGGACGTGTGTCATGACCCATCTCCTTTTCCCTGTAACTTGAGGCAAAGGGCCGCAGTTGCAGACATTCAAGTGGTCCGTCGTCTCCACATGTAACTTGAGGCAAAGGGCCGCAGTTGTAGACACTCAAGTGGTCCGTCGTCTCCACATGTAACTTGAGGCAAAGGGCCGCAGTTGCAGACATTCAAGTGGTCCGTCGTCTCCACATGTAACTTGAGGCAAAGGGCCGCAGTTGCAGACACTCAAGTGGTCCGTCGTCTCCACATGTAACTTGAGGCAAAGGGCCGCAGTTGCAGACACTCAAGTGGTCCGTCGTCTCCACATGTAACTTGAGGCAAAGGGCCGCAGTTGCAGACATTCAAGTGGTCCGTCGTCTCCACATGTAATTTGAGGCAAAGGGCCGCAGCTGCAGACGTTCAAGTGGTCCGTCGTCTCCACAGGCCTCTGTTCTGAAGCTAGAGACGTACAGGCCTGACCCAGTCTTTCTCTTTGTTCGTTTTGAGCTCTTTTTCTGTCGGCCTCATTGCTGCAAGTCTCTTCTCCACTCTTAACTGCCCAACAGTCTGGACACCGTGTCGCGGGATAAGAGACATGGCCATGGCAGGTGAGGTTCCAGCATCTGACAAGTGCCAGAATAGATTGCTGTTCATCTGGCAGTACATCAGATGACTTGTGGCCTGACCTGCAGTCACTGTATAAGATGACCACTGTATAAGATGACCACTGTATAAGATGAAAGGAGAGGTCGTGACTTGTGACACACATCTCTCTCTCTCTCTCTCTCTCTCTCTCTCTCTCTCTCTCTCTCTCTCTCTCTCTCTCTCTCTCTCTCTCTCTCTCTCTCTCTCTCTCTCTCTCTCCATAAATCAGAAACTATGCTAAGCTCGTTTATGTCTGTGTCTTCTATATTATAATTAGCATATCAATCAGTGTCTCAAGTGACTCGATACGCCTAATCTTGTCCTCTTCCTCGTGATTGATACTTATCAATATCGTAGTTCACCTGTTCGTGAACCAGCACCAACGAACCAGCAAAATTTGCGCAGTTGGACAGGAAATTCTTTGTTTAAGAACAGTCTGGATATGACGGAAAGAGAGTCGACTTCATGTACTGTTCTGAAACTGTACAATGGAAGAGCAGATAGAGGAGGAATAGTATGTGGAGTTCGCTTTTAAGTTGTTTTTTTCCCTTTGGAAAAGTCCATGAGCGTGACTTAGATTTTTGAAATGATGTGTGTGTGTGTGTGTGTGTGTGTGTGCGTGCGTGCGTGCGTGCGTGCGTGTGTGTGTGTGTGTGTGTGTGGGGGGGGGGGGGGGGGTAGAGCATTCCTCATTGGGAGAACGCAGAAAGTTGTTGTGGAAGGGTCGTCATCCCATTGTAAACCAGTCTTGTCAGGTGTACCACAGGGAACTGTTCTGGGGCCCTTGTTTTTCTTAATTTATATAAATGACATAAGTAGAAATCTCTCTCCTGGAAACTACTATAAGGCTTTTTGCAGATGACAGCTTAGTATATAGAACAATCAGAAGCAAGAATGATACACGCATTCTACAAGAAGATCTAAACGCTTTACAAGAATGGGAAAGAACTTGGAAAATGGAATTTCACCCCAAAAGTGCCAAGTGTTGCATATATGTAATAAACGCTCACCAACTAGATCAGAATATTCTATTCATAATACTATTCTTAAAGAAACCAATGCTGCAAAAATATTTAGGCGTGATTATAGATAGTCGTCTCAAATGGAAAGAACATTACAATTTAGTATGTAAGAAAGCAAATAACATCTTAGCTTTCTTATACAGGAATATCAATGACTGCCACCAAAAGGTTAAAGACGACTGCTACAAAACACTGGTTAGACCAGTACTGGAATATGGTTGCTCAGTCTGGGATCCTTACCATCTAAAGGGCATTGATAACCTCGAAAAGATTCAGAGGAGAGCAGCACGGTTCGTAACAGGGAACCACATCAGAGGAAAGGGGAATACTAGGAAGAACATGAGGAAATTAGAATGGAAACCCTTAGAAGAGAGAAGAACTTTTATCAAACTTAACATCTTCTTCAAAGGCAGAGCTAATCTAATTGATATCCCAGTGGAACAACTAGTATTGAATAAAAGTAGCACCAGGAGTGGCGGTCAATGTTATACCATACCTGCATCAAATATTGACAGCCACTTACATTCATTTTATCCTAGTTCTGTACAGCTGTGGAACTCACTGCCGGGTGCCATCAAGATTGCCACAAATGCAGTCTCATTTAAAAAGCAAATTGATACGACAGTTTTGAGATCTGCATATTGATTTTCTATTTTAACTTCCCAGATATTTTATGGTTACCTGGGCCTGAATCTGGCCACTGCTTTTAACTTCTTGAATATCGAGTGCGACCTCTTGTTGCCAAATTTGCTCCAGGGGCCAACAGACTGAGTCGCACTATTTTATGGTCTTTTATTTTACTTTTTAACATGCGCGCTGGTGACCTACTCGTTTTTGAGTGAACCAGTATTTTAGGAAGAAGAAGAAGAAGAAGAAGAAGAAGAAGTGTGTGTGTGTGTGTGTGTGTGTGTGTGTGTGTGTGTGTGTGTGTGTGTGTGTGTGTGTGTGTGTGTGTGTGTGTGTGTGTGTGTGCATGCACATGTGCATGTTGGTGTGTGAACGTGTGCACACACATGCATTGTGTAATTAGTGAAATCTTCTCTTGTCTTGATGGATGCTTTTCATCAAGTGAATTTAGAAACTAGCAGTAGTGGAGACCTGCCACCCGTATGGCCTAGAAGATTAAACTTTGCAGATGTCCCATAGAAGACAAACATCAAGATGGCAGAAAAACGTTACTTCATTTTTGACCAATCAGAATTAGCTTCATACGTTGTGTTTGATTCTCGTAGCATGGCCCTCAAAGCACAATCCACGCTCAAGGAAGAGAGTTCCATCTCCCCGGGGCTCTTTACAGATTCACTTTTTAACACCACCTCAAAGGACTATGTGGACATTGGTTACACTCACCACACAGCCTCCTCTGGAGTGTCAGGTGAAAAATACCCGGATGATCCGTCAGCTCAGCTACGGCGCATCTCGTGTTGACGGTGGTGCAAGTGGGACTGCTTCCGGTGCTGACGGTAGGTGGCGTCATCATGAACGTCATCAACATGGTGGTTTTTACGCGTCAGGGCTTGTCGGACAGGATCAACCTCTGTCTTTTCAGGTGTGTTTTTGTTCCTTTGTTTGTTTTCTTGTTCCCCTTTAAAAAAAATAATTTAACCCCCTTTTTCCTTCTTTCTTTTTTGTCAAACACACACACACACACACACACACACACACACACACACACACACACACACACACACACACACACACACACACACACACACGCACGCACGCACGCACGCACGCACGCACGCTCGCATGCACGCACGCACGGACGCACGCACGCACGCACGCACGCACGCACGCACGCACGCACGCACGCACACACACACACACACACACACACACACACACACACACACATTTATATATATATATTGCATTGGGGGGGGGGGGGGGGGGGATCCTAAACATTTCAGAAACTGGTTGATGATGACGTGTTCAGTGTCATATTTGCTTTGAACTTCTAATTATTTGTATTCCCTCATCCGTCCACTCTTCCTTTTTCAATGAGTAATGTTTGTCCATGTAGATGTAAATTCCTCTCAGAGTCTATGCACTTCATTTCATTTTTTTGAAAGCTATTTTCTGCTCGTTCGTGTTTCTTTTTGACAAAGTTAGTCTTCTTGTTCATTAGACGTGATGGCAATGGTCATCAGAAATGCTAAAAAGACAAATAAGAAAAAAGGACAACTAACAAAGTAACTAACTAAGTTATCACCATCGACAAAATCATATCATCTTACAAGGCATATTCAAAGTAACGAGGACAGACCGATGGAAGTGAGAACAGATTTTTAAAAACAATCGATGACATTGTGTGAATAGGAATCTGTTCAACACTTTGCAACAGTCCAGTTCAAGAAAGTCCACGTGAAATTTTGAACAAGTGATGGGGTGGGGAGGGGCAGGATAGGAGGGTTACCGAGGTGGGGGGGGGGGGGGGGCGGGGAGCGGTGAGTTGTGTGTGTGTGTGTGTGTGGGGGGGGGATTTTGGGAGGGGGTGTGTATCGAAGAGACGGGTGAGGGAGGAACGGACGAGGGTGGTATTTTTGAGGACAACGCAGAGGAAGTGGAAAGTGTAAAGAATAGAGGGTGAATGGTGACATTAAGTCCTACATGATCTCAATAACCATGAACATCCACAGACCGGTATCTGCACTCCAGTCATGATCAACTCGGGATGGTCTGATTGTTCTTCAGATAACGCTAGACACTCCTGCAGTTCTCAGACCGGAGTTCGCAGGTGCGTGGAGTCAAGGAGTCAGCATTGTTCTCTCAGAAATTTGCTGAAGTTGTCATGGCTGTTCTTTGCTGTCGGGAGTCGGCATATTTGATCCGTGAACTTTTCGCTTTGTCAGTCAGGCTGGTCTTCTGACAAGGTCATTGATGGTTATGATCTTTTTCTTCCTTTCTCCATCTCCATGGCCACCATATGCAGACAGACTTACTGCTCACAGGCAGCCACTTGCCCTCACAAGCCACAGACCTATAGACGATCACCACTGACAATTCAAGCCAGGAATCTCTGAGCCCTACTTC
>CM031614.1:6012089-6019589 GCA_018398815.1 Conus ventricosus
CACCCCTCCCCCACCCCCACGCTGAGCTCACCCACTCATTTCAAGATATTCCACTTTGAGATGGAGTCAAGGCTCGAGCGGAAGATGGGTGTCTGTGATCTGCAGCAAGGGACACAGAAACTTGCCACCATGACTGTACATGCAACCATCAAGTAGAGGTGTGGATCCACGAGTCGGTGCATCCGGCGAACACAGGCTAGACAGCAAGAGAGATGAGGTGTGCTGGCAGACGGACGGACAAGACCGACGTATGTTATGTCCTTATCGTACCCATTATTTAACGGAAAGAAGGCGTTGTGATTGGCACAAAGAGAGTGAACTGCATCATTGAACCAAAGGTACTGCAATGCTGGCCTGCTCTTTCTCCACATCTTTACTCTCTTTGGGACTGGTCACTCTGATAAGACGATGACTGTTTTTTGATATATTTACCTGACATCTGTTTGTGAACTACATGTTCATTAGAGTGTCGGGGGTAAAGAGGAGTTAATCTCATCATCTTGGTTCTCAAAGATGTGGTGCCCATTGGACATAGACCCTGTGTGGGCATGTCTGTAGGGGGCTGTGTGGCAGACATAGACCATGTGTGGGCATGTCTGTAGGGGGCTGTGTGGCAGACATAGACCATGTGTTGGCATGTCTGTAGGGGGCTGTGTGGCAGACATAGACCCTGTGTGGGCATGTCTGTAGGGGGCTGTGTGGCAGACATAGACCATGTGTGGGCATGTCTGTAGGGGGCTGTGTGGCAGACATAGACCATGTGTGGGCATGTCTGTAGGGGGCTGTGTGGCAGGGCAGCAATGACATAGACCCTGTGTGGGCATGTCTGTAGGGGTCTGTGTGGCAGACATAGACCATGTGTGGGCATGTCTGTAGGGGGCTGTGTGGCAGACATAGACCCTGTGTGGGCATGTCTGTAGGGGTCTGTGTGGCAGACATAGACCATGTGTGGGCATGTCTGTAGGGGGCTGTGTGGCAGACATAGACCATGTGTGGGCATGCCTGTAGGGGGCTGTGTGGCAGACATAGACCATGTGTGGGCATGTCTGTAGGGGGCTGTGTGGCAGGGCAGCAATGACATAGACCATGTGTGGGCATGTCTGAAGGGGTCTGTGTGGCAGACATAGACCATGTGTGGGCATGTCTGTAGAGGGCTGTGTGGCAGGGCAGCAATGACATAGACCATGTGTGGGCATGTCTGTAGGGGGCTGTGTGGCAGACATAGACCCTGTGTGGGCATGTCTGTAGGGGCTGTGTGGCAGACATAGACCATGTGTGGGCATGTCTGTAGGGGGCTGTGTGGCAGACATAGACCCTGTGTGGGCATGTCTGTAGGGGGCTGTGTGGCAGGGCAGCAATGACATAGACCATGTGTGGGCATGTCTGTAGGGGGCTGTGTGGCAGACATAGACCATGTGTGGGCATGTCTGTAGGGGGCTGTGTGGCAGACATAGACCATGTGTGGGCATGTCTGTAGGGGGCTGTGTGGCAGACATAGACCATGTGTGGGCATGTCTGTAGGGGGCTGTGTGGCAGACATAGACCATGTGTGGGCATGTCTGTTGGGGGATTGTGGCAGACATAGACCCTGTGTGGGCATGTCTGTAGGGGGGTTGTGGCAGACATAGACCATGTGTGGGCATGTCTGTAGGGGGCTGTGTGGCAGACATAGACCATGTATGGCATGTCTGTAAGGGGCTGTGTGACAGGGCAGCAATGGGATGTTGGTGGCTTGGGCATGAAATGGATGACCTGACCAATCCCGTGCCTGCCTCCTGCCTTTTTTGTCAACACACATCTACCTGCCCACATGCCCGCGCATTTTGCTATACTCCTTTTGTTCTACAGTTGTTATGCAGTTTGTCATGAAATATCATCATCATCATCATCATCATCATCATCATCATCATCATCATCATCATCATATCATCATCATCATCATCAACATCTTTGTCATCATAATCATCATTACCACCACCATCACCACCACCACCACCACCATCATCATCATTACCACCACCACTACCACCACCACCACCACCATCATCATCATCATTACCACCACCACCACTGCAACCATCATCACCATCATCATCGTTACCACCACCACCACCACCACCACCATCATCATCACCATCATCATCATTATCACCACCACCCTCATCACCATGTAATAATCTACGTACTGTGTGCAGTCTGGCGGTAGCAGACACAGGTTACATCACCGTTTCCATGACATCCAGAATGTACAGCATCTTCAGCCTCTTCCACCCTCCCTTGGAGCCTTCTGGAAGGTAAGCATCTCACTATCTCACCCTAAATGGGGTGTTTAGAAGGTAAACATCTCATCACCTCACCCTTTATGAATTGTATGGAGAGCTATGGAAGGTAAATACCCCATCACCTCCCCCCCCTTACTGATGATATGGAGGGCTTTTGAAGGTAAACACCTCATCACCTCCCCCCCTCCCCTTATTGATGATATGGAGGGCTTTTGAAGGTAAAACCTCATCACCCCCCACCCCCTTATTGATGATATGGGGAGCTTTTGAAGGTAAACACCTCATCACCTCACCCCATTATTGATGATATGGAGGGTTTTTGAAGGCACACACCCTACACCTCACCTTTCATTAGTGGTATAGCGGGCCTCTGGGAGATAAACATCTCATCACCCCACCCTCTTTCTAGCGACGTGGAGGGCTTTAGGAGGTCAATACCTCATCACCTCATCCACTATCAGTGGTATTGAGGACTATCGGAAGGTAAATATTTCATCACCTCACACCCGTGTTGGTGATATGGGGGGGGGGGGTGGTATTTGAAGTTCAAAACCCTATCGCCTCACTCCCTTATTAGTGATACGTTGGCTTTTGGAAGGTAAAAACCTCCTTCTCTCATCCACTTACCAGGCAAGCATTGGATATTATGAAGCAAATAGGACAAGCGAATTGCCCATTAAGATTTTAATCGTTCTGAAATGATTCTGCTACAGAGAAGAAGCGTGGGTATATGGACGTCAGACATGAGAAAGTATATTTTTTGCTGTCGTTGTTGTTGTTGTTGCTGTTTTTTTTAAATTAATTTTTTTTTAAATAGATTTTCAAAGCCACCTATTGTTGAAAGGGTGGCATTTATTTAAGTCATTGATAGTATAGCATTGCAGAAAGCATAACACACGCAGTATTATGTACAGTGTTTCAGGATTTTCTGACATGCTGTTTCCTGTTACCTTACATTCAGTCCCCCCCCCTCTCCACGCCTCCCTTTATCTCCATTCAGTCTTTCCCGTGTGTGTGTGTGTGTGTGTGTGTGTGTGTGTGTGCGTGGTGTGTGTGTGTGTGTGTGTGTGTGTGTGTGTGTGTGTGTGTGTGTGTGTGTGTGTGTGTGTGTGTGTGTGTGTGTGTGTGTGTGTGTGTGTGTGTGTGTGTGTGTGTGTGTGTGTGTGTGTGTGTGTGTGTGTGTGTGTGTGTGTGTGTGTGTAGTGGTTTGTTTGTTTGTTTTTTGTTGCTTGGTTTTTGTTGCTGTTGTTGTTCTTTTAAGGAGAAGATCTGCAGCCGATTACAAATCTGATTAGCTTTTGTCCCCTCGGAGTTGTTCTGTTTTCTCTCCCACACATCAATACTCAGTACGGAAGACTTTGGGTCAGAAGTTAGTTGACCTCTGGAGGCCACTGATCCTTTCTGTCCCTTTCTTTAGACATAGACTTTAGTTCCTTCTGTCCATGTGTTTCACAGTGCACACAGGTGTAACACACACCCTCGTTGTGCCGTGCATTATTTGTGGTTGAAGAGATGCAGCTTCTGTCTCTCATCGAAGCAAGTCAAGCGGGTGGTTTTCTGTTGTTAACATGTCAGTCAGTTAAGACGACAAATGGAGGGAGCAGTGCTAGCTCTTCCCTTCCATAGTTTTCATAGAGGCTCAGGGTAGTGATTTGAAACGTAATGTTTTGTTAGGGTTAACGGCTGCAGATATTATGTGTGTGTCCTTATAACTAATGGTGCAGGCTAACATTCGTTGGAGATAGTTTTCTCCTTGTTATCAATTAAAAAAAAACCTACTTGCTGATACTTTTTACTTGCTGTTTTGTTGTTGTTGTTGTTGTTGTTGTTGTTGTTGTTGTTGTTTCTGGAAGTCGTCAAGTTTTTCTATTTCCCGTTTTCAATTCTGGGTTATGGTTTGAGCTATGGTCGCTGAGGCACATTCTAAAATAATGTTAAGTTTTCCGCTAGGCTATCGGATTTTAAAACCATGTACACCCTCCTTAAGTTCTTTTCGGGTTTTGTCTCTCATAAATAAATAAAAAGAAATCGTTGGCCAGTTTAAAACTGGTGCATATTGGGATTAGACTTCCTGTCTGATGTGGTATTTGCATAGTGACAAGAGAAGCAGGAAATGGTCGCTGCATCGTAGATTGTCGTGTGCAGTCCAGATTCTAGCACTAACGAGGGATGGCACACCGACAGATCTACTCATGACAGCGCACCAATGGCAGCATGAAACTGAGTTGGGAGCCATCATTTAAGACAGTCAGGTCGGGCGCTGAGAACATAAGCACAATTATCACAAGAGAGATGTTACACTTCACATTATAATGTTATCATTTCTCTTATTGTTGATTCAATTTTTTTTCACCCTTAATCTCCATAGGATTTCAATAGAACATGAGAGGCTATCAAACTGATAAGCTGATCAGGGTGTGAATATAAAAGTACCGGTCAGAAAAAGTAAGCAGCTCCAATGATCATATGACAGAAATGTGAATTACCTCCCATCTCAGAACGTTTTTTTCCCTTGCCGTTTCATGAGGTTTGGAACTAGAAACTTCAAAATGTAAAGACTTGCAGATGTTGATTTTAGTAAATATACTTTCAAATTTGGACGAAGATCCATCCAAGTATTTTTGAGTTGTGCTGCAGAAATGTATGTAGACAGAGAGGACCAAAAAACATACTGCTTTTCCGGGTAGGCTTGAGCATGTGGCAACACCCCTAACACTCATTACAACTCTTCAGGCAATATTCACTTTAACACCAAACATCCTCCTCATGCGATTCGGCCCACGGGACAAAGAGCTGGAGAGGTGGAGACCTGTAGAGCACTACACCAAAAACAAGTCAAGAATCATGAGCATAAAAAGAACCGTAACTGCAATCCACATTTGCTGTCTCATTTTCTCTCGGGTTCCTGTTGCTGTTTCCCCCCATGTATTCTTAAATACATATCCGAAAAGCATGCTGGGATATACTTTCGGCAAGATTAGCCACGGGTTTCATTCGACAATGTCAAACATAAGTTTCAACAAGACGCCAAATCATGGAAATGCTACATAAAATATGGTTCGAGTTCTAGTTTATTCTGTTTTCTTTAGTATACTTACAAAATGAGAATTATGCGTTCTCAATCAACGTAGATGTTCAGTTATCATTTGTTGTGTTATGCAATGGTGATCTGGTTAATATTTTCGATCAAAATCTGTTTAGAAATTATCTCCCGTGAAACGCCTCCTGTCTGTGGTCGATTACCAAACCAGCCACCAAAAATGTCCTTTGTCGTTTGAGATATTTCTGACTTCTCGGACTTCGTGTGGGCCCCTTTCACCAATTGATCACTTCTTTTCTCACGGTTGATATATACTTTTCACAAAATGAAAATAAACTAAGATCAAATAAACAAACAACAGTGTGCAGTCATCCATGACGAGACTGCATGACCCAGCAAGGAAATTACTTCCCAGAATTCACCGCGTTTTCAGCTTTAAAAAAAAAAAGAAAGATCATACATGCCAAACACTGCTTGGAATATTCAGCGTGAAAGGGGTCACAATTTTCTGACAGCAAGTTTCGATACAAAGTATATATATATGCTTGCTTTCTTGTGTCCCTTTATCACCCTGTGACCACTCTGATACCACCAGACTTAAAAACACATTTAGATGGGTGGTTAAGGTGCCCCTCTTAATGTTGGGCGTCCCGAATTCCATCTCTAACCTTCTAAACGCGCGCTGAGAACCCTAAGAAGGTGAGCTCTTCAGGTACCAAGACCAACATTGTCTGTTGAAAGTACTGTTATAGACATGCTTCACATGAAGGTGTCAAGCATTTCAGAGTTCAGTTCTGCAGATGTAATATTATGTAAAAATTTCCGAGAGTAGTGATATTGAGTCAAAAGGCAAGTCTTGATATTGATCACGTGAGTGAGTGTGTGTGTGTGTGTGTGTGTGTGTGTGTGTGTGTGTGTGTGTGTGTGTGTGTGTGTGTGTGTGTGTGTACCAGGTGCAGAGCCTCAACTGGTGGGGGTTTTACACGGGATTCCTGAGCTCCTCCAACTGTCTGACCCTACTGATCTCCCTGGAGAGGTGTGTCTGTGTCCTCTGGCCTCTCAAGGCAAACGTCTGCTGACCGTCAGGTAAACACTATTTCTGTCTGTCTGTCTGTTTGTCTGTCTGTCTGTCTGTCTGCCCTTCCGTGCCCTGTCGATCTATCTGTTCCTTCCCTCTCGCTCTCTACCTCATCCCCTGTCCTTTCTTTTTTTTCTTCTTTGTTCTTCATTCTCTTTGTCTCTCTTTCCAGAAGTAGTGTGTCAACATCTCTTTCTCCGTCTCTCTCTCTCTCTCTCTCTCTCTCTCTCTCTCTCTCTCTCTCTCTCTCTCTCACACCACACACACACACACACACACACACACACACACACACACACACACACACACACACACACACACACATGAGCATCAAGCGCTCCATATTCCACCTCATCCTGTGTTCTTACCAGCTGTGTCAGTCTTTCTTCTCTCCTCTCCCTCCACTCCTAACTCCCTCCCTACCCTTTGCATACCACGTCCCCTCCCCTTAAACTTACTCCCCCCCCCCCTTCTTCGCTATCATACTAAAACAAAACACACAGAAATTCTCCCAGAGGACAACACAAGTTGAACTGACTAAGATAGCATCTTGCCCATCCACAGGCACATGGCAGTGATGATCGTTTTCATCTCCATCACGTGCCTGTCTGCTGTGGACTGGCCGGCTCCAGGTACTATACACTGAGCTACCGGGACCCCCAGACGAAGAGTCTTGTGTATTATAACCAGCGTACCAGGTTTGTTTGCTTTGTGAATCTCTACCTCTTGTGTCAACAAAAAGATCTGCCCATAATCGTAATTTTGATGAAATATTCTTTCCATGCACACACGCACGCACGCACGCACGCACACACGCACACACGCACGCACGCACGCACGCACGCGCGCGCGCACACACACACACACACACACACAACACACAAAACACAACACACACACACACACACACACACACACACACAACATGATGCAAAATACATGATGCAAAATATTGTTTGCCAGACAGCTTGCTGAGCAGAGTGCTGAGTCTGCATGGCTTACCCTGTAATAAAATCAGAGACCTGAGTCTGGCTTAGCAGTTTTAAATTTCAGTGCAGCATTTGATATCCTAGACTTCTGACTTCTCTTGAACTGAGGGT
>CM031614.1:6024589-6042707 GCA_018398815.1 Conus ventricosus
AGGTATAGTATAACATTGACCGCCACTCCTGGTGCTACTTTTATTCAATACTAGTTGTTCCATTGGAATATCAATTACTTTAGCTCTGCCTTTGAAAAAGGTGTTAGTTTAATAAAAGCTCTTCTCTCTTCTAAGGTTTCCATTCTAATTTCCTCATGTTCTTCCTAGTATTCCCCTTTTCTCTGATGTGGTTCCTGTTACGAACCGTGCTGCTCTCTTCTGAATCTTTTCAAGGTTATCAATGTCCTTTAGATGGTAAGGATCCCAAACTGAGCAACCATATTCCAGTACTGGTCTAACCAGTGTTTTGTAGCAGTCGTCTTTAACCTTTTGGGGGCAGTCATTGATATTCCTGTGTAAGAAAGCTAAGATGTTATTTGCTTTCTTACATACTAAATTGTAATGTTCTTTCCATTTAAGACGACTATCTATAATCACGCCTAAATATTTTGCAGCATAGTTTCTTTAAGAATAGTATTATGGATAGAATAATCTGATCTAATTAGTGAGCGTTTGTTACATATACGCAACACTTGGCACTTTTGAGGGTGAAATTCCATTTTCCAAGTTCTTTCCCACTCTTGTAAAACGTTTTAGATCTTCTTGTAGAATGCGTGTATCATTCTTGCTTCTGATTGTTCTATATACTAAACTGTCATCTGCAAAAAGCCTTATAGTAGTTCCAGGAGAGAGATTTCTACTTATGTCATTTATATAAATTAAGAAAAACAAGGGCCCCAGAACAGTTCCCTGTGGTACACCTGACAAGACTGGTTTACAATGGGATGACGACCCTTCCACAACAACTTTCTGCATTCTCCCAACGAGGAATGATCTAGCCCATTTTAGCAAAGAACCGCCAATGCCAATGTGTTCTAATTTAAGCAGCAGGCCCTCATGGTCAACCTTATCAAAGGCTTTAGAAAAATCTAATAAAAATTGCATCTATTTGCTGTCTGTTGTTAAGACAGTTACTAAAATCATTGAGAGTTGTTATAAGTTGAGTCTCACAACTCCTTCGCTGTCTAAAAACCATGCTGGGCGTTATTTAAGAAATCATATTTGTCAAAATGGTCCATTATGCTACTATATATTATGTGTTCAAGTAATTTAGCTGATATGGATGTAAGAGAATACAGGTCTATAGTTCTCTGCTTTTGTTTTGTCACCCTTTTTAAATAAGGAACAATGCTCGCATCACGCCACTCATCAGGTATTACTCCCTGGTCCAGTGAAGCTTGGTAAAGTAATTGGTATACCTCACTCAATTCATTGGCACATAATTTTAAGAGCTTGCAGGAACGCCATCGGGACCAGTAGCTTTGTTTTCATTAATATTGGTCAGTAACTTAAATACTCCTGCTTTGTTTACTTTGATGGAACACAGGTTACAGTTCAACACAAACACAGCAACCAAGTCTTCACCCACCAGGGTCTCAGGAACACCGGTTACAGTTCAACACAAACGCAGCAACCACGTCTTCACAAATTACAGTAACGACAGTCCTTCTACTGTACTTCCAACAGCAAGAAGAATACAATTACACAGAAACACAGAATCAGTCCTCTCCAGACTCAAGGCAGCTCCGCTAATCCTTAAGTCCGAACCCTGAACACAAGGTTCCTAAAAAGGGTTCACCAGGACTTTCAACATAGAATCAACACACACAACGTCAGAGACTTCCACTCTGAAGCAGCTGCAAAATAACACTGAGCGACAGTTCACCTAATCCCCAGCCTGCTTTACAGTCAACTTGGCTGTGATTGGACAATTCAACGTAAGGTCAACTATGATTGGGCAACTCACAGTGAGGATGATGCATGACCCAATTTCCCCACTTCCACGGACAAAACACTAAAAAGTTTCAAGATACCTCCCTACCCTCTCCCAAGCTGTGCTGTCACACAGATATCCACTGACGCACACACACGCATGCGACGTGAGCAGAAATGTTCGCCGGCTCACCCAAGCACATATTATAGAAGAAATATTGACTCTGATGCGAACCACGCAAGATACACTGACATGGAACATGATCAGTCCGCACATGCACAAGTTCAAACATGAATCGCCTCCACTGGATCTATCTGTAACATAGTACATACATGTACGGACTCAAGTAGCAATGTCAGTGACCCTGACACAGTTCACTGTGTGTGTGTCATCCCTTCTGTGACCCAGGCCTTTGCCAGGTACAGTTCACTGTGTGTCATCCCTTCTGTGACCCAGACCTTTGCCAGGTACAGTTCACTGTGTGTGTCATCCCTTCTGTGACCCAGGCCTTTGCCAGGTACAGTTCACTGTGTGTCATCCCTTCTGTGACCCAGACCTTTGCCAGGTACAGTTCACTGTGTGTGTCATCCCTTCTGTGACCCAGGCCTTTGCCAGGTACAGTTCACTGTGTGTCATCCCTTCTGTGACCCAGACCTTTGCCAGGTACAGTTCACTGTGTGTGTCATCCCTTCTGTGACCCAGGCCTTTGCCAGGTACAGTTCACTGTGTGTCATCCCTTCTGTGACCAGACCTTTGCCAGGTACAGTTCACTGTGTGTGTCATCCCTTCTGTGACCCAGGCCTTTGCCAGGTACAGTTCACTGTGTGTCATCCCTTCTGTGACCCACGCCTTTGCCAGGTACAGTTCACTGTGTGTCATCCCTTCTGTGACCCAGGCCTCTACCAGGTACAGTTCACTGTGTGTCATCCCTTCTGTGACCCAGGCCTTTGCCAGGTACAGTTCACTGTGTGTCATCCCTTCTGTGACCCAGGCCTTTGCCAGGTACAGTTCACTGTGTGTCATTCCTTCTGTGACCCAGGCCTTTACCAGGTACAGTTCACTGTGTGTGTGTCATCCCTTCTGTGACCCAGGCCTTTACCAGGTACAGTTCACTGTGTGTCATCCCTTCTGTGACCCAGGCCTTTACCAGGTACAGTTCACTGTGTGTCATCCCTTCTGTGACCCAGGCCTTTACCAGGTACAGTTCACTGTGTGTCATCCCTTCTGTGAACCAGGCCTTTACCAGGTACAGTTCACTGTGTGTCATCCCTTCTGTGACCCAGGCCTTTACCAGGTACAGGTCACTGTGTGCGCCATCCCTTCTGCGACCCAGACCTTACCAGGTACAGTTCACTGTGTGTCATCCCTTCTGTGACCCAGGCCTTTACCAGGTACAGCTCACTGTGTGTCATCCTTCTGCGACCCAGGCCTTTACCAGGTACAGTTCACTGTGTGTCATCCATTCTGTGACCCAGGCCTTTACCAGGTACAGTTCACTGTGTGTCATCCCTTCTGTGACCCAGGCCTTTACCAGGTACAGTTCACTGTGTGTCATCCCTTCTGTGACCCAGGGCTTTACCAGGTACAGTTCACTGTGTGTCATCCCTTCTGTGACCCAGACCTTTACCAGGTACAGTTCACTGTGTGTGTCATCCCTTCTGTGACCCAGACCTTTACCAGGTACAGGTCACTGTGTGTCATCCCTGTGACCCAGGCCTTTACCAGGTACAGGTCACTGTGTGTGTCATCCCTTCTGTGACTCAGGCCTTTGCAGGTACAGTTCACTGGGTGTGTCATCCTTCTGTGACCCAGGCCTTTACCAGGTACAGTTCACTGTGTGTCATCCCTTCTGTGACCCAGACCTTTACCAGGTACAGTTCACTGTGTGTGTCATTCCTTCTGTGACCAAGGGATGAAAGGAGAATAGTTGTGGGAGGACGTGTGTTTCACATGATGTTACTACGACGACTCGAGTTTTATTTCAGTGTTTGTCATAGTGCGCCCCTTCGTCTTTCTTGTAGAGTTTTATTTCAGTGTTTGTCATAGTGCGCCCCTTCGTCTTTCTTGTAGAGTTTTATTTCAGTGTTTGTCATAGTGCGCCCCTTCGTCTTTCTTGTAGAGTTTTATTTCAGTGTTTGTCATAGTGCGCCCTTCGTCTTTCTTGTAGAGTTTTATTTCAGCCTTTGCCATAGCGCACCCCTTCGTCTTTCTTGTAGAGTTTTATTTCAGCCTTTGCCATAGCGCACCCCTTCGTCTTTCTTGTAGAGTTTTATTTCAGCCTTTGCCATAGCGCACCCCTTCGTCTTTCTTGTAGAGTTTTATTTCAGCCTTTGCCATAGCGCACCCCTTCGTCTTTCTTGTAGAGTTTTATTTCAGCCTTTGCCATAGCGCACCCCTTCGTCTTTCTTGTAGAGTTTTATTTCAGCCTTTGCCATAGCGCACCCCTTCGTCTTTCTTGTAGAGTTTTATTTCAGCCTTTGCCATAGCGCACCCCTTCGTCTTTCTTGTAGAGTTTTATTTCAGCCTTTGCCATAGCGCACCCTTCGTCTTTCTTGTAGAGTTTTATTTCAGCCTTTGCCATAGCGCACCCCTTCATCTTTCTTGTAGAGTTTTATTTCAGCCTTTGCCATAGCGCACCCCTTCGTCTTTCTTGTAGAGTTTTATTTCAGCCTTTGCCATAGCGCACCCCTTCGTCTTTCTTGTAGAGTTTTATTTCAGCCTTTGCCATAAGCGCACCCCTTCGTCTTTCTTGTAGAGTTTTATTTCAGTGTTTGCCATAGCGCACCCCTTCGTCTTTCTTGTAGAGTTTTATTTCAGTGTTTGTCATAGTGCACCCCTTCGTCTTTCTTGTAGAGTTTTATTTCAGTGTTTGTCATAGTGCGCCCCTTCGTCTTTCTTGTAGAGTTTTATTTCAGTGTTTGTCATAGTGCACCCTTCGTCTTTCTTGTAGAGTTTTATTTCAGCCTTTGCCATAGTGCGCCCCTTCGTCTTTCTTGTAGAGTTTTATTTCAGTGTTTGTCATAGTGCGCCCCTTCGTCTTTCTTGTAGAGTTTTATTTCAGTGTTTGTCATAGCGCACCCCTTCGTCTTTCTTGTAGAGTTTTATTTTCAGTGTTTGTCATAGTGCACCCCTTCGTCTTTCTTGTAGAGTTTTATTTCAGCCTTTGCCATAGTGCGCCCCTTCGTCTTTCTTGTAGAGTTTTATTTCAGTGTTTGTCATAGTGCGCCCCTTTGTCTTTCTTGTAGTTTCTTTATTGCTTTCCTTCTTTCCTTCTTTCCAATTTTCTGACCTTTAAAACAAAAGTATTACTTTATTGCCAGCCTAAGAAAAATAGTGCATTTAGGCATTTTTCTTCAAAGCTGCGTGTATCCTGAGTTCTCTACTGTGTCTGTCTCTGTCTCTGTCCCTGTCACTCTCTCTCTTTCCCCCTCTCTCTGTCTCTGTCTGTCTGTATGTCTGTCTGTCTGTCTGTCTCTCTCTTCTCACTCTCTCTCTCGACATTATCTGTGACAGTAACATTTCAATGTAAAATGGTCTGTTTCAACGCCTTCTAATCATCAGCGTACGACTACTTTTAGATCTCTCTCTCTCTCTCTCTCTCTTCTCTCTCTCTCTCTCTCTCTCTCTCTCTCTCTCTCTCTCCTCTCTCCTTCTCTCTCTCTCTCTCTCTCTCCTCTCTCTGGCAGTTGTCATTCGTTGGCTTCTCTTGTCCTGCGGTGACATTGAGCGGAACCCTGGACCAACACGTTCACGGGTCAACGTGTTTTCTAAGTATATTTCCAGTGCTGGTGGTACACCTGTTCATATCAGGAAAACTTCCGATCACAATCATGGACCTGACAGAGACTTGAACAAAGGCTGTTTTCTATGGCTGGCTATTCACAACGTGAGAACACTGACATCATGCAAAAGTTCAAGTGTTGGTATGGACTTCTACAGAAGGAAAATGATCAGCTAAAAGCCAGAGTTGATCTGCTTGCCAGCAAGTGTCAAGTTCTCGAACAACAGTGTGAACATCTCTTCCAGTGGAAAGATTTGTTTACAGATGTGTCCCACCAAATGAACAGTCAAGTAGACAAAATCGAGTCATGTTCTCGTCGGAACAATTTGAGATTTTTCAACGTTTTTGAAGGCCCAAGTGAGACCATTCCAAGTGCACCCGAATGATAGTACAGCTGTTGAACCGATTTTTTCCTTCCAAGCAGTGACAATCGATGACGTGGAGCGGGCACATCGGTTGGTCGAAGAAGTAACAACAGCAATTACCCTCGCCCGATTGTCGCTCGTCTTTCCACTGGCAGGATAAGCTGACCATTCTGAGGGAACGGAGTGCAGGAAAGAAATGGCAGAAACACTGGGTATACGTGTTGCTCCGACCTGACCAGCCGTCAGAACCAGATTATCAAAGAGAGGGGAAATGCTGGTAAGACATGCCTTCTTCTGGAAAGGACCTTTATTCTACAAGAGCAAACAACATGAGAAATTATAAAAGGGACGCTCTAAGACACCTGACAATGTAACCAATGCCACCCCTGCTCGGTGTCACTACAGCAAGGAAATTCACCCAAAGCAGCAATGTCAGATGGATGAACCAGTCAACCAGCACGACATGGCTCAGGAAGACGTGGATCAACCACCCATGCCTACCGAGATGTCCGACACCCACAACAGAAGTCGAGCTCCGTAACTCCACGATGATTTTCCCTTGGACTGCGATATGACTTCATCCCCGCCACTTCAAGCCATCAAACAGAAGACATGAACTTTTGGCAGGCAGGTAACGTTTGAAGGGGCGTCCTACCACAAGCGCAGAAACATGCAACACCATGGACCCAGAAAAGACCCACGAAGACTCTCTACAGTTTGGCTCGGACTGTTTGTCCCTGATGACTCCGCTGAACCAAGTCAGCCACGTGGCTTGGCACCAGCTACAACCCACGTTGACCCCACTCACCTGCAGCCCCGACAGAGGCCAGTTGACGTCCTCTGCTGGGGACCACCCATGGACAGCAGCCAGTTTCACGCATGCTGCTGCTGCTGATAGTTCAAATTGAAACGATTTAACCAACATGAACCCAGTGCCACGCCTATTTACATGAACTCCCCCACCCCAGTCCCAGTGGAGGCCGGTGTCATCCTCTGTTTGGGGTCTCCCATGGACTGCAGACATGGCTGCATTCCCGCCACTCCCTGATCGTTCAACACAGGGTACACCCCACATCGGTGACACCATGCAGAACACGTGGCGTGCACCGTGAGGAACGGAATGCCACCAGAAGCCTGTCGATGCAGGCCATGGAGCCCCTGTGGATGTTCCAGGGATGGGCCTTCCCACCCCTCCACAGCCACAGCGAACTCCAACGCCCCTCAGCCAGAGTGACGGTCCAATCAATGGGGGGTCAGACTCACGTCCACAAACCGAACAAAGGAAGACGAGAAACCCTGTGCCCAACCCAATTCGGGAACGCCAGGGCCGTCTACCCGTGAAAAACCCGGGTTCATCATGAACATGACACGCAGACATCTTGTCTGATGACTGGTGAAGTTGCACCAACTTTTTATGCAAATCATTGGGGCCCCGTGGTCGGTCGGGAATGTGTTGTGCATGGTGCATTCTATAGCAGCACTGACCCCTTTTGGGGATGCCCCCCCTCCTCCTTCCACCCCGCAAGCAGTCCCTGATGGACCTGATGCAGATCTGGCTTCCCACACACCTTGTTCGCCACGGGCCCATCCTCAAACCCCTCCACCCCCAGTGAAGCCAAGGCAGACGACAGCACCACCATGGTGAAACGCCTGGTGGGACCCATGACTGGCGCAGATAATTAGAAAGTCAGTCTTTGGGAAGTCTGACGGTAAACGTGACGGGGTGAACTGTTTTTAAGTGTAAAAAACATCTTCCTGTAGTGTCAGAAAACAGAAAATGTTCTATGATTTCAGAAACGCCCAAACACAGGGCAACAAACACGCAGCAAACAAAGATGCAATCGGACGTACAATGACAAACACAACACACGATAAAACCACTCTCAGACAAAAGCAGGGCACAGATTGTTTCCCACGGGATCGAAACAGATCATCACAGGCGGATAGAAGCCAGTCTGTAACACCTAGGGATTCGGCCCTGCCCCTTTTCACAACACCGGGGTTTTACCAGGGCCCCGCAAATGATGCTAATGCAGAGAACTGTTTCCATTTTTTTCTTCCCTACAATATAGAGGGTTGAGCTCTGTATACCAACATGAAAAATTTCAGTAGTTATTCTGTAAATATGGACATCGTATTTTTGTCAAAACTTTTGCGACTATTTTCCTTCATACTATTTCCTTCTTTGAAAATTTTTGTGTCACCTGGATTGAATTATCTGATGCGGCGACATCCCGCCTATCTGGTGGTGTTGTTCTTATGGTAAAAAAGACAATTTCTTAGATTTTTTTGAACGCATTCAATTAGAATGTGATAATTGTATTGCGTGAAAATACTAAACAGTTTTTGTGGCTTACCTATCGACTCCAACTGTTAGGCATGTATGTACCCCAGCATCAGCAGTATTATTTAGATACAGAACTAAGGAATGGGAATATATTTATGCTTGAGGGCACTGTCTTTCGATATTTTTGAACGTATGGAGAATTACCCTTTTTTTTCCTTATATAGGAAGGGGTTGAGATTTTTAATGGTCCAGAGACAGGTAAATCAAATTGCGAGGATAGTTACTCTTCCCCCCCTGGGCACTTTACCTAACTGTTTCTTGGAACGATTGATGGACATTAATTACTGAAGAAGATGAAACTTCTCTTAGTAAATTCCAAAGAAAGATGAAATGAATGAATGAATTTGGATGCTTCTTTTATATTGTAGTACAATCATTGGGAGTGGGTGAGAAGACACTTCTTCATTTTAATTATTAAATTCTTTTAAAACTATACATTTGGGTTTTGTTGGGTAGATCACCTCCTGGTGGAATTGGATATGGAACGTGTCAGACATTATCTTATAACACAATTTATTATTTAGGACATTAATGTGGGGCAAGTATCAATAGGCATATTTTTTTTTGATTTCCATGGGTGCCTTTTTCAAAATGCTCTAAGCATGAGAGTGCTCAACATGGCCTATGAAATCTAACATTTACCTATTGGGTGACTTCAACAAAAAGTGTATAAAACTTACCAAGAATGTAAAACTCATTCAACATATATCTGTAAAACGTGTCATTCAAAAGGTTCATTTGGGAATAAGGATCGTATAGATGATACCATCAGGCCCTTAAGTCAGGGAGTTCTTAGATACCTTTAGATCCGAAGCTTTTAATTCTGTGTTCCAACCCTGGGTGGGGCACTGTGGGAAATATAATTTTAACGAAGGGGTGGTTTGACTCTTGCAGGGGCCAATGTTAAGAAAAAAGCCCATATTTTTTATAGGTGGGGAAAGGGGATTTAACATTTCCTGGATCGATTGTTTAGGGAACAGGTATCGAAATAGCAAGATCAGATTATGCAATCCTTGAAAAAAACTTTTACATCTTGCAAGAACGCAATACAGGTTCAAAGAACACTTTGCAGGTGTGCTTACCTTACACTTATTTTATACAAACTGCAAGGGGGCGTTGTAGGGTTGCACTTATACAACACTTGCTTGTTAGAAAACAAAAAGACTGGAATAAACAAATAAGCCATAATGGCTGCTCTTGAGGACACTATTAAAGGATTCCAAGAAATTCTGGGGGGTTGATGGTTGGTGGATAATACCCCGATATTTATCCCAACAGGTTTTCAAGTTGTTCCTGGGGGGTCACAAACTTGTGGAGTGGCCCCACCTTAATTTACAAAAACAACTCCCCCCTTACCCATAAATTTACTGGGGGGGGTGGAATTGGGTACCAATTACTTTCACTTAAAGGTTTTCTACTAAACACTTGACCTTATATATTGGGGGGGCCACAGGTCGGGGGCGGAAAATCTGGGTGGGGGAGTGAGGGGTCGGGATATACCTTATATATTGTGGGGGTATCCCCCACACGTGGCCCCCTGGGGTTGCATAGTTAATAATTTTTTTAACCCTGGAATAGGGCCATTCTCTATTAATCTGATGGACCATCAATAATATTAGTGACGCAGTTTCTGCCTGTTAATTTAGATACTTCCGCCCTCGACTGAGGAAATAAACAGAAAGTAGAGGTTAACACAATGCACAGTACGATCACTTCGAAATGGTACAAGCTGCTGGAACGACTGGTGGGATATAGTGAGTGATTTACAAGTATGCTCCTCCCATTAGTCGTTTCTTTTTTGACAAAATTTTCCATAGACTGGTTGATTTCCGGGGACATTTCCCCACTCATGTGTGTGTATCCATGGACAAGGCAAATATACCATCCCTCTGGGGGCCAATAACATACACAACGGGATAAATTATTAAATATTTTAGCAGACAATTTACCGAGGCATCAATATCACTTTGTTGACAATAATCCAAGTTGGAAAATTATACACCTCTCTTCTGGAGAACAAACGTCTTCAGAGTGGGTGGAAGAAAATAATGTAATCAATTGCGTTCCAAGCAGGATGATTTCAGGGAAGGAGATATAGCACAGATATTTTTGACCCCACAATTATTCTGGGAGGATCCCAACTTGGATAGTGGGCCATCGCAATGGGCTGTGCAATTTCCCCATATGGGTTTTGAAGGCTGGCAATGGAACTTATTACCTTGAAGCAAGCCCAACAAAACAAGGCGATGGACAAACAGACCTTGGCGATGGATACAAGAAGCCTCCTCTTCAAGGGCCCTTCATGGATGACACTCAGTGATTTCATCCAGGGCGAAGACCCGGGATGACACGTCAAAAGGTTATGCTGGAGCTTGAGCTTTAGGAACCCGACAACATAAGATGGTCATCCAGACTGTATTTCAGTTACGGCCCAAAGCAAATCACTTGTTGGAGTCTCTCATGCTGGGCCCGTGAAACAGTGCGTATTCTGTGGTTTCAGAGTTGGGGCCCACCAGGGGCATTCAACAGATCCACAGAAGAACCCGTCAAAGAGCTTGGAGATGGACAGCATTCTTTCGAGCCCTGGCCCCCCACAAAGAGCAAAGAAACAAGCGAGGCGGAAGCAGGCTTTGGAGACATTGTGCCCCAGTGCGGGCTCCTGGCCAATACAAGGGGTCTGTGTTCTGCTACAGTCATGCTGATACAAAGCTCTATGGCCTCTGATGAACTATCACGACATCTATGCCACCAGCCACAGTTGAGGCAATGGAGCCAAAATCAACACGTTCACAAGGTAATGTTGGTGTCCCACCCTGTCTGAAGCTTCTGACATCGCGCTATACTGGTGCCAAGTAAAGCTAAACTACCACTTGAATCCATCTGGTGGAATACAAGCAGGTGGAAGGATCCAGACAATCATAGGGATGCAGGGTGCAGACTCCAGAGACAAGGTGGGTATAGAAGCAATTCAAGCCCATGCTGAAGACAGGGCAGAAAATGGAAAGTTTCTAGAGGCGATTGGAATTCTGGCAAAAGAAAGTCTCAAGATCGGAGAATAAAGGACAACACAGGGATCAACAGACAAGGATTTGGGGAGGCCAAACTGACCCCCCAATTGTTTGTCCACCAAGGACCAAGGCATCCACCCAAGCCAACCCAAAAGACGGACCCCCCATGGTAGTGACCCCCTTACAGGACCCCACACCCGCCCCCCCCAAATCCCCGCCCCAGCCCTCATATCCGAAAGCATGAAGACCCTAAATAAAATACTCAAAAAAGCAGTCCAGCAGAGCAGGCAAGGGGCAATGGACAACGTGGAGAATGCATCCAAGAAGTCTCACTTGGAATGACATTTGGCACCTGGCCCCTCCAAGGATCAGCTTCATTCTCAGATCTGCATATGACTTCTGCCCTCAAATGCAAACTGGTGAATGTGGGGGAAACCACAGACGCTCCTGCATGCCCACGCTAGCATGCTAAAAAACAGTGGGAGCATGTTTATGCTCATGTAAAGTTCGCCCTTGGCTCAAGAAGGTACACATGGAGGCACAACCAGTGCTCAAAGAGATTGTAAAAGTAGTCCTGGGCAGTACAACACCACAAAAGGAGATTCAGGACTCAAAAAAAGCACCCGCAACATTCTTTCACGCAGGAGGCAGCAAATCATGGCAAGAACAACAGTGCCACTCGAAACATGCAGGCAGAGTTGCTGGACGGGGCAGATGACTGAGGAGTGCCTGCAGACCTCCCAGAATGGAAGAGTCACCAGAAATCATCAGCAAGAGTGCATGAGACCAGACATAGTTTCCACTCTACGTCAACCAAGCAGCTGATCTATGAACCCGCGTCACACCCCCGGTACATATGAAAACCGAATGGAGGGCAGCTCCAAAATTACAAGACTGAAAAGTCTGGCTGATCTGGCAAACAGCTGAGGAGAGAAGGGCTATCGGTCAAATCCTCACTGCAGAGTATTGGAGCTAGGGGCGTTGTAGGACGTTGCATCCGCTCATGCCCACGCTTCAGTTGCCGGGAACTGAAAAAACAGAGCCCTGAAAGCAATGGCAGAAGCGGCAGAGAGGTGTTCAAGACTTGATCTGGTCAAGGAGGAACAAAGTGAACTTCATAAGGCTTTAATTTTCCCTACAAATATCAGGTGTCCCTGTGGCTCAGTGGTTAAAGCGCGAGTATTAAGTGGAAAAATGAGCATCTCCAGGGGTCATGTGGTTCGATCCCCAGCCATGGCTCGTTCCCCAGATGGGAAACAAAAAAGGGGCAGCAGAGGGACATTCCGGAGCATGAACCGGGTGTGGCCCAACCCCCTAGAGGTCAGGAGATAAGGGCCGACGAAAACACGTGCTTGACGGGGGCTTCTCTTCTGAGGACTCTCTGCTGCCACGCTTCTCCACGCGTTTCTTTCAACTGATGCATGGGTTAAAAAGCCATTGACTTGGGAATAGTCCGGCGACGTCGGGAAAGACGGAGGCACTGGAAAAGACCAGAACCAGGGCTCTGTGGGCTGGCTCCCAACTTTGCCTTAAAACATGTTGGTACCCGCGAATTAAAAGGAAAAGATGCTCCCAGGATTCACCGAAAGGGGTGACGAGAATGATGATCCATCGGTGCTCAAACCAATCACGACTGCTAATCCCCAAACGGTCTATGAACATGGCAAATGGTATATCCATGTGTCTGTGGAAAGCGTTTTTTCGCTACCACCCGTGGCATGAAGATCACCGACCAAAGATGGGATGTGTTGAGACTCATCTGAAGGAGCAGCAGGCACTTGCATCAAGCAGATAAGACGTCGGAAGACCAGTCAGGATATTTACACCACAGTGCCAAGGAATCCACGCTGTTGGTTCGGAAGAGGAATTTGCAACAGGCCCTCGATGCACAGGCGCTGAAACTCCACTGCACGAGCGTAAACGAAAACTGAAGTTGGGAGAAACTGGATGCAAAACATCGCCAAAGACTCGATGCACTGATAGGGGACAAGCACCTTGAACACAAACTAGCCACTATGGGGGACATTGTGTATGCCACATGTAGAGGAACGCCTAGGAAGTAATACTACCAAAGAGGAAAACCACCTGCAAGAATCAGACGCCAAGGAAAAGATGGACAAGATAGAGTCCAAAGAAAACCTCAAGAAGCAAATGAAGAACCCCGCACTGCCAGCTGAAAAACAAGGCTTGGATCAAAAACTGTGGGAAGACCTGAAAGAAAAACACAGTCTGCCCTCAGCAAAGCGGAATCTGGGGCGAGAAAGGGAAGAGCAAACCCCTCGCAGCCCCAGAGCGCTTCTTCAGAGACCCTTCCAGTTTTGCCAGAACATGTTTATGAGCAGCCAAAATCTGGGACCCTAAGTGTGGACCTAAAGGAGTTTTGAGCAGCATCTGAGGAAAACATTACTCGACTCACAGAGCCAAAGCACCATCGACATTCAAGGTCTGGTGTGGCAACCAACCTGAGGACACAGTTCAATTGGCAAGCCTCCAACGTTGGCGGAAATCAAGAAGGTGGTCGACAAAAAGCCAGAGCCAAATCATCACAGGGCCAACGGAATACCTTACCAGCTTTACAAGACAATGTCCCAAGGTGCTGGAGTGGTCACAGGTTGCTGCGATCGGCTTGAGAAACAGACGGATCAGCGCGCCAGTTGATGACGGCAGATGGTGTGTACTTCCACAAAGAGCAAAACGCAAGTGACAATCAGCCAGTTTCAGGCAATATCACTACTGAACGTCGATCGAAGGGATAAATTTCTTCTCTGTATGGCAGCAAGGCCTGACCAAGTACTGATGGAAAACAAAGTACTTGGATGTGTCAGTCCAGAAAGTTGCATCCCAGGGCGTGGCTGGCTGTGTAGAACCACGCACAATGTTCTGGGACGCAATTCCAAAAAGCATAAAACAGAAGAGAGACTTGACGTAGTGTGGCTTGGAATCTGGCAAACGCATATGGATCTGTTGCCCATGAGATGATACAGTTGGTCTTGAGTGTACATGAGCCAGAGAACATCCGCGACATGCTCAAGAAAGTACTTCAATGGCTTCTCAATCGGTTCTCTTACCAAGGAGTACACAACAGATTGGATCTACTTGGAAGTGGGCATCGCAATGGGCTGAGCATTTCCCCAATAATGTTCGTGCTGGCAATGGAACTCATCTTTAAAGCAGCAACAAACAAACGCGACGAGACAAACAGACCTTGGCGATGGATACAGATGCCTCCTCTCAGGCCTTCATGGCTGCACTTACAGTGATTTCACTAGAGAAGACGAGACACGTCATGTGCTGGAGAGGCTGGCGACCTATGTTGCCTCATCCAGAATGCAGTTCACGCCAAAGAAATCACGGAGTCTCTCACTGAGGAAAGGAAAAGTGGCCGAATCTGTGGTCTTCAGTGTATGCCAACCAGGCCATTCCAACAGCAAGAAGAACCAGTCAAGAGCCTTGGAAGATGGTATGATGATACGCTGAAAGACACACAAGAGCAAAAGAAACCAGCAGATGGCGGAAGAAGGCTTGGAGACCATTGACCAGTGTGGTCTCCCTGCAAATACAAGGTCTGGTTGTCTGCAGTCATGCTGTACAAAAAGCTCTATTGCCTTGATGATATACGACCTCTGCACCAGCACAGTTGAGCCATGGAAGCCAAAATCAAAACAAGTTTCAAAGGAAATGGCTGGGGTCCCACCTGTCTGACTGACATCGCGCTGTACTGTCGCCAAGCAAAGCTCAAACAACACTGAAATCATCCTGGAGGAATACAAAGCAGGGAGATCAGACTTCAAGCAGCTGGAAGGATCAGGAGAAAGGTGGTAGAAGCACTCAGCCAAAGCTGAAGACAGGCAGAAAGGGAAAGTTCAAGAGGCGATGGATTCTGCAAAGAAAGTCTCAAGATCAGAGAAATCAAATCCAGGACCACACAGACCAACGACCAGGATTGGGGCTGTGGACCAAACTGAATGGTGGTCAAAGCCAAGGAAAAGTCAAAAGAGGACATGATTGATTCAGGAGATGAGAAAGAAGACGACCAAAAAAGACTCAAAAAAAGCGCAGTCCAAGCAGAGCCGCAAGGGCAGGGACAAACGTGGGAGAATGCACTCAAAGAAGTCTCACTTGGAATGCCATTTGGCACATTGGCCCCTCTCAGGATCAGCCTTCCATTCTCAGATCTGCCTATGACCTTCTGCCCTCAAATGCAAACCTGGTGAAGTGGGGGAAAACGACGATCCTTGCATGCCCCTCTGCAGGAAAACAAACAGTGGAGCATGTTTCTAAGCTCATGTAAAGTAGCCCTGGCTCAAGGAAGGTACACATGGAGGAACAACCAAGTTGCTCAAAGAGGATTGTACAAGTAGTCTGGGCCAGTACCGACAACCACAAAAAGGGAAGGAATAGGACTCAAAAAGCACCCGCAACATTCTTCACGGCAGGGATGCAGCAAATCATGGCCCAAGAACAACAGTGCCACTCGAACCATGCAGGCAGAGGCAGACTGGACGGGGCAGATGACTGGGAGTGCACTGCAGGACCTCCCAGAATGGAAGTGTCACCCGACATTCATCAGCAAGAGTGGCGTGGCCCAGAACATAGTAGTCCACTCTAAGTCAACCAAGCAGCTGATCATGATCGAGCTCCACAGGTACCATATGAAAAACAGAAATGGAGGCAGATCAAATCTACAAGACTGAAAAGTTTGCTGATCTGTGCAACAGCTTGAGGAGAGAAGGGCTATCAGGGTCAAAGTCCTCACTGCAGGAAATAGGAGCTCGGGGAGTTTTAGGAACGTCTGCATACTGCCTCATGAAAACAGCTTTCAGTTGCAGGACGGAAAAAAACCCGATGCCTGAAAGCAATGCAGAAGCGGCAGAGCAGGTGTTCAAGGCTGGATCTGGCACGGAGGAGGGAACAAAAGTCGAACTTCATATAGGCTTAATTTCTTACAAATATCAGGTGTCCCTGTGGCCTCAGTGGTTAAAGCGCGAGTCATTAAGTGGAAAATGAGCATCTCCAGAGGGTCATGGGTTCGAATCCCTAGCCATGGCTGTTCAAGATGGGAAACAAACAAAGGGGCAGCAGAGGGACATCCGGAGTCATGAACGGGTGTGGACCAACCCCTAGAGTGTAGGAGATAAGGCCGAACACTTGCTTGAAGGGGGTTCTCTTCTGAGGACTCTCTGCTGCCACGCTCTCCACGAGTTTCTTTCTACTACCAAGCTACGGTAACAACAGATAGTGATAAAGAAAACATATATAGGATCACGGCAAACCATTTTAAAACCAGATATGCAAACCATAAACAGTCTTTCAAAAATGAAAAATATAAAAACCAAACAGAATTAAGTAAATATATTTGGAAGCTTAAAAATAAGAAAATAGATTACAACATATCATGGAAAATTATAAAAAGAGCAACACCATACAACAACATTTCTAAAAAATGCAACTTATGTACTACAGAAAAGTGGCTGATATTATGTAAACCCCACCTAGCATCCCTGAACTCTAAAGTAGAAATGATAAACAATTGCAGGCATAAATGGAAATCTTTGTCAATGCACCATTCCGTGGCACGTCCCCCCTGAACGCGCCCCAAAAAAGAAAAAAACTGTAAGGCCACGTGCGGCACGCACAGAGCTCACACGCCCGCACACCACACTATATAACACCGGTGGCGTGCCCAAATTGTATACCCTGAGGAGAGCGTTTTATTCAGCTTGAAACAAGCTTGTAGGTTTTTTAATTTCTCCATTTTAAAATTCTATTTTATAATGGTATATATTATATATATATATATATACCAGTATAAAATAGAATTTTAAAATGGAGAAATGCTTCCGCCGCCTGTGTATATTATATATATATATATATATATATATATATATATATTACACACAGGCGGCGGAAGCAGGGGGGGGGGGGGGGCGGGGGGGCCATGCCCCCTCCAGAAAAAATATTGGGGGGGCAGCCTTATATACTGCCCCCCCCTAATATTGAGCACCTCCAAAAAAATCAGAGAAAAGAGAGAGAGAGAGAGAGAGAGAGAGAGAGAGAGAGAGAGAGAGAGAGAGAGATGTTTGATGGTGCATCATCTTGTCGTCATACTTGTCATACTTCCTGTCAAACTCGCTCAGGAAAGATGTCAACACATTTCTCGGGAACCTCTCTGCAGCTGACCCACTTTGGTCACACATTACTGACCAGTACCTGACCAACATTGCCAAGAATGGCATATATGCTGATGCTATTGTAGTGCAAGCTATGGCGTGAATGATTGGTAGGGACATACACATCGTAACAAGTCAGCAAGAGAGCTCCAGGATATGCTACCTGATGAATAAGATCTTGGCACAAGACATTGAATCACCCCTTCCATCTGTCCTCATAGGGCAAATAAGCGAGGAACATTTTGTGAGCCTAACACTTCATCAAACCAGGACAGTGAAAATGATGAAGAAAAGGAGGAAGAAAGTGTTTTCCCATCTCCTACAGAAGGTGCATCAATCGTACAGTCTCCTCGTGACGACGCCAACCGACCTGCGCAGTTCTCCTCGTGATGACACTGACCGACCTGCTACTGTAAGAAAACCAAAATGTCAGTCTACTGTGTGCTGCAAGGACGCAGTCAACCCCTTTCAGCCACAGAGCGACACAGTCCTCTCCAAACTGACCAGGGTAAGTTCAGGAAGGCCCCGCTATTTCCAAAGATCTTGGTTCCAGCAATACCCTTGGCTTCACCTATGCACAACAGACAAGAAGTTCTATTGTTTCTTCTGCATGAGGACTAATCATCAAGGCTGCAAACCTGATGCAGCGTTTGTATGGAGCGGTTTTGACAAC
>CM031614.1:6043707-6046207 GCA_018398815.1 Conus ventricosus
CCAAAAAAATTTTTCATATTCTGGTCATCGCAACAGAGCCCGCGATTTTTGCTGAGTTTAAAACGGTCTTCGGGCTTTGGGCCCGGGGTTGGGAAGACTTATTTTTGGGGGGTCTTTGTTTTTTTAGCTTGCATATTACGGCTAGAATTTATTTCTTTTTTCCAACCTTTGTTCATTGCCTGCCACAAGGATTCATTATTGTGTTTATTATTGTGCCTATCTGAGTCTGAGGTCAGAAGGCAGCATGTATAAACCAGTGCCAACAGCAAAGTCTACTTTCGATCTTGCGTATTGTAAAACATTTTGGTACCTTTTTATACTCGAAGGTAAATCAACTGTAGAATTAATGGCGTCCTCTAAATTTGCTAAGTATTGTTTTTGCGCATCAAAACCAGTAGAAGGATCAGTTATGCTCGATTCGTTTGTGCTGCGAACCTAGCAAACACCAAACATAAGTACGAACAGAGTCGTTTATTCGTTCTATTCCTGCTTTAGTTAGGCCCTTAGAGCGTCTAAGATAAATGTTGTCCATGCTGTTTTATGCTCTTGCTCTATGGACCCAAGGTGAACAGCTGTGCCTGAAGAGAAAGATGTGTAAGGGGGATTCAGTCATACTTATACTTTCTGTGCACGCCCCAATAATAAGGAGTGCCTAAGCCATGATTAAGATCCGACTTTTGTCTAAAGTCTTCCTTAACATTAATATTGAATTCGTTACAAATCCTTTCAAAAGCCTTCATGTCTATTCTGTTGCTGAATGGATTAAACGGTTTGTCATTTGGCAATGGCGCTTGCAATTCAGTCAAAATACGTCTGAAGGTGTAATAGAAATGAAATCTGTACACTGACCTCACCAAAGGATCAGGATGATTTAAGTGATCAGCATACGATACTCCACACCCAGTTGATGCACAAAACACAGCAAAGTTTAGCTGGTTCTGATAAAACTGCATAGGATGACTAAACCACACTTTTGCAATGTAGTCTTTTTTAATAGGGGGGTTAAGATATCTGCTTAATGGAGTACTCACCTTTACTTGAAAGGCATCAGACTGAGTCACAGAAATGTCGAGGGTGCCAGTTGCTATATTTTTAAGATTGTAGTGCGGCCCCGCAGAATATTTTGCATCTTTAGTATATTTGAACGCGCTCATTTTTATTTCGTTCAAAAAATGTTTGTAACAATAACAACTCAAGACCGTCCTTCGTTTTTAGAGCATGCTATTGATAACGAATGCGGAACCAGAACGGTCGCGCTCCATGAAAATATCTTACAAGTCGTATGGTTTAATATAAGCAAAGCCAAGGAGAATAATAAGGTTCTAAAAGTTGACAAAACAGGGGCCAAAGTTAGCCAGTTACAATACCTGATGGTTATTACGGGTTTTGTCGCTAAAAGAAGCAATGAGTAACTTCGACATTACTCTCAAACTTAACAATGCAAATCTAAAAACAATGTTAACATTCAAGCCTGAAGAAGAGGGGGTTACTATTTTGATGAAGAGCTAGCTAAAATGTTAGGCTTTGCAGCTGACAATTATAGATTAGAGTTACACCAAACAAAAACTACTTATGAGGGAGAAAATCCGCTCGATCTTGCATTACATTCATTACTATATGTTCATTTGGACGAGCTGAGCACTGATGAAAACTTATATAATGGAAGGCCCTCAACTGTTTTAAGAGCTCTTCCATCAGGAAAAGCTGCATATTGCGATTATGAAATTATACAATTCCCTAATTTACAGTTTAAAAGATTAGTTTGTGGGAGGGTCGGATCATTTAATATAAAAATTGCAGACAAAGCAGGGAAAGTTGTAAAATGTGATAACCTGCACATTGTTTTGGAAATAAAATAATTAGTTGTACTAAAACATGTCGCGTGGACCAGAAGAACCAGGAGTTACATTAGCGCCTGTAGGTGTATAACCTTAGAATTAAAAGACCTTGCAGACGTTGCGGACTTTGAACAGAACGGTGAGATAGGCGCTTTGTATGGTTTTGAGTACACTAAAGATGGTGATTATAAACGTAAAGAGGTTGGCGACACAAAAAGTTTCCTAAACTAGAACAACTGCGCATATCTAGAGGCAAATAATGTTGGCCAGTATGAATATAAAATAGTTCGAAAACCTGACCTCAAATGGCACTTAGAACCATATTTAGAATGGGACATAAAATTTGAATTCATAAGCCCATTTACATATTTTAGCCGTCAAAAAAGTTTCAGAAAAGCATTCAACTCTGGCCCTTTACATGTAAGTCTTATGCCGGACGACAATGTCGGAAAGAAATTGAAATAACGCCGTATGGAAAAAACAGTACATCCTCCACAGAAAAGAAACAGTTGTAAAAAAAGCTTCTACAATTACAGTTCTTTCCAAGCAGAAAATTAGGAGACACGTTCACAATGATATTTGAAATTTCTGTCTTTAAAGATGTGGAGAGGGATGGGGTTGTGGGCGTTAGTGACGTCCTTATAAAAGGAATTAATATTAGC
>CM031614.1:6056207-6078707 GCA_018398815.1 Conus ventricosus
TGTGGTGCAAGCAAACGTCCTTTGGACGTGTTATACAACAATACACGTATCTGTGGTGCAAGCAAACGTCCTTGGGACGTGTATATACAACAATACACGTATCTGTGATGTAAGCAAACGTCCTTTGGACGTGTTATACAACAATACACGTATCTGTGGTGGAAGCAAACGTCCTTTGGACGTGTTATACACAGATACTGTGGTGCACGCAAATGCCCTTTGGACGTGTTATACAACAATATACGTATCTGTGGTGCAAGTAAACGTCCTTTGGACGTGTTGGACAACAATACACGTATCTGTGGTGCAAGCAAACGTCCTTTGGACGTGTTATACAACAATAGACGTATCTGTGGTGCAAGCAAACGTCCTTGGGACGTGTTATACAACAATACACGTATCTGTGATGTAAGCAAACGTCCTTTGGACGTGTTATACAACAATACACGTATCTGTGGTGGAAGCAAACGTACTTTGGACGTGTTATACAACAATACACGTATCTGTGGTGTAAGCAAACGTCCTTTGGACGTGTTATACAACAATACACGTATCTGTGGTGCAACCAAACGTCCTTTGGACGTGTTATACAACAATACACGTATCTGTAGTGCAAGCACACGTCCTTTGGACGTGTTTTCAACAATACACGTATCTGTGGTGGAAACAAACGTCCTTTGGACGTGTTATACAACAATACACGTATCTGTGGTGCCAGTAAACGTCCTTTGGACGTGTTATACAACAATACACGTATCTGTGGTGCAAGTAAACGTCCTTTGGACGTGTTATACAACAATACACGTATCTGTGGTGCACGCAAATGCCCTTTGGACGTGTTATACAACAATACACGTATCTGTGGTGCAAGTAAACGTCCTTTGGACGTGTTGGACAACAATACACGTATCTGTGGTGCAAGCAAACGTCCTTTGGACGTGTTATACAACAATACACGTATCTGTAGTGCAAGCAAACGTCCTTTGGACGTGTTATACAACAATACACGTATCTGTGATGTAAGCAAACGTCCTTTGGACGTGTTATACAACAATACATGTATTTGTGGTGCAAGCAAACGTCCTTTGGACGTGTTATACAACAATACACGTATCTGTGGTGTAAGCAAACGTCCTTTGGACGTGTTATACAACAATACACGTATCTGTGGTGCAAGTAAACGTCCTTTGGACGTGTTATACAACAATACACGTATCTGTGGTGCAAACAAACGTCCTCTTTGGACCTGTTATACAACAATACACGTGTCTGTTGTGCAATTAAACGTCCTTTGGACGTGTTATACAACAATACACGTGTCTGTGGTGCATACGGGTTGACCTTCTGAACAAAGAAGGGTGTATCCACAGAATTTCTCGATAAGTAACCTAAATCACTACATTTTCGGCTGCAACATGGAGAAAATAATGGTATTCTTACAAGAACATTTCTTCTTTTAATAACATCTTTTTAACACTTTTAGAGGAGAGAACTAATGAATACCAATCCTAGCTCACCCCGCCCTCAACACAAGTTTCGGGCGGGTGCGCTAGGATAGGTATTCATTAGTTCTCTAACTAGTAAACCCTACAAACAAACATACTGTGTAGGATTATCCGTTTTCAATACTAATTTACTAAACTTTTCAGATTCTAGTTTTGCTTTAATCCTTTGTTTTTCTTGTTTGTTTTTAATAACATCATTTTCGCGCATACATGCATCAAATGCGTCTCTGTCTTTCATGTAAAATAAAACTACAGTCTTTAACTGTTCTCCAAAGTCTTTTAAAACCGAGTTATATTTTTGACATAAAATCCACACACTTATCCCAGCATGTCTTCCACTAAAAGCTAGTTTTGCCAAAATGGTTCTTTTTTTAACTATGTCTCTTTCTGCTGAACAGTCATCTATAATAAATAGTGTCTGTGTTCATTCAAACAGTCTATAAAAGTGTTCTAAACACTCACGCAGTTTATTGTTAGGATCAACTAAATATATGTCATCATCTGTCCATATAAACCTTCTATCATGATATGTTTTGTTCCATTTAAGTGTTGGACAGAAAATCACAATATGATCAAAATTATAGCGATAAACTGTTTGTAATAGGTTTAGGACAAATATTGTTTTTCCACAACCAGTCTGTCCACAAATCAATGAACAATGAGGAGTTTTTGTTATAAAGTTTAACTGCGCCATGGGTTTTTATAACAGAATTTAATTTAATCCAGTTATTATGTTTATCATACTCTCTGTCAAAACTTGTTCAGTATAATAAAACCCTATAAGGCCTAAATGTGTAAGATTAATCCAATTTAGTTCTGTAAGATTGTTTCTATTTAGACTAATATTGATTTTTTTGCTTGTTGTTATGACCTTAATATCCTCACCATTGTGAAGAATGACGACAGTAACTTTAAGTTTTTCAACGTCTAAGTTTTGCCAGCTAATTAGAATTCCTTTTAGAAGGACGTCACTAACGCCCACAACTCCATCCCTTTCCACATCTTTTAAGACAGAAATTTCAAATATTATTGTGAACGTGTCTCCTAATTTCATTTGCGGAATGAACTGTAATTTTGTAGAACCATCTTTCAAAACTGATTCTCTTCTGTGGAGGATGTACTGTTTATTCCCATACGGCTTTATTTCAATCTCTTTTCGACTATTGTCCTCTGGCATAAGACTTACATGTAAAGGGCCAGAGTTGAATGCTTTTCTGAAACTTTTTTGGCGGTCAAAAAATGTAAATGGGCTTATGAATTCAAATTTTATGTCCCATTCTAAATATGGTTCTAAGTGCCATTTGCTGTCAGGTTTTCGAAATATTTTATATTCATACTGACCAGCATTATTTGCTTCTACATTGCGTAGTTGTTCTAGTTTAGGAAACCTTTTTGTTGTCGCCAACCTCTTTGCGTTTATAATCACCATCTTTAGTGTACTCAAAACCATACAAAGCGCCTATCTCACCGTTCTGTTCAAAGTCTGCAACGTCTGCAAGGTCTTTTAATTCTAAAGTTATACACCTCACAGGCACTAATGTAACTCCTGATTCTTCTGGCCCACGCAACATTATTTTTAGTAACGTATTATTTTATTCTAAAACAATGTGTAGGTTATCACATTTCACAACTTTTCCTGCTTTGTCTGCGATTTTTATATTAAATGATCCGACCCTTCCACAAACTAATCTTTTAAACTGTAAATTAGGGAATTGTATAATTTCATAATCGCAATATGCAGCTTTCCCTGACGGAAGAGCTCTTAAAACAGTTGAGGGCCTTCCATCATATAAGTTTTCATCAGTGCTCAGCTCATCCAAATGAACATAGAGTAATGAATGTAATGCAAGATCGAGCGGACTTTCCCCCTCATAAGTAGTTTTGTCTGGTGTAACTCTAAATCTATGATTGTCAGCTGCAAAGCCTAACATTTTAGCTAGCTCTTTATCAAAATAGTAACCTGCTTCTTCTTCAGGCTTGAATGTTAACATTGTTTTTAGATTTGCATTGTTAAGTTTGAGAGTAATGTCGAAGTTACTCATTGCTTCTTTAGTGAGCAAAACCCGTAATAACCATCAGGTATTGTTAACTGGGTAACTTCGTCTCCTGATTTCTCAACTTTTAGAATCTTATTATTGTTCTTGGATTCAGTTATATTAAACCATACGACTTTGTAAAAAATTTCATGGAGTGCGACCGTTCTGGTTCCGCAATCGTTATCAATAGCATGTTCTAAAAACGAAGGATGGTCTTGGGTTGTTATTGTTACAAACATTTTTTAAACGAAATAAAAATGAGTGCATTCAAATATACTGATTGCAAAATATTCTTTTGGGCCGCACTACAATCTTAAAAACATAACAACTGATACTCTTGACATTTCTGTGACTCAGTCTGACGCCTTTCAAGTAAAGGTTAGTACTCCATTGAAGAGCTATCTTAACCCTCCTATTAAAAACGACCACATCCTGAAAGTGTGGTTTAGTCATCCGATGCAGTTTTATCAGAACCAGTTAAACTTTGCTGTGTTTTGTGCATCAACTGGGTGTGGAGTGTCGTATGCTGATCATTTAAATCACCCTGATCCTTTGGTGAGGTCAGTGTATAGATTTCATTTCTATTACACCTTCAGACGTATTTTGTCTGAATTGCAAGCGCCATTGCCAAATGACAAACCGTTTAATCCATTCAGCAACAGAATAGACATGAAGGCTTTTGAAAGGATCTGTAACGAATTCAATATTAAGGTCAAGACAGACTTTAGACAAAAGTTGGATCTTAATCATGGCTTAGGCACCCCTTATTTTGGGGCGTGCACAGAAAGTATAACTATGACTGGAATCCTCCTTACACATCTTTCTCTTCAGGCACAGCTGTTCACCTAGGGTCCATAGAGCAAGAGCATAAAACAGCATGGACAACATTTATCTTAGACACTTCTAAGGGCCTAACTAAAGCAGGAATAGAACGAATAAACGACTCTGTTCGTACTTACGTTTGGTGTTTTGCTAGGTTCGCAAGCACAAACGAGATCGAGCATAACTGATCCTTCTACTGGTTTTGATGCACAAAAACAATACTTAGCAAATTTAGAGGACGCCATTAATTCTACAGTTGATTTACCTTCAAGTATTAAAAGGTACCAAAATGTTTTACAATTTGCAAGATCGAAAGTAGACTTTGCTGTTGGCACTGGTTTATACATGCTGCCTTCTGACCTCAGACTCCAGATAGGAACAATAATAAACTACAATAATGAAATCCTTGTGGCAGGCAACGAACAGAAGGTCGGAAAAAACGAAATAAATTCTGAGCCAGTAATATTGCAAGCAGTAAACAAACAAGTCGACCCCCAAAATAAGTCATCCAATCCCCAAGGTCCAAAGCCTAAAGACCGTTGAAAAAAAAAAAAAAATGACCATGAATATGAAAAGACAGCACTTGTTTTTGGATTAACTGGCCTAGGATTACTCCTTCTTTATCTTACTAAAAATTAACCCAACTATTAAGAGAACTAATGTCCATAAGTGCTCGGCCATAAAGCCAACTACTTTGCCTGCAGTAGACAAAAGCCAGCTAACAACACCCCCTAATATACTCGGTAAAGCGTCCATGGCTTTACTGGCTAATTTTTTTTAATAAACCCGCAAGATTATCAAGCTGTTTTTTTACCCATGATTTGTCAGGCGGTGATGGAGGCGATGGCGGTGGAGGCACTGACCCGGGACCACCACCGCCTGTAATAGCCATCACCAGTGTACTTATTGCAAATCCTAAGGCCGTTATAAACGCTTGCTAATGTGACTCCTTGCTCTCTAAACAGTGTTCGTATTCGTTCTGCTAGAGTTGTGTCTTCATATAAAATTTTTTGGATAGTTTCTCTTATTCTATTCACTTGAGTTCGTAATTGTTCTCGGTTAGAAGACAAAACTTCTAGTCTTGCCGATCTTTCTTCTTCATGCTTTTTTAGTTTTGGGGTTATTCTTTCTTTAATATCATGCCCTAAGTCATTAGCCTCAACGAGTTTTTCTTTTTCTCTTTTTATTTTCTCATCTGTTTCACCTAGTTTTGCTAAATTGTGTTCTAATTCACCTCTAATGGTTCTCAAAGCATGATCAAGGGCCGCTATTTCTCGCATGGGTAACGGCGGATCGTGGATAGTTTTTAATGCTGTTTCTTCTGAAAAACTGGTTTCTGCTTCTATTGCATTTATTAATTCGCCTGCTGATTGATTTAATTCTTTAAGTTCCATGTTTTGTATTTGGTTATCTGTTGGGAGATCTTGTAGTGTGTTTTGAAGTTTAGAAACTGCCTTTCTGCCTAATTTTGGTTTAGAAATGCCAAGGCGATTTTGATCGGCCACTTAAGTCTTTGTCTAATGTATTCATGCCTACAAACTTTGATGGGTCTCGTTTATCGTAAGCTGAACAAGTTGTCCTTAAACGTTTTTTCACAAGCAAATGGCCACTTTTACTTCAAATCATCAGGGGCTATAAATTCGGGAGGTTCTTGACCTAAACTTTGGTAAAATGATCTGACCTTATTTTCCCTGTTAATTCACGCCGCAATGAGGGCGCTGGCGATCTGTGTCATTTCACTCAGTCGTCTCCAGGATAAAAAACCCATCATAATCTTCTTCACCTTAAATTCCTCCATGTTTTTAAATATTAACTTTTTATTTTGTTTTATAAAAATGTCGCAAACAAAAGGTTCAATTCTTAAACCCGCATAGAAGACTGAAAGAGCCCTTTGGCGGAAGGGAAATAAACGGAATATTATTGTTCCAAATAATCCATCTACTATTGATGCAGATAAAATTCTTACTGTTAAATTCCAGACCTAGGAGCAGATAAAAGTGATTGTGCCAGGCTCTGCGCGACTTACTTTCAAAATAGAACTCGATTCAGAAACAGACAGTTGTCCAAAAATCTGGGACGGGCATCGTTAAGAAAAATTTCTATAAAACTTGAGGGGCAAGAAATATTTTCTTTAACACAATGCGGACTTTTTTTTTAAACCTATTCTGATCTATGGCTAACCGGGAATGAAAGGAATGATCTTGCGTTTCAAGGAATTGAAAATAATGAAGCACTAAAACACAGAATAGGTCCGCAAAGCTGAAGATGGCAAAAAGTAATGTAGCTGTAAGTTATGCATAAGGAAATCGCTTTTCCATCCCCTTGGATTGAGTTGTTAAGTGCGCATGCGCCATACTTTCAAGGAGCATTAAAAGACAGTTTGTCATATGAACTAACTTTTAATGAATACAAACGTTTTTATCAGATCATCAGACACCAAAGCAAAGTACAGTATTTCTGACATCTCGTTAGAGTTTGACATTGTTAGCAACCCTCACTTAGCAAGCTGATTGAGCAGCAATATCAGTCAAAATTACAATATATTACGAAAGAGTGATTCATCATACAACATATCCTAAAAGAAAGGGCAGACACTATATGGAATTTTAGTTTTAGTGCCTCAGCAAGATCACTTAAAGGTATTTTTGCTGTGCAAAGATGAAGAACCATTTAAAAGACAAACTGAAAAGTTTCTTAACCCTAAAATAACGAAAGTAAAATGTTCAAATGAGGGTAGTCCAAACCCAAAATAAAATGGGAGCGGACTTAAACCTATCAGCATTTTGACGAAATAAGAAAATTTTCGGAGGCGGAGGCAAAGAAGTCCAACTGTAGACCTTGTGTCTAAAGATCTACACCTTCATAGTTTTAGACTTGATGATTATTTAACAACGAAATAGGGTTTTATGGATTGACCTAAGGTCAACTGAGGATAATCAGTTGCATGGAAGCGGGAAAAACTGTTAAGAGACGTAATAAACATTCAAATTGATAAAGAAAAAGAGAATGATAAACCAGTTAATGTATATTCGTTTTTAAATATGATGCCCCAGCTGAATATTCAAGATAACAGATTAAAAGATAAACTTTACTAAATTTTTTTTATTTTAAAAAAGCATGTCTGTTAAGCATTATCCAAAAGTACTACAGCGCCAGAGCTCTTAAAGAAGAATAGTAGAAACCCCCCGGCATAAAAACCTTCAGATTAACCAACATTACACAAATGCAACAAAAACTAGAGCAGGACCTTTCAAAATACAGCAAAACCAAACGAAGGTATTCTGCTGCCTTTAATGCTGTTACATATGTTAATACTGGAGCATCGACTTTGATGCACTATCTGCGGGGACAAGTGAAAGGTCTTTTAGCAACAGTGTTGGTGCACCGTTAGCTATACCTCTAGGCGGTGTCTTAAACTCTTGGCGTGTGATCATTAGCTGTAAGTGCTGCAAGCAAAAAATTAAAAACTAAACTCCAAAAGCACACAGCAATGGTTCAACTAATAACAGCTAAACTTCGTTCGTTCAAACTGATAATAAATAAAGCGCTAGTTGACTCAAACATCACGGATGAAGAATTAGTCGTTACGGGCCGATTTTGATGACTATAAAAGACAAAAGTTTGATCTTCAAAAAAAGGAAAGGGGCAAGTTTTTCTCAACAGCTAGACACCGAGCAATAAAAAAGGAATGTTTAGAAAAAGTAAACGAGACATTAAACTCTGTTCTAAACACTCGCATTAACAACATCAAAGGCGTTTATACTTTAGTTTATGAGTCTAAAAGCACAAAAAGACCGTTGATATTGATTCTGATTAAGACGACTTTGGAGACGACCCTGGAGTCGATGTCGTGTATTTTTTTAATTTAAAAAAAGTTAAATTGAAAAAGAAAACTCAACATGGCTGAATATATGAAGGACCGACGAATTGTTTAAGGGAATGCTTAAGGGAAGCGTTTGCCAAAAGCTTTAAATGATATTAATCTAGAAGTAAAGATCCAACAAACGTACAGGCAAGTGTTGTTCATGCTATTTCTAAAGTTCCAGGTAAACTAACAATAGACCCCCATTAAAGTAATGTTAGCTGTTTTAATCGACTATAATAACAATAAATGAAGAAAATCAAGAAGTCTGGGTCTCAACAAACAACGGTTTAAATTCTTTCTCATAATGACTTAACACCTGGTTGGGCAACCAACTGCTTACACAGTTTGATGTGGCCGCTGAAGAAGCCAAAATGAAGGCTCTGGTTGTCCGAGGCGAAGTCTTAGAGATCAGATAAAACAGGCTAAGTATGAGCCGATTGTAGGCAAGTCTTACATTCCACTACCTCCAGCATTAGTCCGCAAAAAGAGCATTCTAAACATAAAGAATTCAGACAGCAATTTTTTAAATGTGGTGTGTCTTGCAGGCTGCATTACGTCCGCAAAAATGCAGAGAGATAATCTAACAATGAACCTTACGTCAAAGATCTTACTTCAATGAATATCCTTTCCTGTTAGTGTAGATCAAATGATCAGTTTTGAAGAACAAAACAAACCAATAACTGTTAATGTATACACATGGTCTGAGAAAACAAATTTGGTGCCTATTAGAGTGTCTAAAGACAGCCCAAAAATGGGCGATCCGGCCAAAAGCCATGTGGACTTACTCCTAAGGGCTTCGCCAACGGGGTTGCCTCACATTACACATTGATACGCACAATGAGGTAGACAAAATGCAGCATACTTCAAAAGATGGGCACAAACAAGAATTCTGTAGAAAATGTTTAATAAGAATTCCATCCGTTAAAGCCGCGCTTGAACATATAAAACATTGTAAAAGTTCTGTAGCTGTAAGACAGAACAAATTTTACGCCCCCACCTGGATCTAAAGTTAGTTTTAAGAACTGGAAACGGCTGCAAACAAGTCCATACGCAGTTTACGCAGACTTCGAGTCGCTTATTGTTCCTTATGAGGGCCAGCACCAAAAAAATTACCAAAAACAGTCTTAATGAAGAAATCATCAGATTTGTTCATTTGCCTTCATTATTGTCGGGTCGGATGGCGTTCATTCAAAGCCAAATTTAAATATAGAGTGCCTAATGCTGCAAAATACTTCTTAGAAACGCATGCAGCAAATGCGTAACCCCCTGATTCAAAATCTGAATTTATCTGAAATCAAAAATGACTCCTGAAGACCAAAAACAGTTGACTCAGCCACACATTGTTGGTTTTGTGGTTTAGAACTAATATCAAACAGTGAGGACGCGAAAAGCAGAGAAGCCAATCCAACAGTAAGAGACCATGATCACATTAGCGGAAAGTTCAGAGGAGCAGCGCACAAAAACCCTGCAATCTTTTCAACTAAAGTTTGAACCAAAGACATGGAAGCTGCCCATCTTCTTTATACTTGCGAGTACGATCCTCATCTTATAATGCAAGCAGTAACCACGCCTTCAGGGTAACATGCATTGCACAGTCATCAGAAAAGTACATGTTGTTTTCACTTTAAATAACATGTCTTTTTATGACTCTATGCAACACCTGAGGGGATCATTAGAGTCACTGGCTATGTCCTTAAAGTCCTGCCCAATAACAGAAAATATTTTTACCCAACTCTTGTTAGAAAGGGCGTTTACCCTTATGAGTACATGAACAGTTGGGAAAGGTTTTACGAAGATACACTTCCTCCTAAAGGCGCGTTCTTTTCTAGTCTTAGAGGAAAGGACATCAGGATTCTGATTACCCAGCATGCTCAAAAAGCATGGCAAAGTTAGGTGTAAACGATGGGAGACTATCATGACTATACTTGATGGGTGACGTTTTTTTGTTGGCGGATATTTTTTGAAAATTATATGAAGACCTCATGAAACATTATAGGCCTTTATTCCAGCACATTTTAATTTCTGCGCCGGATGAGTTGGGACGCTTTCTTAAATTTACAGAATACAGATTGTTTATTGGGCAGTTACCATGCTTCAATTATTTAAAACGGATTGCGTGGAGGAATTAGTATTGGCGCGCATCATTAACTGTAAAGCAAACAACAAATACTTGGGCGACTATGATCCAAGTAAAAGGGCTAACTATCTCATGTATTTAGATGCAAACAAAACTGTAATGGTTGGGCTATGGCGCAATCACTTTTCCCTTACGCAACTTTAAAATGTAAACTGCAGTATTAAAAACATTCAAGAATTTATAGAACAACTGCATACTCTTACAGCTGATCGAAAAGAGGGCTCATTCTAGAAGTTGACTTAGAATATCCTCATGAACTCCATGACCTACAAATAGACTACCCATTAGCAGCAGAAAGTCTAAAGATGGAATCCAACAGAGCCACCTAAACTTTGTGCCTAATCTTTGCGACAAAAAAAATTATGTCGGTCATTACAGACTTCTACAATTTTATTTAAGACATGGTTTAAAGCTGACAGCATTTCATCGTATAATTGCTTTTGATCAAGAACAGTTCATGAAAACCCAAAATCATGAAGAACACTGATCTCAGAACTAAATCCACAGAATGCTTCAGAAAAAGATTTTTTCAAGCTGATGAACAACAGCTGTTTTGGAAAAACTATGGAAAATCCGCACAAGCGTAAAGATTGGTCAGATTGGTCACCAAAGGAAACGAACAATTAAGCTGACCCTTCAAAATCAAATTATCAGGGCTTTAGAAGATTTCATGATGGCTTTTGGCATAATGATGAAAAAAAAGAAAGTCAAATTAGACAAAAACCCGTTTTTATTGGGTTTACTGTTTAGAATTATCAAAGCTTTGATGTTCGAATTTCTTTATGACTACTTAAACCCTTGTATCCAGAGTCCAGAGTACTTACACAGATACAGATAGTTTTGTTATAGATATCCCACTGAAGACATCTATAAAGACATGGGAAAAAGAAGTTGGGTAAAGGGGAAAGCGGGATGGTATGATACATCTGATTACCCTAAAGATTCGCCTTTACATTCATCTGTTTTAAAAAGAAAGTTTTAGGAAAGATGAAGGATAATTATCTGGAGGGTGATTAAGGAGTTTATTGGGTTTTAAGGGCGAAAAAAGTACAGTATTTCGAGCCAGGAGAAAACCATAAGAAAGCAAAAGGAATATTTTCGCATGTTGTGCAGTCAAACAATCAAAATGACAACTACAAAGAAGCATTGTTCAATAAACATACTTTTCATCATGACAACGTAAAACACGATCTAATCTACATGAGATCACACAACTGTTGTAACAAAGAATCATTAGATAGAACAAACACTAAACGAGTATTTTGTTGATCCAGATTTTTCATATGCAATTGGACACTGGAGAACGGCATAATTATATATCCCTTTTTCCACCGAGGGTTTATATTTTTCCCCCAAGTTTATTATAAGCTCAATCATATCATTATCCAATTCAGCCAAATTTTTTTCATGTTTGCTTGATGTGTTCGATTTTTTTTTTATTATTTCAAGATATTCTTTTCCCATAAACTGATAATCAAAATTTGGGATTTTGAGTTGTAGGTGATCTGGATGTTTTAGCTTGTGTTGGCGAATCCTTGCAAATGTTTCCCTAATAGCAAACTCGTATCAAATGAAATTTCCCCTATATTTTCCCAAAGGGCCCCTTCCTTTATCATTCTTGCTTCGTCCTGACTTCCATTTTAGACTCGAATATATTTATGTAAATTAAAAATTAATTAAGCAACCGGAACTGTGATTAAGGAGTTTATTTTTTTAAGACCGAAAATGTACAGTATTTCGGGGCCCGGAGAAAACTTTTTCCTCAAGTTTTATTTTAAGCTCAATCATTCATTATCCAATTCAGCCAAATTATTTTTCATGTTTGCTTGATGTGTTCGAATTTTTTTTATTATTTCAAGATATTCTTTTCCCCCATATCTGATAATCAAAATTTGGGATTTTTGGGGTTTTAGGGGATCTGGATGTTTTATCATGTGTTGATGAATCCTCAAAATGTTTCCTTAATAGTAGAACTCGTATCATATGATTCCCGATAATTCTAAGGTCTCTTCCTTTATCATTCTTGTTTCATCTGTGCTTCTATTTAGTCCAAATATATTTTTGTAAATTAATTAACAACTGGGAAATGTGTCTGGCGGGATTATCTGCAATTCTTCCCCTTTACAAAAGATCTTTGAGGGGCTGGTTGTTTTGTTGTGTCATTTTTTCGTAAATAATACACGGGCGGATTCCCTTTTAAAAAATTCCTTTTATTTCATATGGATCAACACTCCAAACTGGATCGGTTGCCCTGATGCGAGTGTCCCCTTCTGCTTCCCCCGGGAAATAAAGGAAACCTTACTTTTAAACCAAACGGGAATAGTTTTGCCGGCTGAACTGGAGTCTCCTTCAACAACATTTATTGTTTGTTTTTTGATTGCTTTACTGGTTTTAGCCCTTTAAATTCTTCATTATTCATTGTGCGCAAAACTGAGGGCAGTCTTCTAACCCATTCTGTTTGCGAGAATTGTCAGTCATCTCTCCCGTGAAACTGGTAGGAAAAAAAGTCTTTCAGATAACTGTTTGTTTAAAGTTTCAACTAAAACCGTGATCTGTGAACTCCTGGAATGCCTCTTTTAATGGTAACTCTAAGTTTAGCAATAATTGATTCACTCGGCCTTAAATTCTTTTTCCATCATCGAACTTGAATCATGCGAGGATAAGTTAGCGGGCCTCGTTTGGGATATCAGTTTTTATGGCAACAGCAACAGCAAAGCACCTTTGTGTTTTGGGTTTTTGCATCTTTGTATCTTGAAGCTATGTCAATGACTGTGAGTGCGTAAATTAAATCTTTTTCGTCCCAATCGTAACATAGGGGAAATATAGAGGGTCCATTTGATGGTGTCGTTCGGTATTGTATTCACAAAGTGTGGTCTCTGTATTCGTCTAGGCGCAGGTAAATAAATTTGCCAAATCGCTTGTTTAGATAACCATCCTTTGCTGTTTATTCACGACTCCCGCTGCTTGGCTTAGCTTTTTTATTGCCGTGATTCCCCTTTCCCAAAATCCTTTTGGCGAATAATAATTTTTGTTAATTTTTATTCAGCCAATATTATGTGCAACAAAATACACAACGGTCATACCAAAGACGATAACACGATTTCTTGCATCTTTTGGTTTTTCTGAGGCTGATAAAAGTCACTGAATTTTTGGGGGGGCAATGTCTCGATTGGTTTGCCTGTTACAAGATAATATTCTTTTTATTTCCTGGTCAACGTCTTTAAATGTGCAAGCTGCATGTCCCTGTTTTTTTCAGTTTGTCGTTAATAAAATCTAACTGCTCAATTCTCTGCTTTTCATAGTAATCTTGTGCAGCTGCTAGTTGCTCCATAGCTTTGTTATGTCTTTTTTCTCTCACCGTCATCCCGTAGTTTACTAAACCGTAATTACCCTTTCCGCTAAAAGCAAGCGCATTAACCACAGCGCCGCCTATCATCATTACGAATGAAGCCATTTTATAAAAGTAATTTTTATTTTACATATTATACTGTCAGGAATTATTCCTTGCTTAACTAGAAAATCTTTTGTAGCAAATGAAGCTGAATGATAGCAATAGCTTTGCTGAATCCTCAAAGTCTAGCTTGCCAAGATCTGCTTTGGGTTTAAATTTTTAACAGGCTTTTACCAAACATTGTGTATCCTAATACTTAGGCCTCCAATAACAGCAGAAGGGGAAAAAAGGGTTTGTAATAGTTTTTTCCCGGGGCTCATTTTTAAAAACAAAATAATAATTTTATTTAGAAAAAAAACATGAACAGCGACGATCTGCTAAACATTCCTGAACTTTTGATTACAAATGACCAGGTTGATGACCAAGCTATTATGCCCAAAAAGGAAAGGTTGTATTCTTTGGGAGCATGTGGAAAAACAAAACAGTTCCTCGGAAATGAATTCAGCATAGAACAGATTCAACAGATGTCGCCACAAGACATTGTAAAGTATCATAACAGGTATGAAGCGCAACTAGGATCAAGAATGGTAAAAAGTGTCGGGCAAACGGTTCTTAGTTTGTACACAAAACAAAGTAGCTAGATTTGCACCTATTGATTCTGAACAAGATTTTATGTATGATTTAACGCAGGATCCAGTTTTTAACAAAAACATTAGAGTCTCTAGGATGTGATCTATACTACAAATTTGGAACATTACTGTCGCCATTAATCATGGGATTAATTACTTTTAATCATATAGATTTTATTTCCCTTCAAAATGACCGTGCCAGAAAATCAGCAGAATCAGAAAACATTGAATCAGGTGGAAAAGTGACCATAAAAAGTCTCCTCATCCTGGACGTGTTGCAGCAGGAAAAAAATTAGCAGAGTGGAACAAGCGAACAAAATTAATGTTACAATCACAGAATGAAAAATTGCCAGAGCCGCAGCCAGTTGTTTCAATGCCAGCTATAAAAACACCAGAACAAGTTGATTCAAGACCTTCAACAACGCCAGGGTTGCCTACACCACCAAAGTCTTCATGGAATTTTCTTAAAGCAATTGTCATTTTTGGCAGTATTGCTGGGGTGGTTATTACGGTTAAAAATAATAAACAAAGACAGCAAAAACCAAAGCTGTCCAAACAATCTCTACCACTAAATACAGAAGCCGAACAAAAAAACATGCCAGAACCGCCAACAACAAAGATCATTTTGATCCATTCAGATGCAATAATACTTTAAGAAATTAATAAATAATTATAAGTTGACTTGAATAAGAACTTGGCTGTACTTAAACGATGACTTAGTTATGATCTTAGGTTGACTTGAGTAAGAACTTGAGGTGACTTGATCAAGAACTTGATTAAGAACTTAGAAGTGACTTAAGTAGAAACTTAGAGTAACTTAATTAAGAACTTGGGGTGACTTGATTAAAAACTTAATTAAGAACTTGGGTGACTTGATTAAGAACTTAATTAAGGACTTGGGGTGACTTGATTAAGAACTTAATCAAGGACTTGGGCGACTTACGTTTTGGCCTAGTTTACTGCACTGCTTTGTGGGGACAAAACGCGAGTGGGACGTGCATGCGTGAGGTAGGGGTGGGGTGGGGGTGGGGTGGGTGGGCAAGGTGGGGTGGGGTGAGGTGTGGGGGTGAGGTGAGTGGGGGTGGGGGTGGGGGGTTGTGCATGTGTGGGGTGGGGGTGGGGTGTGGGTGTGCAGGAGTTACCTCTCTTAGTATTATTTTCGACCCTGTTGAGGGCGCGGCGGTCGGTGGGCAAGTGACACAGTTCTGGAGTATTTTTAGTTCTGTGGTGGGCCTTTCTAGGACGCGGCGGTTATGCATAACCGTTACTATTTTATACCCACGTCATACTATCGTCAGTAGTCCAAAACCCGCCCGCAGGCCTGCACGCTGTTAGGCCGTCCCTGTGGTCTCAACAGCCTTCGCTGCCAGCCAGGTGGTTACGCGTAACCGTTATTATTTTTAGAACCACGCCACAGTAGTTCAGAAAACTCGACAGACAGGTGGTTATATATAGCTGTTTCTGTTTTAGAACCGCGTCATTCCGATCGTCAGTAGTTTCACAAAACTTGTCAGCATTAACCGTTACTTTCTTGAGAAGCTACTTCAATCATTTTTTTCAAAAGTATCTTATATTTTCATGTAAAGTATTCTTTTCTTCCTTTGTCCACAATTCCGTTGGTGTTGGCGGTGGTAGTGGGAGATTTTAAGCTTGTTGAAAAGTAGAAGCTTGATCCACGTCAGGTAGAATTAAAGTTGACGGCTGTGTTGAGAAATCTAATAGATTTTGATGAGCAACTTGCGATTCCAGAAGTTCTCTCTCTAATTCTGAGAAATGCTGTCTTGAGACATAAATATTTCTAGTAAAATCACTTCTCTCACACGTCTAAACAGCGCAGTCACTCAAACACGTCCGCACAGAGCAGTCCTGCAATGTGAAATAGCGAGGTAGTCAATACAAAAATGTCACGTGATTTAAGCCCAGCACTTGATTTGATAAGGGTTTATATGCGGGCCTAGTTGATTGAGGTGCGCGTGGGACGCAAGCTCGCTATTATCTTCTACCTGTACACGTTCTTACTGTGAGCACCAGCAATTAGGGGTGTAGCCCCCGTCATTTACCTTTCTCATATTACCAGTGACAGAGACACAGTCAGTAAACAAGAAGAGTTAAGGAAGACATGCTGGAATATTGTGTGTGGATTTTATGTCAAAAATATAACTCAATTTTAAAAGACTTTAGAGAACAGTTCAAGACTGTAGTTTTATTTTACATGAAAGACAGAGACGCATTTGATGCATGTATGCGCAAAAATGATGTTATTAAAAACAAACAAGAAAAACAAAGGATTAAAGCAAAACTAGAATCTGAAACGTTTAGTAAATTAGTATTGAAAACGGATAATCCTACACAGCATGTATGTTTGTAGGGTTTACTAGTTAGAGAACTAATGAATACCTATCCTAGCGCACCCGCCCGAAACTTGTGTTGAGGGCGGGGTGAGCTAGGATTGGTATTCATTAGTTCTCTAGAGGTTGTCTAGATTTAAGGTCAAGAAAGTTTAGTGAGGAAAGAGTTCAGGTTTATACATATAGGCTACTTATTTCTAGTGGATTTGGTCGAGTTTGAAACAGAGGACTTTTTTTTTTTTAAAGAAACGGTACCAACTAAATGGAGAAAACATAACTGCATAAAGCATTTACACAGTAATGGAGATGACATGTACATAATCTTCGTTTTACTATCGTTAGAAACAATTTTAAAAAAATCAAAAACCGTATTCGTGTCATATCTTCATTAAAGATGTAATCATTGATGTAAAATTCATGCCTGTTGACCACACTGAAGTTCAAGATGATTCTTTTTCCAATGTAAATGTTACTGGAGTTTTATTGTACGATTGCCATATGTCTGAGGACTGTAGAAGACTGTTCTCAGAAGGTAAAGGGGATGCGTGTCTTCGTGGACGGGCTACTTGGCATATTCCAGTAATAAGCCATCCATCATTTACCCATTACATAGGGCAGCTCAGTATTGATAGTATCGACACTTATCTTTTGATGTACAAGCAATATTTTGATAATTCCTGTGAACACAATCGTGGGTGTTTGTTTATAACTTGCAGCTAAACCTAAACGCCGTGCAGGTCATAGTTCAAGCAGATAACACACACACACACACACACACACACACACACACACACACACACACACACACACACACACACACAGAACTTTGAACTCTGAACTCTGAATGGTTTAATGAATAGGCCATAGGCCCTTGTGATGGTGGTTTTCACAATTGCAAACATGATTAGGATTGATGGGCTCTTAGACAACTCAGTGAGCATGCACACTCACAGACACAGATACACAACATACACACACCGCGCGCACGCACGCACGCACGCACGCACGCACGCACGCACGCACGCACGCACGCACCACACACACACACACACACACACACACAATCGGTTGCCTGTCTAAACCAATATTTATTTTCACACATGACTTATGAAGTTGTGGCGTATTCTACAAGCTTTTTCAATGAACAAGCAAGGCGAACGATCATTGATTTGCATTCAGATGCAAACAGCATGGTTAACTTATATTGGGAAGGACTGTTGTAATACTTGGCTGGTATGTATTGTTCTCTTACCTCTTAATACAATGGGCATTGTAAAACAAAGTGGGTCTCTGTCTCTATTTGAAGTCCACAACATGGACATAGCAACTCATTTCCGGTCACATTTTTCCGGAAACGCATTCTATGTACATTTAGTTGCGACATACCTAATCTTAGTCTGATTAGACTAGATTTTGCCTGTAAATGACTGACTGACTGACTGTAGGTATGGGGCCAAAATCAAATCACTCTTAAATGTCCTGTAAAAATGGAAACGATCACTCTGTGTTATTTCGGTATGCCACTGCGCTTTGTAATCTTGAATCAGTCTCTCTCTCAATGTCTTCAAGAACTCTTTTTCACTACCAACCCCTTGATTCTCCCACACTTCTTCAAATCCATATTTGTAAAGAAAGAAGCAGACGGTAGATGCCCATGTGTTCTTGTCTCTATGGTGAAATAACGACAACATTTTATAAGCTTTATACGGAAGTCGATGAGGTTGCATTTTTAATATTCTCAACCAGTATTTCATACTCTTTATATACAAGCAACACACAACGGGAATCTTCCCAATTCTCCATAAACCATTGCATTAGTTCTTACACTTACATTCAGAAACCTTTTCAAGGCAAAAAGGCACACTTTTTCTAGAATATCAACATTTCCAATCATACCCCATATTTCTGCACTAAGTACTGGCTGGATTTGTGTGTCGAAGAGTTTAAAGAATATAGCTGGTGATTTTTCTCCTATAGACCACAAGAGTTTGAATGTATTAATCACGCCCATCTTTGCTCTGCTAGACATATCATACAAACAATGAGAAACGGAAAGTCTCGTGGGCATGATAATTCCCAAATATTTGTACATGTTCACCACTGTCATTTTTGATTGTCCAAAGAACCATTGCTCGTGTTGAGAGATATGTCCACCATTTCTATTATACGCGACTATGTTTGATTTAACTAAATTAACTATCAAAGCAAGTCTTTCAGATGTGTTATGTAAGACGTTCAACTGATTTTGCAAAACGGTGACTGAATCAGACAGCAGGATAACGTCATCAGCAAACATAAGAAGTAAGATTGCTAGAAAATCGGGGATAAGTTGAACTCCATGTTTTCCTTTTGAATTGCTTCTACAGCCAGCTCTTGATAAAGAGGGGAAAAACAAAGGGGACTACACACCCCCCCCTTGTTTTAAACCCCAAAGGGGGCACATAAACGAAACGCAAAAACGTTTTCCAACTTAACTCTTCCTTCACGTGTTATATATACTATAATACTCGTCATTTTTCCCATTGTTTAATTTTTCAAAACCCCAAATTTTGCCGAACAAGGGATAAAAAGTTTTCTGAAATCAAAATGAAACAACTTTTGGGAAACATAACTGTTTTTGAACCAGGGCAAAGGGTGTAAAAAGATAAAAAAAGGTACGATTTTTTTTTAAGCCCCTGATTTTCATTGATCATCATTTTCTTCGATCCATCTATTCATCGTTCGTTAAGTATGTGGCGTAAAATTATGCACAATTCAAAAAGATTTTCCCTGGGGAATTATCGGTACTTTCCCGACCCCTTTTTTAGCAAAGTTGGATATAGCTTCTGCCAAAGTGAAGGATAATCCCCCCGTAAAAAAAAAAAATTTTATTGAAGAGAATAACAAATCACGAAACAGATTTTTGAAGATCCCGAAAATTTCCTCAGGGCCTGAGCCTTACCATTTCTTAGGAACGAATTCCCAGCTACACTTTTTTTCTGAAAATCATTTTCAAGAGAACGTTTTAAAACTGTTTTTTGGTCTACACGATTTTTTTCCCTTCATCAAGTCTCAATGTTTCCCCCAAAGGCCCAGCAGACTAAAATACTTTTGAAAGGTTGGTACCATTCACCCTTTCAATATTTTGAAAGGTCTTTAACATGAAAAGGGTTTCAAACCCTTCAAAATTTGGCAGAATCGTTTTCGTTATCGTGCAAAATCTTATAATTTGCCCGAGGTCCTTCTTTTTTTTTCTCAAAGTCTTTGTTCTCTGCGCTTTGGTGTAATATTTTTAATTCCTCGTCGTCATCCCCAATTCTGTATATCGTCTTAGAACGTGACGGGGTTTTCCCTTTTTGTGTTGGGAAAACATCCCCTTTTCAAACCACGGGGCTTTTCTTTCTTTGCCAACAGTAATTGACTTTCTCATACAAACTAGTACAATCATGATTCATTAAACACTTGTATTGCTTTGTTGATATCAAAACAAACAAGGCAAGCTCTTTCATTTTATCCTTAAACCTATTAACAATTTCCTTTAAAATCGTCTTTTTATCTTTGGGCCCGACAAACTTTTTTGAACTTGAACGACTACATGTTGCATTCTGTTTATCACGCGTTGACATAAGCATTAAAAAAAACTTCAATGGCGTCTTTAAATTTTTTTCTTTTCGAATGTTAACGACAAAAATATTTACAAGCCGAGAAAACAAGGTATAAACAACAATCGCTGCATTTGTTGAGAAACTAGTTAAATGGCCATTGAATGTCACCTTTACGAAAAACTAATCAAAAAAATGCAAACTTTAACAAATATTTGCCGAAAATCATTCGTATCTCATCTTTTGATGTACGGAAAATAACCTTCACGTTTTTCTTCATGTCATGGAACATCCTTTCATCGTCATCATCATCACCTACTGTTTTTTCACCCCCCTCCGTGCATTGAACTCCGAGCAACATGAATGGTAAATTTCCAGAATCTCTATACATCCATAAACACGCCCAACACCCCAAAACCCCTTTGTTATGCCTACATGGGAATAGAAATTGTAGGCGGTACTACACACCAAGCAGACTCACCGGGGATATCATGCCAAAAAGTCCTTGACCAGTTTTAACACTTTGGATATTGTCATAATCCACATCCAAGCTTTTCAATGTACTCGAGAGGTCTTTTTTCACTAGCAGAGTCAATCCTCTGATAAATCGAGCCGTTACACCATCTGGACAGTTTGAAAAGGCAATGGAAACAAACTGCAGCGGTTCCGGAACCCGACAAAAAAAGCAGAAGTGCACAACAAAACAAAGTGTGAAGTAACGCGGAATCAGACAGTTTAACGTCTCAGTATACGTAAGCACTGTTCTTTGGAACAAATGGTAGGAAAAATTAGTTGGCAAATGTTTTGACTACGAGGACTAAAGTCAAATTCAAGGCAATGTAAGGACTTACCTTCCAGGATCGCTAAATCCGAGACAGACTTCAATGTTGTAGGTCATGAACTTGCGATTTGCATGACATGGAGCCTGGCCGAGTAGGACCTAGGAAGTCGGCTCTGTGTAGTGTTTTACGTGAGGTTTCATGAATTGATTCAAATATTTTGAGAAGCAATTCATTATTCCCCCATTCACCGGCTCAAGTTAGGCCGGATATTCATATGAACCACTGCAGAATAAAATGCTAATCTTCCCCTATATCTTCAATCTAAGACAAGCAAGCTTTGTTTATATTTGATATTTTCTTGCAGTTCATTGAAAACATTCAAGCTGCTCTGTAAATTGTTGGAATGGTGCTCAGTTATTTATATTGGAATATATATATATATATATATATATATATATATATAGGAATTATAAACAAGCTGGCTCTTTATGTCTTAGATTGTAGAAATAGGGGAGTTAAGCATTCATATCGGCAGTGGTAGATGGATTCTGCCTAACTAACAGTATGTGTTGAGTGGGTGAATGGTGGGAAAAAAAAAAATATATAAATTTTACAATGCTTCTCAAAATGAGCCTTCAGCAGCTTCTAGTCTCCAAAGGGGAGACATCTCCAAGTCAGGGGAGGGGAAAACTCACTAACATTACACTCCTGGTCATATACGATATTTTGCAAACCTGGGTTTGTTTCACTCAGTGACCGCGTGAAAGTGGTAATTTCGACTCCTCTGCCTTTTCAGTTTTAAAAAGAATGCAATCCGGAAAAAGGTGGGTGTGCGTTCCGTGTATGTTTGTTGTGTTTTCAAAAACCAACAAAAGTTGCCACCTAAAAAAGGCAAAGAAAAATATTGGATAAGAGCAAAATACAAGCTAATTTTCTTGTGAAAAGTAGAAATATAAAAAGATATCCTCTTAAGACACAAGTGCTGAGGGCCAGTTCTTGAAATGATCCGCAAGGGACTAAAATACAAAAACTAAAAAATTCCAAGGATAAGCACCGAGCACCGTACCAGCAACTTACACGCAGCTTGGTGCTTAAATGACTGCAAGAAATATTGAATTATAAACAAAGCTTGCTCTTATGCTTAGAATTGAAGAAATAGGGGGAGCTAATGCATTCATTTCTGCAGTGGTAGATGATTTCTGCTAATAAACTGTATGTGCTGAGTGGGTGATATGGGGAAAAAAATATATAAAAAAATTAATGCTTTCAAAATGAGCCTTCAGCAAACTTATAGTCTTCAAGGGGGAGACATCCTCCAATAGGGAGGGGAAACTCACTTACATATAACTCCTTTGAAAACTCAACAAACATACTCGGTTTTCGCACACCAGCCTTTTCTGGGAT
>CM031614.1:6083707-6088707 GCA_018398815.1 Conus ventricosus
TGTGGCAGGGCAGTATATGACATAGACCCTGTGTGGGCATGTCTGTAGGGGGCTGTGTGGCAGACATAGACCATGTGTGGGCATGTCTGTAGGGGGCTGTGTGGCAGGGCAGTAATGACATAGACCCTGTGTGGGCATGTCTGTAGGGGGCTGTGTGGCAGACATAGACCATGTGTGGGCATGTCTGTAGGGGCTGTGTGGCAGGGCAGTAATGACATAGACCCTGTGTGGGCAGTCTGTATGGGGCTGTGTGGCAGACATAGACCATGTGTGGGCATGTCTGTAGGGGGCTGTGTGGCAGGGCAGTAATGACATAGACCCTGTGTGGGCATGTCTGTATGGGGCTGTGTGGCAGACATAGACCATGTGTGGGCATGTCTGTAGGGGGCTGTGTGGCAGGGCAGTAATGACATAGACCATGTGTGGCATGTCTGTAGGGGTCTGTGTGGCAGACATAGACCATGTGTGGGCATATCTGTAGGGGGCTGTGTGGCAGACATAGACCATGTGTGGGCATGTCTGTAGGGGGCTGTGTGGCATATCTGTAGGGGGCTGTGTGGCAGACATAGACCATGTTGTGGGCATGTCTGTAGGGGGCTGTGTGGCAGGGCAGCAGTGACATAGACCCTGTGTGGGCATGTCTGTAGGGGGCTGTGTGGCAGACATAGACCATGTGTGGGCATGTCTGTAGGGGGCTGTGTGGCAGGGCAGCAATGGGATGTTGGTGGCTTAGGCATGAAATGGATGACCTGACCAATCCCGTGCCTGCTTCCTGCCTTATTTTGTCAACACACATCTACCTGCCCACATGCCCGCGCATTTTGCTGTACTCCTTTTGTTCTACAGTTGTTATGCAGTTTGTCATGAAATGTCATCATCATCATCATCATCATTACCACCACCACCATACACCACCACCACCACCATCATCATCATCATTACCACCACCATCACCACCACCACCACCACCACCACCACCACCACCATCATCATCATCATCATCATCACCACCATCACCATCACCATCACCATCACCATCACCACCACCACCACCACCACCACCACCTTCATCACCATGTAATAATCCACGCACTGTGTGCAGTCTGGCAGTAGCAGACACAGGTTACATCAGCGTTTCCATGACAACCAGACTGTACAGTATCTTCAGCCTCTCCACCCTCCCCTTGGAGCCTTCTGGAAGGTAAACATCCAATCACCTCACTCCTCCCCTTATTAATGATATGGAGGGCTTTTAAAGGCAAACACCCCTACACCTCACCTTTCATTAGTGGTATAGCGGGCCTCTGGGAGATAAACACCTCGTCACCCCATCCTCTTTTTAGCGATGTGTGTGTGTGTGTGTGTGTGTGTATGGGGAGCGGGGGGGGGGATTAGGAGATGTATACCTCATCACCTCATCCACTATCAGTTGTATGGAGGACTTTTGGAAGGTAAACATTTCATCACCTCACACCCGTATTGGTGATATGGGGGACTTATTTAAAGTCTAAAATCCTGTCGCCTCACTCCTTTCTTAGTAATACGTGGGCTTTTGGAAGGTAAACACCTCCTCATCTCACCTGCTTACAAGGCAATTGCATGGACGTTATGAAGCAAATGTGTCAAGCGAATCACTCGTTCTGATTTTAATCGTTCTTAAATGATTTTCTACAAAGAACAAGCGTGGGTACATGGACGTCAGACTTGCTTCCTGTCAAGCTGATGACAACAGAATCCTGAAACACTGTATAATACTGTGTATGTTATGCTTTCTGTGATGCTGTACTATCCATGACTTAAACAAATGCCACCCTTTCAACAATAGCTGGCTCTGAAAAAAAAAAAAGACAAAGAATACATTTTCTAATGACGGAGACAAGCGTTATGAAAATATATTAGTTTGCTGATTTCACAATATGCTATAAGTCTCTAAAACATGTAACTGTTTTAATGAACGTGAAAGTTCAGAAGTCACGAAACGTTTGACAAATGAAAAACGCCGGTAACAGCTTGCTCAGTCTTGCTCTCTTGGTGCGGATCGTATGACAACATTTGCAGAACAACCTTAGGGGAAGCTGGACTCGAGGTTGGGTAACAGCTGAAATCCATCCAGACACCCTTCTATATTTCATTCTCTCTGTCTTCAGTCATAGGCAACAAGGTAGAGAGATCTTGTAGACCGTCCAATCCTTCATGTCACCGACAAAAAGCTTCATCATGTAACCTTGAATAATTGAAAATATTCAAACATACCTCGATGCACTTCGAAGTAGTGACTGACATTGTACTGGTCTGCTTGGTGTATTTTTGTAAACTTTCTGCGATCGGTTAAAAAAAAAAAAACTCGTCGGAATTTACTTTTTTGTACGTCAGAGGTCTTCCGTCTTCCTCTCCCCCCTCCTGTTCATCCCTCGGTGCCATGGGGTCAGGCCTAGGTAGGTCACTTTAGGCTGCCGGCACTTCCTTCTCCTTCCTTTATACACTTTAGTTCCTTATTGTGTTTGCCGATGTGGACATACATCCTTCTTTTCCTTCTCCTTCCTTTATACACTTTAGTTCCTTATTGTGTTTGCCGATGTGGACATATATCCTTCTTTTCCTTCTCCTTCCTTTATACACTTTAGCTCCTTATTGTGTTTGCCGATGTGGTCAAATATCCTTTTCTTCCTTCTCCTTCCTTTATACATTTTAGTTCCTTATTGTGTTTGCCGATGTGGACATATGTCCTTCTTTTCCTTCTCCTTCCTTTATACACTTTAGTTCCTTATTGTGTTTGCCGATGTGGACATATATCCTTCTTTTCCTTCTCCTTCCTTTATACACTTTAGTTCCTTATTGTGTTTGCCGATGTGGTCAAATATCCTTCTTTTCCTTCTCCTTCCTTTATACACTTTAGTTCCTTATTGTGTTTGCCGATGTGGACATATATCCTTCTTTTCCTTCTCCTTCCTTTATACACTTTAGTTCCTTATTGTGTTTGCCGATGTGGACATATATCCTTCTTTTCCTTCTCCTTCCTTTATACACTTTAGTTCCTTATTTTGATTGCCGATGTGGACATACATCCTTCTTTTCCTTCTCCTTCCTTTATACACTTTAGCTCCTTATTGTGTTTGCCGATGTGGACATATATCCTTCTTTTCCTTCTCCTTCCTTTATACACTTTAGTTCCTTATTGTGTTTGCCGATGTGGACAAATATCCTTTTTTCATTCTCCTTCCTTTATACACTTTAGTTCCTTATTGTGTTTGCCGATGTGGTCAAATATCCTTTTTTTCCTTCTCCTTCCTTTATACATTTTAGTTCCTTATTGTGTTTGCCGATGTGGACATATATCCTTCTTTTCCTTCTCCTTCCTTTATACACTTTAGCTCCTTATTGTGTTTGCCGATGTGGTCAAATATCCTTTTCTTCCTTCTCCTTCCTTTATACATTTTAGTTCCTTATTGTGTTTGCCGATGTGGACATATGTCCTTCTTTTCCTTCTCCTTCCTTTATACACTTTAGTTCCTTATTGTGTTTGCCGATGTGGACATATATCCTTCTTTTCCTTCTCCTTCCTTTATACACTTTAGTTCCTTATTGTGTTTGCCGATGTGGTCAAATATCCTTCTTTTCCTTCTCCTTCCTTTATACACTTTAGTTCCTTATTGTGTTTGCCGATGTGGACATATATCCTTCTTTTCCTTCTCCTTCCTTTATACACTTTAGTTCCTTATTGCGTTTGCCGATGTGGTCATATATCCTTCTTTTCCTTCTCCTTTCTTTGTACACTTTAGTTCCTTTTTGTGTTTGCCGATGTGGACGTATATCCTTCTTTTCCTTCTCCTTCCTTTATACACTTTAGTTCCTTGTTGTGTTTGCCGATGTGGACATATATCCTTCTTTTCCTTCTCCTTCCTTTGTACACTTTAGTTCCTTATTGTGTTTGCCGATATGGACATATATCCTTCTTTTCCTTCTCCTTCCTTTGTACACTTTAGATCCTTATTGTGTTTGCCGATGTGGACATGTATCCTTCTTTTCCTTCTCAGTCAATGGGATCATTGATAACGCCTCCGAAGCAAAACTTTAACGAATAACCTTATTCTAACATGTTTGGGCTAGAGCTGCGCAGCTGTGGCACTCTGTTTCTTTCACACCCTTCTTTTGTTAGAGAGAAAATATATTTCATTCTGACCATTCCTTTCCATCTTCTTTATTGTTTGGCCTTTACCATCGTCTTCTTCATCTTCCCTTAACACCTCCCGTCCTCGTTCCTCTACTTTCCTCTCTCCTCTTTTACTTTCTTTCTTTATTACTTCACTCCGTTTGCATGGATTTTCTGACATGTTGTTTCCTGTTACCTTACATTCGCAGTTCCTCCTCTCCCCTTTATCTCCATTCAGTCCTTCCGTGTGTGTGTGTGTGGTGTGTGTGTGTGTGTGTGTGTGTGTGTGTGTGTGTGTGTGTGTGTGTGGTGTGTGTGTGTGTGTGTGTGTGTGTATGTGTGGTGTGTGTGTGTGTGTGTGCGTGTGCGTGCACGTGTGTTGTTTATTTTGTTGTTGTTGCTTTGTCTTTGTGTTACTGTTGTTGTTGTTTTAGGGAGAAGATTTGCAGCCGATTACAAATCTGAATAGATTTTTTTCCCCTTGGAGTTGTTCTGTTTTCTCTCCCACACATCAATACTCAGTACGGAAGACTTTGGGTCAGAACTTAGTTGACCTCTGGAGGCCACTGATCCTTTCCGTCCCTTTCTTTAGACACAGACTTTAGTTCCTTCTGTCCATGTGTTTCACAGTGCACACAGGTGTAACACACACCCTCGTTGTGCCGTGCATTATTTGTGGTTGAAGAGATGCAGCTTATTTCTATCATCGAAGCAAGTCAAGCGGGTTGTTTTCTGTTGTTAACATGTCAGTCAGTTAAGACGACAAATGGAGGGAGCAGTGCTAGCTCTTCCCTTCCATAGTTTTCATAGAGGCACAGGGTAGTGATTTGAAACGTAATGTTTTGTTAGG
>CM031614.1:6093707-6108849 GCA_018398815.1 Conus ventricosus
GCTCCCTGCACCACGGCAGCATCTGCTATAATGCCTTTGCCGCTTGGTGGCATAGCCCATCACACACTGATGCCATCCAGTGTGACAACTTCAGTGACAGGTCAGTCTTGTCATTTTACCTTCCTTCTCTCCATGCATGCGCTGGCCCAGTGACAGCTTCAGCAAGCCAGCAGAGAGCGAATGCTGCCACGGCCAGTCGTGTCACACACACAGCCGTTCCCTTCCATTTGGGGATACGGTCTGCTGCACAACATCGCCAGCACTAGCCAGCTAGCCAGCCAGCACACGGCGCTGAATGGTCAGTTTATGGCACCGGCAACTGACCCCCTTTTCTCTCCTCTACTATCCTCACTGCGTGACACGCCATTGCACCCGGACTTACTACGGGCGCGTGACAATGGATCAACTCCCGGCTCCTCCATTCTCGAAGACATTAGCGACGACAAAAGTGTCACAGATTCGAAGCGCGATCTCTCTGAGGATATTCCAGACCTTACAGGGTTCCAGCTGAGTGGAGCACGTGTGGCTGTCAGCAGGGCACGACGAGGCAGGGAACCTGCATCACAGTGTCTTCAGTTATGGCGGAATGCCAGGAGCCTTGCTTCTGAAGGACATTGGAGAGGTGTGCGCGCAAATAAGATCGTCACGTCGTGCACCTCACATGAAAAGGCTGCTACCTTTGGCCCCAGTCCCGTGACACTACACCTCACATGAAAAGGGTGCTACCTTTGGCCCTCAGTCCCGTGACACTACCTTTCCACTGTCTGACAGCTGCAAGATGGGACGACCACCTGGCAGCTCTTCAAACACGGATTGTGGCTGCTGCACATGCTCTGTGTGTGGCCCTGACCAAGCTGAATGAGGTGACACTGGCAATGTCATCAGCCCAACCTACTGACGTCTTTCTCTCCAGCCCTGGCACCCCTAGTGACTGTTGTGTCACTGCTTCTACCTCCGATGCCCTCTGGACGTCCATGATCATGGATCTACTATACGACACGCCGCACAGGATCCCGATGTCCACCATCCTACTGATCAACACGGCAACAGGCCGGCCAGTCAAGAACCTGGAGGCTCTGAGGCTGACAGTGTGGCCCATATGAGGTCAGCCACAGGGCTCAACCTTCCGTCGGCTACCTTTGAAGTACTTGACGGTGGCTGGTGCTCGAGCACTCGCCGACAATATCACTGTGGCGTGAGGGAGGGAGGGAGGGGAGGGGGCGTTCTGTGCCAGCCAGTCTCTGGACACAGCTGCCGTTTCTGTAGAAAAAAAATGCTACAGTGCAGTACATATTCGATAAGGGCTTCTCATGGAGAACAATCGGTGTGCATCGCTCAGCTATCTCCAGCATTTTAGAAGCCCTCAAACCACTGCCTATTGGAAAACACCCACTAGTGTGTCGTTTTCTCAAAGGAATATTCATAAGAGGTCCCCATCTGTGAAGGTAGAACCTACCTGGGACACTGGGAGTGTGTTTACTGTACGTGGCCCAATGGCTCCCACCTGAAGACCTGCCCTGGACTTGCTGACGTACAAAGTAGTGTTTATGCTTGCTGCTTACACAGCAAAGAGAATGAGTGATGTTCCGTTTTCTGTGGATAGTGCCTAGTGTCACTTAGCTCTAGTTGTACTGTGTTACAGACAGCGTTCAGGTCGAAGACGGACAGACTGTCTCACCGCTCTCCCCCTGTGAAATTGAAGTTATGTGTAGACAAGCGTTTGTGTCCCGTTACCTACGTGTCGGAATATATCAGGGAAACAGACGGCCGACGACAGGTACCTTTTATCTCCGTTCACGTACAAACCCGTGAAACTAGCCACAATCAGACGGTGGATTGCACACACTATGCAAGACGCCGGAGTGACCGCATCGCTAGGGGCAACACGTGCTACAGCCACCACATGTGCCTTCCTGCATGATGTGCCGTTACACGACATCATGAACAGCTCCAACTGGTCATGGCGGGGCACACCCTTTAGACACTACGTCAGAACTTTGCTGCCAGAAACTGTGTAACGAGTGGACTCAAAACTGATTCAGGACGCTGTTGTCCCTTCCGAGTGAAGGTCTGTTGATCATCTTTTGTGTACATATTGTTTCGTCACCCTGACCTGTGAGTACATAGAATGCATGAGTGCTCTTACAAATATCCTGTATATATAAACGAATATATATATATATATATATATATATATATATATATATATATATATATATATATATATATATATATATATATATATATATATATAAAGTCTGTACATGTGCCTTATTGACTCAGACTTCGGTTCTGCACATGAACGTTGCCCTGTAGCTATTGTCCTATTTCGTTGGTCTCCTCTCCTCCCATGGAGAACCTGTGCGACAATCAAACAGTCACCCATAAGTGTAAGTATTTGCACTGCCATAGTGCAGAAATTAATACATTTCAGAGTGTAACGATATAAAATTAGAGTTTCTGCACTATTGTATAATGGCTTACACTTATGAGTATTTATGGCTTACAAAATGATGGTCGCATAGTTTCCCCGGATTTTCAGTCTGGTTATTATCATTCTGGTATTGCAAACAGCGATTAAGCTCATTTCGTTTGTTCATGGGTGAGTTTTACGTACTCTTGGCCTGAGGCCTTATTAAGGACACTGTGCACTTGCAGACGTAGGTCTGCAACTTCTGTGGCAACTGTTGTCGCAGGCAGCTGTGGGCGAGTTGCGTGTGGGGCCGTCGTGTTTCTCTCTCCGAGCTCTTGCTCCTCTTGAACTTCGGTTCAATTTCGGCTGTTGGTCGGCCAACGATGGGCGTCGGTGCATTTCGCCTCTTTTCCCCAGACAAAAGGCTGTCTTCAGGACCACCAGGCGTCCTTCTTAATGCTCGGGTGGCGATGGTCCTGTGCCGCGTGAGGCCGCCTCATGGAGGGAGCAGGACGAAAGTCGCTGGGGCGCTGCACGAGACCCTGATATTCGGCGGGTACACGCAGACTGCGGCCGAGAGGGCAATTTTTCAGCCCAACCCCGTAAGGAGTGTCCCCATGTCTGGCTGGCTCAGAACAAGGTATCCCCAGGCCACGGTAATCGCAGTCAGCAGCGCTCCATCGCCGATCGCCCCGCATCTCCAGGAGCCGTCCCCCGGCGACACAGGCTAGACACGCCATCACCCATGTGGCTGGAAGGTTGGCTGCGCCGCCTGACACTGACCGCTCACATCAGTGTCCTTCAAAGGAAAGCTGACACCTCTCCCTCGGTGTCCGCTGCTATGCCACACTCGCAGTGAACATTGAAGATCAAACGCAGCCGGACGACTGCTTATATGCGTAATCGTGGGGGACGCAGGTGCTAGACGGCCAATGGCATGGTGCCACCCGACTTGACCAAGCCTCGCTTCAGCATCTCCCACGCGCAGAAAGATTTCCCTTAGTCATACAGGGCTCGGCAGAAGACAGAGTATTACAAATACCCACAGGTGTAACCATTGCACAATAGTGCAGACATTCTAATACTATATCGCTACATTCTAAAATTTATCAATTATGATAGGCGTGTTACGCTCAGACTAACAGACAAATTACGAGCTATGACATCCATCTGCATCAGAGAATGAGCATTAACCACTCCATATCCCACCTAATCCTTTGTTCTTACCAGCTTTGTCAGTCTTTCTTTTCTCCTCTCCCTCCACTGCTTACTCCACCGTCCCCCTCTGCATACCCTCCCCCTAAATCACCCTCCCCTCTTTTCCTCGCTATCAGAAATTCTGCCAGAATACACGACAGGCTCAACTGACTAAAACGGCATCTTGCCCATCTACAGGCACATGGCAGTGATGATCGTGTTCATCTTCATCACGTGCCTGTGCTGCTGTGGACTGGTCGGCTCCAGGTACTATACACTGAGCTACCGGGACCCCCAGACAAAAAGTCTTGTGTATTATAACCAGCCTACCAGGTTTGTTTGCTTTGTGAATCTCTACCTCTCTGTCAACAAACAAAAATCTGCCTATAATAGTAATTTTAATGAAATGTTCTTTCCACGCAGACCACACACACACACACACACACACACACACACACACACACACACACACACACACACACACACACACACACACACACACACACACACACACACACACACACACACACACACACACACACACACACACACACACACACACACACACACACGATGCAAAATATTGTCAGACAGCTTATTGAGCAGAGTGCTGAGAGTCTGCATAGCTTATCCTGTAATAAAATCAGAGACCTGAGTCTGGCTTAGCAGTTTTAAATTTCAGTGCAGCATTTGATAACCTAGACTTCTGACTTCTCTGGAACTGAGGGTTACATCTGCAATTCAGTTGTCTCTGACAAGCTTACAGCCTGTATAGGGAATAAGACTATGCATACATTTGTAAAAAAGGATGTTAATTCAGACCCATGTCTTTTACATGTGGTTTAACTTTGGGATCTGTGCTGAGACCTGTTAATTTGCATTACAATTACAGCCGTACGTATTCACATACACACGCACGCACGCACGCACAGACGCACGCACGCAATCACAGACGCATGCACGCACAGACGCACACGGACCCACAGACATGTAACTAAAACCCATTTCTTTAAAGATTACATTTGCTCATAAAATGCTATAACCAACACGTCTTACAGTTCCAGGCAGTTTTATTGGATTTGTTCCATATTGTTTTAGAACTTTCCTGCAGTGTATACTCAACTACAAATACTCCGAAGATTCAGTATATGACATAAATTTATATTTGTACAAGTTTGAATGGAAAACATTGCAAATTTTCTAAATGTATCCAGAATTTTTCTGTGCATGTTTGCCAGCTTCTACAAGGAAAACCAACTGGCGGTGGACATAATTTTCGACACCATCTCCACCAGCAGCCTGCCCGCCATTTGTCTACTTGGAGTCATGATGGCCACACTTCTTATCTCACTGCGCATGCGTGCCGTTTTGTCATGGCGGATGCAAACTGCTCATGTAAGTGAGTGTCTGTTGGAAAGAAGATGAAGAGGGAGAAGAAATAGAAAAGAGAGAAGAAGAAGGAGAATGAGAAGAGAAGGAGAAGAAAAAGAAAGAAAGAAAGAAAGAAAGAAGAAGGGGGAGAAAGAGGAAGAGGAAGAAATGAAGAAGAGAAGGAGGTGGAGGAGAAGGCGAACGGAGGAAGGAGGAACAGAAGAAAAACAGAAAATAGTAATAGGAAGAGAACAAGAAAAATAAAGAGAAAGGAAAAGAAAGTTAATGGTAACAAAAAAGGGGCGGAATATATAAGACTTTTGCACGCACGCACGCACGCACGCGCGCACGCGCGTGCGCACACACACGCACGCACACGCACGCACACACACACACACACACACACACACACACACACACACACACAACACACACACACACACACACACACACACACACACACACACACACACACACACACACACACACACACACACACACACACCGTATCCACCGTATGCCCGTCGCCAGCACCATTGAATATATCGAATCTGTACTCCTGTGCAGCCAAAGTTAAAATCAGTGAAACATTAATAATAAATGTTGTTAGTGTATACTTACCTAAAGGCCCAAATGAGGAAAATACCGAATGGTTACGTCCATTACATGATTCAAAAGAGAAATGAATTATCGCGGGTGACTTTAACGCTCACTCACCTTTTTGGGAAAATGATAACATAAAAGTGACTAGTAACAGATTTGTTGAAAATATAGTTGATGCCTCCCTCTATCTACTAAATGATGGGAGAGTTACGAGGATCCCTGATTTACCCAATCAAGAGCTTTTGCTATTGATCTGACTCTTATTTCTCCCATTCTCGTACCAAATAGTGACTGGAACACGCTTACAGATAGCTTAGGAAGTGACCATCTACCCATTATTATTACGCTAAATGATAAACTACCCCAGGATAGTACAGATAAAGATGGCATAGCAAAATATAATTATAACTGTGCTGACTGGAACGTATTTCAAAATATTTTGAAATCACAAAATACTAATGACATAAGAGATGATGATATCAATAATGTTTGCTCAAAATTCACGGACACAGTGTTGCAAGCCGCTGACTGTTCCATACCCAAGTATTCTAATTTGAAGTCTAACAAACATTTGGGAAACATCTGGTGGAACGAAGCCTGTGAGAAAGTTGTAAATGAAAAGAAACGTTTATTCAAAGTCTACTTACAGGATAAAAAAACAGAAAATCACACTCCACTTAGGAAAGCAAATTCACTCAGTAATAAAACCATAGCACAAGTGAAGCGGCAGTACTGGGCTACATTTTGCACAGATGAGGTTTACAGCCATAAAGATATACAAAAGATATGGAAAAAATTTAATGATATGAAAAATGGGATACATCTACCATTATATCCTATCAGGATTGAAGGCAATGATATTCCTACAAACGTACAAAAGGCTGAGTCGTTCGCTGACTCTTTTTCGGATACAATGCTTCCTAGTAAACTTCCACATGAAATCAGAACGTTTAGGGTAAATGAGGCCCAAAAAGATATGTACAAAGATCCTGTAGCAGATAACGCAAATTATATCAATGCTCCAATTACTTTAAGTGAACTAAAAGATACTCTGTTTTCTTCAAGCGCTAAGAAAACAGCTGTTGGAGCAGATGCAATATCCATCATTCTGTTAAAACATCTGCCAGATAACTGGATAATACTACTGCACGAATTATTACAGAAATGCTGGGATGTGAGCTGTATTCCCCAAATATGGAAGCACTCAATTGTAGTTCCAGTATCTAAACAAGGAAAGTCAAAAAAAGATATAAACAATTATAGACCTATCGCTCTAACATCACACACAGGGAAGCTGCTAGAAAAGATAGTTCTAAACAGATTAATTCATTACTGTGATAAAAGAAAAGTTATTCCCACTAACCAAGCTGGTTTTAGGAAGGGGAGAAGTACAGTTGACCATTTAGTTAAACTGACTACGCAGATTAAACATCAGTTTGCTCGTAGGAAAAATATACTGGCCACATTCTTTGATATAAAGAAAGCCTACGACCACGTGTGGCATGATAGATTACTATACAAACTAAAAAGTATTGGTCTATCTGGAAATATATATGGCTATATTAAGAACTTTTTATCGGAAAGAAGCATGCAGACAAATGTTGGCAACAAGTATTCCACCCTACGATTTCCTAAAATGGGAATCCCACAGGGGTCAGTTATTGCCCCTTATTTATTTAATATTTTGCTTTATGATTTGCCACAGTCTGTATCGAATAATGTTGTACCAGTACAATATGCAGATGACATAGTTATGTGGATGAAAGTTACTATGAAAAGGAAAACACCCAAAAGACAGCTTAACTATTCTAAAAAATTATATCAACTGGAACTCGATAAACTAAGTAACTACATGAAGGAGAATGGATTAATGCTATCACCGGAAAAAACAAATCTTCTACTTTTTAATAGTGGGCCAGATCCACCAGAATTACCCATTTTTCAAATAAATGGCGAGACTATAGAATACAGACAAATGGTGAAATTTCTCGGAGTATACATTACTTCAAAATTGTCGTGGAATTATCATATACAATATTTATTAACAAAGGCTCGAAAAAGCTTTAACTTTTTAAAAGTTATACAGAAACAAAACTGGGGCCAAGATGCTAATGTACTGAAACAGCTGGCATTGTCACTGATACGTTCTAGACTCTCTTACGGGCAGGAAGTCTTTTTCAGTGCTCCGAAAAGTTTACTTAATAAGATGCAAAGTTTGGATTGCAAAGCTTTCAAACTGGCTCTTGGTGTGCCGTATCATGCATCATCTTTGGGAACATATAGCGAAGTAGGAGTATTACCATTAGATGAACATCGACGGCTAGCTGTCGCAAAATATGTCTTACGAATTTCAACACGTGACAGCAACGTTGAGAATGAAGTCAGTTTGAGATCTGACATTAGCTTCCCAAAAAGGGCAAAATCAATTTCTTCACTCACAACTATTGGAACTTTCACTTCAGATCTGTTCAGTGCATCAAAAGTTAACCTCAGCGATATAAATCGACCTAAATTTCCCGCATCTCCCAGCCCGCCATGGGAACTTCAAAAAGCATCATTTGATATTAGCCATACGTCGATGAAAAAAAGTGACAATGAAAACCTGATAGGCCAAATAGTAAAAGAGTATATTGAAAATTCGTATCCCTTTCATCTTAAAATTTATACAGATGGGTCTCTTTTGGATACCAAAGAAGCAGGTGCAGCATTTACAATTCCTTCATTGAAAATTGAAAAATCTTATTATCTTGGAAAAACAGATCAATTTTTACAGCAGAACTAACTGCCATTCTAATGGCTTTGTATTTTCTACTTGACTTTTCAAATCCAATATTCCAAGTCCTCTTTTGCGTCGATTCAAAATCAGTTTTATTCGCCTAAGTAAAACATACCCTATAGTAAGACAAGATCTGATTACAGATATTCATCACCTAATACATTTCTTGATTATTAGGGGTACAAGAATTAGTTTTCTGTTGGGTTCCTTCTCATTGTGGGATTCAGTTTAATGAGAGAGTAGACAGAGCAGCAAAACGGGGAGCAAAAAATACTAGCGAGTCGGAGGTTATCAGTATCCCATTGTCTATTCATGAGGATACAGTCTTCTAGAAAATGCATGCTGGAAACATTTTAGGAAAAAACAACAAAATTCGGGATGTTCTCTTGATACTCGCATAAACCAGCTATTAAACTTTGACACACTTCATTCTTTTTATCAATGTAGTTTGCCGTTTTCTCGGATCATAATTTCGCTAATATATAAGATCAAACTAAACGCTTTAAGACGAAGGTTTGCAAAAATATAACATGCCTTTGTGGTGAAATGATAACAAATTCCCACATACTTTTCCACTGCAAACAGTTAAAACCTCATCTACCACCTCTACCGAATTGTTCTCTGGATACAGTTGTTACCGATTTATCACTAATGTGTAAAATTGCTATTTCATTGCGTCAAAGTCCTATTTTTTCTGTTTTGTAAAATGGGAACTAGTGTTTCAGTAACGTCCTTGTTATGACCGGTTATTCTTCGATGTTTTATAGTTAGTTTTCCATTTTTTGCTGTTGCTGTTCTTATAGATTATGTTCGTCTAATATCACATAATGTGTATAGACGTTAAATTGAAGACCTAACACACACACACACACACACATGCACACACACAGAAGGAGAGAGAGAGAGAGAGAGAGAGAGAGAGAGAGAGAGAGAGAGAGAGAGAGAGAGAGAGAGAGAGAGAGAGAGCGAGAGACAGACAGACAGACAGACAGACAGACAGACAGACAGAGAGACAGAGAGACAGACACAGAGACTCAAACTGAGACAGATAGAGAGAGAAATGATAATGCCGTCAGTATATTTAACCCTGCTCGTTACTTGTAGCTGTCATACATTTGCATTGAAGGTGGGTTCAGAGCAGACAATGACGTCATCAGAACGACGGGAACACCTTGTAACCAGGATGTTGATAGTGGTGTGTGCGCTCTTCACCGTGTGTGTCACACCAGCTGTGACCCAGGCCTTTATCAGGTACAGTTCACTGTGTGTGTCATCCTTCTGTGACCAGGCCTTTATCAGGTACAGTTCACTGTGTGTATCATCCCTTCTGTGACCCAGGCCTTTGCCAGGTACAGTTCACCGTGTGTCATCCCTTCTGTGACCCAGGCCTTTACCAGGTACAGTTCACTGTGTGTGTGTCATCCCTTCTGTGACCCAGGCCTTTACCAGGTACAGTTCACTGTGTGTGTCATCCCTTCTGTGACCCAGGCCTTTACCAGGTACAGTTCACTGTGTGTCATCCCTTCTGTGACCCAGGCCTTTACCAGGTACAGTTCACTGTGTGTGTCATCCCTTCTGTGACCCAGGCCTTTACCAGGTACAGTTCACTGTGTGTGTCATCCCTTCTGTGACCCAGGCCTTTACCAGGTACAGTTCACTGTGTGTGTCATCCCTTCTGTGACCCAGGCCTTTACAAGGTACAGTTCATTGTGTGTGTCATCCCTTCTGTGACCCAGGCCTTTACAAGGTACAGTTCACTGTGTGTGTGTCGTCCCTTCTGTGACCCAGGCCTTTACCAGGTACAGTTCACTGTGTGTGTCATCCCTTCTGTGACCCAGGCCTTTACCAGGTACAGTTCACTGTGTGTCATCCCTTCTGTGACCCAGGCCTTTACCAGGTACAGTTCACTGTGTGTGTCATCCCTTCTGTGACCCAGGCCTTTACAAGGTACAGTTCAAATTACTGTGTGTGTCATTCCTGCTGCGACCACCAAGGCATAGCTGAGGAACAGATGGGGGAGGACGTGTGTTTCGCATGATGTTTCTACGACGACTCGAGTTTTATTTCAGTGTTTGTCATAGTGCAACCCCTTCGTCTTTCTTGTAGTTTCTTTATTGCTTTCCTTCTCTTATTCTTTCCATTTTTCTTACCTTTAAACCAAAAGTATTTTCTTTACTTCCAGCCTAAAAAAACATTGCATTTAAGAATTTTTCTTCAAAGTTGTGTGTATCCTGAGTTCTTCCTGTCTCTGGCTGTGTCGTCTCTCTCTCTCTCTCTCTCTCTCTCTCCTCTCTCTCTTCTCTCCTCTCTCTCTCTCTCCTCTCCTCTCTCTCCTCTCTCTCTCCTCTCTCTCTCTCTCTCATCTGTCTCTCTCTCTATATCTGTGACGGTAATATTTTAATGTAAAATGGTCTATTTCTACGCCTTATAATCACCAGCGTACGACTACTTTTAGAAATCTCTCTCTCTCTCTATCTCCCTCTCTCTCTCTCTTTCTTTCTTTCTCTCTCTCTCTCTCTCTCTCTCTCTCTCTCTCCTCTCTCTCTCTCCTCTCTCTCTCTCTCTCTCTCTCTCTCTCTCTCTCTCTCTCTCTCTCTCTCTCTAGGTTTGCGGTACCAGGATTTGAACCAGGCCGCCAGTACACCAACATCTTTTACGTCACCATCTGTGTGGTCCACGTCATGGCTACCCTCAACTCCTCCGGCAACTTCCTCATCTACTGGAACATGAGCACCAAGTTCAAGCCACCCTGCGAGCCTCCTGCATCGCGGCCATTCAAACAGGGCAAAGGAAAAGGAGCAGTAGTCTAGCGGATAAGCTCCACATCTAGAAACCCAAAAGGTTTTAGGTTCGTAGTTCGAATCTCTCAAAGAGGAGGGAGGAAGATAGGGAAGGTGGGGTGGGCCGGGGTTCTGCTGGTTTCCATTGGACCTGGGGTGTTGATCTGAATGCTAGTTGTATACCGAGGTCCCATGTGCAGTATCATTCACCTGGTGCGAAAGTACTGACTGTAGAAATGTGGAAGACAAGTTTCCCGCAAAATTGTTTTGAACAAAAAATCTGCTTTGATGGCAAGCAGGAAACAAACAAGCAAGAACACCAGCCAGCAAACAAACCCGCTTACATACTCAAACAGGACAGGAAGAAAAAAGGTGGTGACATGAAATTGTCGTGATGCATGTTGCCCAGTACAATCCGATCACACAACACAATGCAGTGACTTTAAACAAATTTTCAACCCGCGGTAAATAGCAAAATATGTGCACAGTGCAAATTTAAGCCAAATTCTGATTTTCAGCAGTTTTCCATTAATAGACAACAGCAGTGCCGGTGATTTTCAGCAGTTTTCCATTAATAGACAACAGCAGTGCCGGTGATTTTCAGCAGTTTTCCATTAATAGACAACAGCAGTGCCGGCGTGATCTTCTGGAACGGGCCCTGGCGATCGGCTGTGCGACAAACAGCGTGACTGGATGGTTTCTAATACTGTTGACAATTCCAACTGCACCATTCTTCGATCGGGAGTCAGTACAACAAACCACAATATTTCTGGAGTCAGTGCTACAGGGTGCAACATTCCTTGACTCAGCGCTACAGGTTATGACATTTCTCAAGACAGCGCTACAGGACACGACATTGTCTAGAGTCAAGGATTACAACATTTCTGGACTCAGCGCTACAGGTTACAACATTTCTGGACTCAATGCTACTGGTTACAATATTTCATAAGTCAGCGCTACAGGATACAACATTGTCTTGAGTAAGCAGGCTGCAACATTTCTAAAGTCAGTGCTAGAGGTCACAATGTTTCTAAAGTCAGTGCTAGAGGTCACAATGTTTCTAAAGTCAGTGCTGCGGGCTACAAGATTTCTTATGTCAGTGCTACAGAATTTGACATTTTCTAATTCAGTGCTGCATGCAAACAACATTTTCAAAGTCAGCGCTGCAAGAAGTTACGACAGATCTTTGATTCAACGCTACAGTTTGTGTGTGTGTGTGTGTGTGTTGTGTGTGGTGTGTGTGTGTTTTGTGGGGTGGGGTGTGTGTGTGTGTGTGTGGTGTGTGTGTGTGTGTGTGTGTGTGGTGTGTGTGTGTGTTGTGTGTGTGTGTGAGTTGTGTGTGTGTGGTGTGTGTGTGTGTGTGTGTGTTGTGTGTGTGTGTGTGTGTGTGTGTGTGTGTGTGATGTGGTGTGGTGTGTTTTGTGTGTGTGTGACACTCAACACTACATGTAACAAAATTTCTTGAGTCCGTGCTACAAGCTGTAATGTGTCTTCAGTCAGAACTGCAGGTTACACTGTAAGCGTTTCCTTATCAGTGCTGGTCGTTACATTTCTTGAGCGAAGGTTACAGGTTATAACATTTCTTGAATAAGTGCTACTGGTCATGACATTTCCTGACTCAGTGCTGAAAGTTACATTTGTGAACCTATATACAAGCTAACACATGCCTTGACTTATTCCTACTAACCATAAACATCTCTTTAGTTTGATGCGACCCGATATTTTTTTTTGCCGTTTGTGACACAGAATGCACAATGTCTTGTGTCAGTGCTGCCTGTTCCAACATTTCTATAGTGACCAGGACATGTAGCAACATTTTTGAGTCAAATTTGTTACGCTACCAAACAGTTTTAACACTATTTGCATAACGTTTGCACTGCACGTAATAAAATTCTATAAGTTTAAGTATGAATAAGTCTGCTCGTGCGTGCTTATGTATACGCACGCACACACACACACACACACACACACACACACACACACACACACACACACACACACACACAACACACACACACAACCACACACAACCACACACACACACACACACACACACACACACACACACCACACACACACACACACACACACACACACACACACACACACACACACACACACACACACACACACGGACATACTCACACGGGAAGGAACAATAATACAAAGAAGTCTGCGGCGCGGCGCATACAAATGGCAGTGTTTGTACACACGCATTCACCTCCGTCACACGCATTTACATCCATATACTGGAGCACACAACCTATACGGTGCACACACACACGCGCACACGCACACACACATACACACACACACACACACACACACACACACACACACACACACACACACACACACACACACACACACACACACACACACACACACCCCACACACACACACACATTCACACACACACACACACACAGGACCACACTGAACATTCGCGAGCGCATGAGTGTGCACTCTGACATTCACACTCATTCTCTTTCTCCCTCTCTCTCTTTGTCTGTCTGTCCCCTCTCTCTCTTTCTCTCTATCTCTCTCTCTCTCTTTCTCTCTCTCTCTCTCTCTCTCTCTCTCTCTCTCTCTCACTCTCTCTCATCTCCTCTCTCTCTCTCTCTCTCTCCTCTCTCTCTCTCTCCTCCTCTCTCTCTCTCTCTCTCAAGTTATTCATCATTTTCCTAACAATTTGCTCCTGTTAGTCCGACTATAAAATAAAATATCGATTTGAATATGGGTGAACCGAATCAAATTGTACGTGTTGTTAACAAATGAGTTGAAAATCAATTACGTAAAGGAGCACGCTGTGTGTGTATGTTGTGGTGTGTGTGTGTTGTGTGTGTGTGTGTGTGTGTGTGTGTGTGTGTGTGTGTGTGTGTGTGTGTGTGTGTATGTGTGTGTGTGTGTGTGTGTGTGTGTGTGTGTGTGTGTGTGTGTGTGTGTGTGTGTGTGTGTGTGTGTGTGTGTGTCCATGAGCAATATGTGAAGGCAAACTTGCATGCGTGTAGGTGAATCCTGTGTGTGTGTGTTGTGTGTGTGTGTGTGTGTGTGTGTGTGTGTGTGGTGTGTGTGTGTGTGTGGTGTGTGTGTGTGTGTGTGTGTGTGTGTGTTTGACTTGCCATGAGCAATATGTAAAGGCAAACCTGCACGCGTGTAGGTTAATCCTACAGCATCTACGCACGCGCGTGACATGTAGGAAAGACATGACGAGCCAAAGCACAAACAAATAATCCCAGTTTCAAGAAAAGTTTCCGGACATTTTCTGTTAGACTGAGGTTGTCACAAAGCACACACTGATACAACCCCCTATTTTCTGCTTTGTGCGTGGACTGAACGACGTGGTCATCAGGAGGGAATCGAACAGTGCAAGCAAACGTCCTTTGGATGTGTTATACAACAATACACGTATCTGTGGTGTAAGCAAACGTCATTTGGACGTGTTAAAACACCAATACACGTATCTGTGGTGCAAGCAAACGTCATTTGGACGTGTTATACACCAATACACGTATCTGTGGTGCAAGCAAACGTCCTTTGGACGTGTTATGCAACAATACACGTATCTGGTGGGGCAAGTAAACGTCCTTTGGACGTGTTTATACACCAAACACGTATCTGTGGTGCAAGTAAACGTCCTTTGGGCGTGTTATACACCAATACACTATCTGTGGTGCAGACAAACGTCCTTTGGACGTGTTATACAACAATAGACGTATCTGTGGTGCAAGTATACTCCTTTGACGTGTAATACACCAATACACGTCTGGGCAGGCAAACATCCTTTGGACTTTAACAACACACCGTATCTGTGGTGCAAGCAAACACCTTTGGACGTGTTATAAACAATACACGTATCTGTGGTGCAACAAACCCTTGGACGTGTTCAAAAACGATTGGTGCAAGCAATCCTTTGCGTTATACCCAAAACACGTACGTGTAGGTGCAAACACAACGTACTTTGGACGTGTTATACAACAACACGACTGTGGTGCAAGAACC
>CM031614.1:6109849-6127869 GCA_018398815.1 Conus ventricosus
TCCGAGATTTGTGCAGAAGAAGCACGAGAACTAGAGTTTTCTGAGGCTACAGACGTAGATTCTAATTCGTTTTTTTTTTTTAACGTTTGCTCCTTTTGATCTTCTGTCGACCTCGTTGCCACAGCCCATCCTCCATCGTTCTCTGTGTAACGGTCTGGGCACCGTGTCGCGGAATGTGAGACATGACCATAGCAGGTGTGGTTACGGCATCCGACAACTGCCAGATTCCTGTTCATCTGGCAGTGCATCAGATGTCTTTTTGAACTGATCTGTAGCACCTGGAGATGATGACGGGAGAGGCGTGACTTGTGACACGTTATTACCTCTCTCTCCTCTCTCTCTCTCTCCTTCTCTCTCTCTCTCCTCTCTCTCTCTCCTCTCTCTCTCTCTCCTCTCTCTCTCTCCCCTCTCTTTTCTGTCTGTCTGTCTGTCTGTCTGTGACTGTCTCTGTCTATGTCTGTCCGTCTCTGTTTCTCTCTCTCTGTTTGTCTATGTCTGTCTGTTTGTCTGTCTGTCTATCTGCCTATTTGTCTCTGTCACACACATGCTATGATTCTCTCTCTCTCTCTCTCTTCTCTCTCTCTCTCTATCTCTCTCTCTCTCTCTCTCTCTCTCTCTCTCTCTCTCTCCTCTCTTGTCTGTCTCTCTGTTTTCTCTCTCTCAAATCATAGAAGGCTTTCGACTCCGTGAATCGAAACATGCTGTGGATTACTTTACGTAAAAGTGGAGTGGATGGCAAGCTGTATATGGCTCTTCGGGGTGTCTATGATTCTGTGTTAGCATGCGTGCGTGATAGGTGTGTTTATTCAGATGTCTTCAACTATCCACAAGGAGTGAAGCAGGGTTGTTTATTAAGCCCACTTTTGTTTTCATTTTTTATTAACGAATTGGCAGTGGAAATAAGTAAAAATGGAAAACATGGTATCCAAATGATCCCAGGAGCGGCTGAAGTGTTTCTTATGCTATTTGCAGAGGATGTAATATTGTTGTCCAGCACTACTGTAGGTCTTCAGAATCAGTTAAATAGGTTAAAGCAAGAGGCAGATCGTCTATTTTTAAAGGTTAACCTTGATAAAACCAACATAATGGTATTTAGAAAGGGTGGTCATCTCTCCCGTCATGAAAAATGGTTTTATGGCACCAGTGAGGTTAAAGTAACTAATTCCTACAAATATTTAGGCATGATTTTTACAACAAAGTTGAGTTTACAAAACGCAGTAACAGAGACTTGTAGAAAAGGAAAAAAAGGTGTTACAGAGATTTTTAAGAGCTTTGGGGCAAACTTAACTCACTGGATCCAAGAATATTCTGGAAACTCTTTGATGCCAAAATAGAGCCAGTTCTTACATATGGTGCTGAAATATGGGGACTTAATAACAACAAAGATTTAGAAAAAGTACATACGTTTTCAATTAAGCGCTTTTTAAATGTTCCCCTACATTCTTCGAATACTGTAATCTATGGAGAAACCGGCAGATATCCGTTGTATATTAGGTCAAACATTAAATGTATAAAATATTGGCTAAAACTCCTGAGGCTTCCTGCCTCAAGACTTTGTAAACAGGCTTATGAAATGTTTCTGAATGAGCATGAACAGGGGAAAGAAAATTGGGTATATTCTGTTAAGAAGATTTTGACTACTCACGGATTTGGGATTGTATGGATGTGCCAGGGAGTTGGTTATGAGGATGGTTTTATTTTGGAATTCAAAGACAGGATGATAGCTTCATATAAACAAAACTGGCATTCTAAAATGGAAAACATATAAAAGTATATTTGAAACGGAAAAGTATAATTTCAGTAATAACTAACAGATGGCATAAAATTTGTTTATCCAGACTTAGAACAAGGACTCTTGGTCTAAACGCCCATAAAAGATGGTTCTATATTGAGTCATCTACAGCGTCACCATGTCCATTGTGTGGCTTCCATAGGGAGGACGAGTCGCATTTTTTGTTTCATTGTAGAAATACAGTGCTGTACGAGATAAGTGTATAGTTTTTTCAAAAGAATGTTGCCATAAATCAGGACACATACGGAATGTTAAAACTGAATTATGACGATAATTCAGTGAAATCACTTGCCTGATACATTGCAGAGGAAGTGGGCATCGCAATGGCTGTGCAATTTCCCCAATACTGTTCGATGCTGGCAATGGAACTCATCTTGAAAGCAGCAACAAACAACGCGAGACAAACAGACCTTGGCGATGGATACAAAATGCCTCCTCTCAAGGCCTTCATGGATGACACTACAGTGATTTCATCCAGAGAAGACGAGACACGTCATGTGCTGGAGAGGCTGGACGACATAGTTGCCTCATCCAGAATGCATTCAAGCCAAAGAAATCACGGAGTCTCTCACTGAGGAAAGGAAAAGTGGCCGAATCTGTGGTCTTCAGTGTTGCCAACCAGGCCATTCCAACAGTCACAGAAGAACCAGTCAAGAGCCTTGGAAGATGGTATGATGATACGCTGAAAGACACACAAAGAGCAAAAGAAACCAAGCAGATGGCGAAAGAAGGCTTGGAGACCATTGACCAGTGTGGGCTCCCTGGCAAATACAAGGTCGGTGTCTGCAGTTCATGCTGATACCAAAGCTCCTATGGCCTCTGATGATATACGACATCTGCACCAGCACAGTTGAGGCAATGGAAGCCAAAATCAACAAGTTCACAAGGAAATGGCTTGGTGACCCACCCTGTCTGACTGACATCGCGCTGTACTGTCGCCAAACAAAGCTGAAACTACCACTGAAATCCATCCTGGAGAATACAAAGCAGGGAAGATCAGACTTCAAAGCATGCTGGAAGACTCAGGAGACAAGGTGGTAGAAGCAATCAAGCCCCAGCTGAAGACAGGCAGAAAATGGAAAGTTCAAGAGGCGATGGATTCTGCAAAAGAAAGTCTCAAGATCAGAGAAATAACAGGACACACACAGACCAACAGACAAGGACTGGGGGTGACCAAAACTGAATGGTGGTCAAAGGCCAAAGGAAAAGCCAAAAGAGACATGATGATTCAGGAGATGAGAAAAGAAGAAACCAAAAAAGACTCCAAAAAGCAGTCCAGCAGAGCCAGCAAGGGCAATGGACAACGTGGGAGAATGCACTCCAAAGAAGTCTCACTTGGAATGACATTTGGCACATGGCCCCTCTCAGGATCAGCTTCATTCTCAGATCTGCATATGACCTTCTGCCCTCAAATGCAAACCTGGTGAAGTGGGGGAAAACAGACGATCCTGCATGCCCCCCTCTGCCATGAAAAACAAACATGGAGCATGTTCTAAGCTCATGTAAAGTAGCCCTGGCTCAAGGAAGGTACACATGGAGGCACAACCAAGTGCTCAAAGAGATTGTACAAGTAGTCTGGGCCAGTACCAACACCACAAAAGGGAGAATCAGGACTCCAAAAGCACCCGCAACATTCTTCACGGCAGGAGGCAGCAAATCATGGCCAAGAACAACAGTGCCACTCGAAACATGCAGGCAGAGTCTGCTGGATGGGGCAGATGACTGGGAGTGCACTGCAGACCACCCAGAATGGAAGAGTCACCCAGAAATCATCAGCAAGAGTGGCATGAGACCAGACATAGTAGTCCACTCTAAGTCAACCAAGCAGCTGATCATGATCGAGCTCACGGTGCCAAATGAAAACAGAATGGATGGCAGCTCAAATCTACAAGACTGAAAAGTATGCTGATCTGGCAAACAGCCTGAGGAGAGAAGGCTATCAGGTCAAAGTCCTCACTGCAGAAATTGGAGCTAGGGGATTTGTAGGAACGTCTGCATACAGCCTCATGAAACAGCTCTCAGTTGCAGGGAAGGAAAAGACCAGAGCCCTGAAAGCAATGGCAGAAGCGGCAGAGAGGTGTTCAAGCTGGATCTGGTCAAGGAGGAACAAAAGTGAACTTCATAAGGCTTAATTTCCCTACAAATATCAGGTGTCCCTGTGGCTCAGTGGTTAAAGCGCGAGTCATTAAGTGGAAAATGAGCATCTCCAGAGGGTCATGGGTTCGAATCCCAGCCATGGCTCGTCCCAAGATGGGAAACAAAAAAAAGGGGCAGCAGAGGGACATCCGGAGTCATGAACCGGGTGTGGCCCAACCCCCCTAGAGTGTCAGGAGATAAGGGCCGAAACACTTGCTTGAAGGGGCTTCTCTTCTGAGGACTCTCTGCTGCCACGCTCTCCACGAGTTTCTTTCTACTGCCCGATACATTGCAGAGGCATTAAAGATACGCGCAGAAGTCATTATCAACTAGAACTTACGATGTTTAAATGAAAAAATGAATGCTACAGGAAGTAGTAAAATATTTTGGATATCGTATCCACATATTTACTTCTACGAATAATATTAAACTGGATGGTCGAGATACTGGCCTAATTTTGCTTGTATTTCAAACTTTCAGTTGATTGATGTTTCTTTAATGTTGCTACTTTCATTTTCGATATGATTATTTTGTGCTGTACCCCCCATGTCACTAAGGCTTGTATAGCTAATGACATTAAACATGTTCAGTGTTCAGTGTTCAGTGTGTTCTCTCAAATCATAGACTAGACTGTTAAGTGTGTTTTTTTTCCAGCTCTGTGTCTTCTGTCAATGATTAACACAGTAGTGTGTGTCAGGCGATTCGATTTGCCGACTCTTGTATCCCTCCTGGCGACTGATACTTACCAAGATCACAGTTCATGTGTTGATATGCTGGAAAAGTCTTCGCGATTAAATGAAATTCTGATTTGTTTGGACACCAGTTTGTATATGACGGAAACAAGGTCAACCTCCAACACCAGCGTCCCTGGAGATTGTCTGTTTGTTTTGTTTGTTTTCCATTGGAAATAGTGCACCTCATGACTTAAATCTAAAATTGTGTGTGTGTGTGTGTGTGTGTGTGTGTGTGTGTGTGTGTGTGTGTGTGTGTGTGTGTGTGTGTGTGTGTGTGTTGTGTGTGTGTTGTGTGTGTCCGCGCACACACATGCACGCTCGCCTCTGTGTGAGTACACACACACACACACACACACACACACACACACACACACACACACACACACACACATACACACACACACACACACACACACACACACACACACACACACACACACACACACACACACACAGAGGCATTGTGTGATAAGTAGGATCACCCCGTTTTTACAGATGTTTTTGACCAAGTGAATTGAGAAACTTGCATCGGTGGAGACCTGCTATACTTGCAGCCTTATGGTCTTGACTTTGCAGATCTCCCCAATAAGACAAACATTGAAGTAGTGGACAAATCTGGCTTCATTCCTGACCAATCAGAAAAGTGCATATGATCATTTAGCTTCATACGTTGTGTCTGGTTCTCGTAGCATGGCCCTCAGAGCACAATCCACGCTCAAGGAAGAGAGTTCCATCTCCCCGGGCTCTTCACAGACGTATTTTTTAATAGCACCACGAAGAATGACATCAGCACTGATTACAGTCACCCACACCACTTTTGTCGCCTCTGGAGTGTCAGGTGAAAAATACCCGGATGATCCGGTCAGCTCAGCTGCGCGGCGCATCTCGTGTTGACGGTGCTGCAAGTGGGACGCTTCCGGTGCTGACGGTAGGTGGCGTCATCATGAACGTCATCAACATGGTGGTTTTTTACGCGTCAGGGGTTGTCAGACAGGATCAACCTCTGTCTTTTCAGGTTCGTTTTCGTCCATTTGTTCTTTTTCATTTATTTAATTTGCTCCCCCCCTTTTTTTTTTTTTTTGCCCTACTTTCCCTTTAAATTTTTTTTTTTTTACACCCATTTTTATGTGAAATGCCCCATAGACGTACCCTCTGTGCAAGGACTGCATGGAAAAGGCCCACACTGTTTTTTGGGGAAAGCCCCATGGGTAGGGTTCAAAAAACATGCACTGAACAGCTACCCAAACCCATAAACTATTTTTTTTTAATTTTTTGGGTTACATTTTTGTACAACCAGCAGCAGAAGCAGCACAGCAGAGAAATTAGTAGAAAAGTAGATTATTGGGTAGTAGTAGAAGTAGTAGGAGAAAAAGTAGTGGGTAGTAGTTTTCATTTATATTGAATTTAGGGAAACCTCAACATTTAAAAAAATTGTTTGATGGGATTTTTTTTAGGGCGTATTCGTTTTTGAATTCCACGTTTTTCCCCTTTTTTTCTTTCACTAAACCTTTTTTGTGTGTAATGTTCGTGCATGTGGGGCTATATTTCCCTTTTTTCTGCCTCTGTACATTTGATTTCATTTTTTAAAAAACCCTATTTTTCGTTTATTCGCCCTTTCCCTTTTTCTGGCAAATTTAGTCATGAAATTTTGGGTGCTTTAAAGACTTGTTTCGAAAATTTTTTCATCAGAATCTAAAATGAAAAAGGGAAATATGGCAGGTTTGGGATGACGCGTTTTCACATACAGCACCCTGCGTGAGAAATGGAAAGAAGGGGGAAAGGGTGGGGGAAATTTTGATGAAAAAAATTTGAACGAAATCAAACACGTTTTGGAGGACACGGGAAACGACGGGAAGGGAAGCGAAAGCGGGTAGCTCTTCAGTCGGCACTACCCGGGTAGGAAAGCCCTTGGGGTAAAGCGCTTAGAGTTTGGGTCCTACCCCGGGGAAATAGGCGCTATATAAGTTTTCCAAATGATAATAAAAATAACAAAAAGGGGTGGGTGGGAAGGGGCCCAAACTCACTCCCCCCACTCCCCCTCACATCACCCCTTTCCTTCACTAAAAAATCCCTCAAACCAATTTTATTCCCACAAAAAAAAAGGGCCTTTCCAAGCAAGGCCCAGACTGAGGGAAGGGGAAACAGTTTTTTGTTTTTCAATCTATGGTTTTTGTCAAAATAAAAAATCTCCTAACAGTTTGAAACAGTCCATTTCAAGGATTCGACATAAAATTTTTTTAAACAGGCAAGGGCCAGGGGCAGGGGCGGATTAAAAAAAAGGATTAACGCATAAACTAAACCCCAAAGATATATTTGCAGGCGGCCTGCTTTTCCCCCAACATCTTCACTCTTTTTTGGGACAGGTCACTCCGATAAGGCAGAAAATTTACCTTTTTTATTTTTTAAACGTACTTGGGTTTTGGGGAAAAAAGTGCTAAAGGGAGCTCGGGTAACAGGACAATGATATCATTCCCTTGTTTCCAAAAAGATGGGGTTTTCCGCCTGGATGTTTGGTCATGTAGTCTGATAGGCTGTGGGAAGGGCGGCCCCTGGGGGGTTGGGGTTTTGGGTGACACATACATGACCTAAAAAAAAAAAATCAATCCTGTCCCCCGTTTCCTTTTTTTTTTCCTTCACCATCACCATCACCATCATCACCATAAACACATAAACATCATCATCATCATAAACCTCATAAACATCATCATCACCACATCAATCACATCCATCACCCAACATCATCATCCACCATCACCATCACCACCATCTCACCAAAACATCCCCAAACAACCCTCATAATCATCATCATCATCATAAACATCATAAACATCATCACCACCACCACCACCCCATCCATCATCATCATCATCATCAACCAACATCACCACCCCCACCACCACCCCCACCACCACCCCCACCCCCCACCCCCACCTTTCCATCATTATCATCATAAACATCATAAATCATAAACCCATCTCACCCCCCAAATCACATCATCACCATCCCTAAACATCATCATCATCCCCAAATCCCCAAACCCCCCCATAAACCATGTAAAAATAAACGCACTGTTGAAAGCCCTGGCAGCAGCAGACACGGGTTACATCACCGTTCCAGGGCCCCACCAACTGTAAAACCTGCCCGCTTTTTCAAAACCCTCCCCTTGGAGCCTTCTGGAAGGTAAACATTTAAATCACCTCCCCCCTTCCCCCCCCCCCCCCCCCCTTCCACTTAATAATGGGAAGGGATTTTGAAGATAAACAAAATTCCCTTACCTCACCCCCTTCCCCCTATTGATTATAAGGAGGGGTTTTAAAGGTTTAAAAACTCATTATCTCCCTCCCTCCCCCCTTTTTGGGCACCCCCGATCCCCCCCCCCCCCCCCCCCACCCCCATTGAAATAAAGGAGGGGTTTGAAAAGGAAACACCCCCATCACCCTTTCCCCCAAACCCCCCACCCCTTTTTCAAAGATTAAAGGAGGGCTTATAAAGGGAAAACCCCCCCATCACCTCCCCCCCTTCCCCCCCTTTTTGATGGTATGGAGGGGAAAGGGGTTTTGAAGGTAAACACCCATCACCTTACCCCATTTCCCCCCCTCCTTAATTTATGGTATGGGGGCTTTTTAAGGTAAACATCTCATTACCTCCCCCCATCCCCCCCCCCGGGCCCCCCCCCCCCCCCCCTTTTTGAGGTATGGAAGCTTTTTTAAGGTAAAACACCTCACACCTTACCCCCCTTTCCCCCCCATTCCCCCCCCCCCCCCCCCCCCAGCCCCCTTAAATTTAAGGTAAAGGAGAAACTTTTTAAGGTAAACACCTCATCACCTTAAACCCCCCCCCCCCCCCCCCCCCCCCCCCCCTTATTGGGTTTGGGATGGGGGCTTTTGAAGGTAAACCCCCTCACAAACCCTTTAAACCCCCCCCCCCCCCCTTTTAAGGGTTTTACGGAGGGCTTTTGAAAGGGAAAAAACCTCACACCTTACTCCAATCCCCCCCCCCCCCCCCCTTATTGGGTGGTAAAGGAGGGCTTTTTTAAAGGGAAACACCCCCCATCAAACCCTTTCCCCCCTTCCCCCCCCCCCCCTTATTTATGGGATGGAGGGGTTTTGAAGGGAAACACCCCTCACCTTACCCCTTCCTCCCCCCCTTATTGATGGTATGGAGGGCTTTTGAAGGTAAACACCTCATCACCTTACCCCTTCCTCCCACCCCCTTATTGATGGTATGGAGGGCTTTTGAAGGTAAACACCTCATTAACTCCCCCCACCCCCCCACCCCCCCTTATTGATGGTATGGAGGGCTTTTGAAGGTAAACACCTCATTACCTCTCCCCATCCCCCCCCCCCCCTTATTGATGGTATGGAGGGCTTTTGAAGGTAAACACCTCATTACCTCCCCCCGCCCCTTATTGATGATATGGAGGGCTTTTGAAGGAAACACTTCATTACCTCCCCCACCCCCACCCCCTTTATTGATGATATGGAGGGCTTTTGAAGGTAAACACCTCATTACCTCCCCCCACCCCCACCCCCTTTATTGATGATATGGAGGGCTTTTGAAGGTAAACACTTCATTACCTCTCCCCACCCCCCACCCCCTTTATTGATGATATGGAGGGCTTTTGAAGGTAAACACCTCATTACCTCCCCCCATCCCCCCCCCCCCCCCCCTTATTGATGGTATGGAGGGCTTTTGAAGGTAAACACCTCATTACCTCCCCCCACCCCCCTACCCCCACCCCCCCCCCCTTATTGATGGTATGGAGGGCTTTTGAAGGTAAACACCTCATTACCTCTCCCCATCCCCCCCCCCCCCCCCTTATTGATGGTATGGAGGGCCTTTGAAGGTAAACACCTCATTACCTCCCCCACCCTTATTGATGATATGGAGGGCTTTTGAAGGTAAACACTTCATTACCTCCCCCACCCCACACCCCTTTATTGATGATATGGAGGGCTTTTGAAGGTAAACACCTCATTACCTCCCCCACCCCCACCCCCTTTATTGATGTATGGAGGGCTTTTGAAGGTAAACACTTCATTACCTCTCCCCACCCCCCACCCCTTTATTGATGATATGGAGGGCTCTTGAAGGTAAACACCTCATTACCTCCCTCCACCCCCCCCCTTTATTGATGATATGGAGGGCTTTTGAAGTAAACACTTCATTACCTCCCCCACCCCCCACCCCCTTTATTGATGATATGGAGGGCTTTTGAAGGTAAACACTTCATTACCTCCCCCACCCCCACCCCCTTTATTGATGATATGGAGGGCTTTTGAAGGTAAACAGAGAATGTAAATATCTATGTTCAAGACCACCCATCTTATTTTGCACGAAAACCCCCTTTTTCACATACAAATCACGTCCATCTCATGTCAGTTTTGGCCAAAATTAACACCTTTTCACAAACAAAATTAACACACAAAAACCTCCAAAAATCGACGTAATTGTCAATTTAAAATGGGGGGTTTCCGTGCAAAATAGGATTTGGTGATCGTGAACATAGATATTTACATTCTCTCCAGGGACATAAAATCTAAGTTTAGCAAAAATAAGTTTAGCAAAATAAATACTATTTTTTGTTAACTCACTGTGTTTGGGGGGACAACTTGCAGCTCTTCACGAACAAAGGATCTTTTAGGGCAGGCTTTTTAGCAGAAAGAGTCTCTCTTAAATAATATACGGGAGGGGTTGTTTTCATGATTCTTTCAACTTCATATACATCTATGCTCCATATAGGATCTGTAGCTCTAATTCTAACATCGCCCTCTGCCTCTCCAGGAGCATACAAGTATCTTACTTTAGGCCAAACGGCAAGAGTTTTTGAGTCCCCTGCACATCTTCAGTAATGCTAATTTTTTTAATTTGATTGCGTTTACTGGTTTAAGACATGTTGCTTTAAATTCTTCAAGAGAATGTAAATATCTTCGTTCAAGACCCCCCATGTTATTTTGCACGAAAACCCCCTTTTTCACATACAAATCACGTCCATCACATATCAGTTTTGGCCAAAATCAACACCTGTTTCACACTAAGATTAACGCGCCAAAACCTCTAAAATCGACGTAATCGTTATTTTAAAACGGGGGTTTTCCGTGCAGAATAGGATTTGGTGATCTTGAACAAAGATATTTACATTCTCTCCAGGCACATAAAATCAACTAAACATTTATATGGCTTGACAGTTTTACCCCAGACCGGTTTCAATCAATATTGATTGCCCGGGCTGCCTTGCATGCTCCGCTACACAGGAGCTCGCACCTCACGTGTGCGCGTTCAACCAATCGACAGGGAGGTATGACGTCATTTCTGCCGGGGAGAAAGATCGAGCGTGAGGCTAGCTCATTGTTCAGGAGACGAGCCACCAGTGAAGACGCATTTAATGAGAGCCTTGCTTCGTTTCCAACCCGGTCAAAATTTAAATCTTTTGGAATTAAATCAAAGGAAAACGTGAAATGACAGTAAGTGAACTAGACGATTTTTACGTAATTGTTTTGTAGAGCAACTTGATAATGAACCGATCGACGAAGGTTCTTTTTATGAAGCTGAAAAACATGGCTGAAATTACGCCTGTTTACTGAAAGATGGTTCTGAGATCAAAGCTGAAAATCGTAAAACTCTTCGGCAATCTTTGCTTTTAGGCCCATTGGCTTAAAGAACAAAAACTCTTTTCAAACAATCAACCCAAAAGCGTCCTGGATAATTATTTGAAAACTGAAATTCAGATGAACCCAGACCGTAATCCTCCCAAGCCCAACCAAGCATGTCTACAAGCTAAAGAGATGCCAGCGCTCCAGCCATGGTCAGTCAAAGGTCATGATAGCAATCCTCACAACCCAACCCAAGCGTGTCTACCAGCGCTCCAGCCATGGTCGGTCAAAGGTCATGAGAGGGAGGGAAAAACCCCTTGTCAGCGCTCCAGCCATGGTCGTCAAAGGTTACCTGCTGACACTTCGATTCTATGACTTTGTATATAATGAAAATGACTTTTTTTTTTGCTGTTGTGACTTCGCTGTTTTGCTGCTGTGGTTACCTGCTTCATCTTCATCTGCTTCGCCGTTTTGCTGCTTTAAGGCTGACTATTCAGGCGGTCGCTGAGAGACCTTTGAAAGAGATCCTGTGATTATTCATTCAGGACTTTGATAAGTGCTTTCGCAGCTGTCTCGAATTACGTCGTTCAAGTGTGAACAACAAAAAAGCCCCTTCACATTCCCCTGCAAGCACCTCCTTATCTATTGTGTATGTGTTTGTTTGTTTGTTGTTTGTTTGTTTGTTGTGTGTGTGTGTGTGTGAGAGAGGAGCGTTTTGTTCTTCAAAGCAGTGCAGTAAACTAGGTCAAAACGACCTGCTATTGATTGACATAGTTAATTAAACCACACATGCCCCACCCCCTGCCCACGCACGCACATATAATAAAATAACTTCTTCTGATTCTTACACAAAACGAGAGAAATAAAGGGGTGATCGTGAATGAAGATATTTAAATTCTCTCCCTATAATATAAAAATCTAATGATTTACAGCACGCTCTTCTACTTCTAACACCATAATAAATTAGAACAAACAACTGGCTCTCCATTTTGGTTATTTTATTTTTACATCTAATGAATTTATAGACCCCTCAATTAATTCTTTAAATTGACTGTTTCCGTCAAACTTATATGACTGATAATCGCAAAATCCTGCCGTAATTGCCGGCAGTGCTCGTAAACAGTAAGATGGCTGGCCATTAAACAAATTAGTATTTGTTTTTAACTGTTGTAAATGGCATACAACATTGGGTTCATGAGAAAATCGGCTGGTCTACTGCCTGCATACTCATAAAGACCGCTTTTTAAGTGCATATGCGTTTTAATATGATATGTTTCACCATTATCATAAAAGCCTAAAATTCGAGCAAGGCTTTCGAGGAAAAACGTACTCCCTTTTTTTCTTCAAGTTCTGGAAAATTCATAGTAATTATAAGATTTGCCTCATTAATTTTAACTTAATGCCAAATTGCTAAATACTTCTCTTAAAGAACAAAAGCCGTAGTAGCCATCGGGTATTTTTAAACTTTTAATAGATTGCCTTGTTCGTCCTTAACATCCGCCATTTTATTCTTGACTCTTTCAGATATGTTAACCCAAATAACTTAAAACCAATTTCTCTGGGGGCAATTCTACAACTCCTGCGCCAATTGGAATTGGGTACGTTAAGAACACACGTTTTTTTGTTGGGTTTATAGAAAATGTACATCTTTTTTATAACATTTAAAAAAACTTATTTAAAAATGGTAGCATTTAAATATAACGAAAGCGCTATTAACGTCCGCGGACTGGGCCCTTACTACTTTTCTAATACGCTCTTCTACTTCCAGCTCTATTAATAAATCAGAACAAACAACCAGCTTTCCGTCTTGGTTAGTTATTTTTACATCCAATGAAATTTATAGTATCCCAAATTAATTCTTTAAATTGACTGTCTCCGTCAAACGTAATAAACTGATAATCGCAAACCCCTGCCCTAGTCGGTAGTAAAACCTTTACAACTGTAGACGGCAGCCAGCAAACAAATTAGCACATGTTCTTAACTGTTGTAAATGAACATACAACATGGATTTACGAGAAAATCAGAAAGCCTTTAAATTGATAAACATCTTCTCTTGTACTAAATCTATAATCTTTTCCACTATTGTGAAAGCCTAAGATTTTAGCAAGGCCTTTAGGGAACGTTGTACTCTCTTCTTTCTTTCTTTTAGTGGAAAATTCATAGTAATTCTGAGGGTTGCCTTGTTAATTGTTAACAATATATCATATTCGCTAAATACTTCTCTTAAAGAACAAAAGTTGTAGTAACCATCGGTATTTGTATATGACTTATTTGATTGCCTTGTTTGTCCTTAACATCTACCCAGTTATTCTTAGCCCCTTCAGATATGTTAACCCACATAACTTTAAACCCAATTTCTCTAAGGGCAACCCTATAATTAACCTCGCCTATTGTCAATTGGGTGCGTTAAGAACACCTTTTGTTTTGTTGGTTTATATAGATGCGCATCTCTTTTATAACTATTTAAAAAAACTAATTTAAAAAATGGTAGCATTTAAATATATTGAACATGCTGCTTACAATGTAGAGCGTTTTATAACCCCAAATCTTTGGACTTCAGTTTACTAACCATTGCAGTAGACGAATCATATGGCTTCCAAGTCAGACTTGTAAACCCACTAACTAGATATTTAAATCCGCCAATAAAGAGTGACAGAGTGCCATCAGCATGGTCATCTCACCCTATGGCTTTTTTTCAGAATCAGTTAAGTTTTGCCATTTACTGCGCAACTACTGGCTGCGGTTTTCATATGCAAACCATTTAAACCACCCCAATCTTTTAGTAAGGTCAGTATATAACTTTCATGTTTATTACCAGTACAGGCGAATACTAACTGAACTGCAAGTGCCACTCCCTAACGACAACGCGTTTAATCCATTTAAAAGCCCAATGGACAATAATGCATATGAAAGAATCTGCAACGAATTTAACATTGATCCTTCAACTGATTTTAGACAAAAGTTAGACCGCAATCATGGGTTAGGCACATTGTATTTGTGGGGCGAACGTAGAGAATATACTTATGACTACTGGCCTGGCCACACCTCTTTTCAACCAGACAAACAAGTATCGATTAGGGTCAATTGAACAAAAACATCCTAATGCTTGGACAACATTATCTTAGATAAAAGTAAAGGCCAAACAATGCCAGGAGTGCAAAGACTTAATGACTCCATAAGGACATACGTTTGGTGTGTATTAGGAGCGCAAGCACAGACCAAGTCTAGCATAGTTGATCAATCTACAGGCTTTGATGCCAGAAAACAATTTCTAGCTAATTTAGAAGATGCTATTAACTCAGCTTTTGATTTTCCTGCAAGCATACAAAGGTATCAAGATGTTCTTACACATGCTAGGTCAAAGGTTGACTTTGTTGTAGGCTATGGATTATACATGCTACCCTCTGACCTTAGACTACAGATTGGCATGATACAGAATTATAACAATGAAATCCTCATAGCTGGAGACGACCAAAACTTAGGGCAAAATAAATGCTTAAGCACAAGGCCCCCTCCATCCATTTTAAAGAAAGAACCTAGCCCTGAAGAAGGCGATCCAGTTATAAACACCCCACAGCCAGAAAGCAGCCCAGAAAGCACTCCACCTGTTAATTTTACCTCACACTGACAGCCATACTAGCGAAAAGACAGCCCTCGTTGTGTTTTTAACTTTTACTGGATTAGCCATACTTTATTTCACTAAAGATTAATCCAGCAGCTAGCACCCCCAGCGTCCACAGATGGTCAGCCATATAACCAGCAACTTGCCTAAGTAGACAAAACCCAACTAACAACACTGCCTATTATGCCAGGCAGAGCAATCAAGCGCTTTGGTTGCTAACTTCTTTAATAGGTTTGCTAGATGATGCAATTGTTTTCTAATCCAACTTTTACCAGGGTTGAGGTGTTGGAGGCGCTACTGCTCCCGGTTGGCGCCCTACCTGTTAAAGCATAAACAAGTGTAGAGATAGCCCAAACCCAACAGCCGTTAATATGCTAACTATTGTAATCCCTTGTTCTCTGAACAGAGTCCTTATTCTTTCAGCTAGCGTAGTGTTTTCATAAAGTGTTCTGTTTATAGTTTCTCTGATTCTGTTTGTGATGCTAGCTGCGCTCTGTTAGTAGACAGCACTTCTAATCTGCCGCCCTTGTAGCATTAAAACTTGTATTTTCTGCTGTATTCTAGCTTTTTCTTCTCGCCCTAAATTGTTATCATCTGCATCAGCGAGTTTATTTTTTTCTTCTTCTATCTCTCTATCTAGCTCACCAAGTTTTGCCAAATTGTTTTTTTGTTCACCCCTTATTGTCCGTAGAGCAGCATTAAGCCCCAGGATTTCACGCATAGGCAATGGAGAATTGTCAATTGTTTTTAACTGTGTCCTCATTAAAACTCGTTTCAATTTCTGCTATTGCTTCATCTGTTCTTGGCCCTAAATCTTGAAAAGAGGCCATTTCTATTTCAGATCGTGTTGGCAACTCTTGCCCCAAGTTCTGTAAAAGACTAACAGCCTCAGGCCTTAAATTTAAAATGTTTAATCGCCTTTGGTCAGCAACAGGGATCCTCTGTCTAATTGTGTTTTAGTTTTAAAAACTTAGTTGGGTCTGGCTTTGTAGTAACTCTTACAAAATTTCCTCTGCTAGTTTTTTATATGCAGATGGTTGCTTTTATCCATCTTAAAATCAAAAGGACTATGGCCTTCTGGCGGTTCTAGTCCTAAGCTTATGTAGAATGAGTTAATTCTATTTGTTAATAGTTCTGCACGAGATGCGCTAACTGAAGGGGGGTTTTCTGCTTCTTCTAATGAAGGGATTGAAGAACCCTCTGCTGCTCTTTCAAGTTCTTCGCGCAATGAAGGACCTAATTCTGTTTCATCTTCTTCAAATGAAGGGCCTGGCAGATCTCTTTCTTCTTCAGAAGGATTAGGCGCGTCAAAATCTTCATCCATATTTTTTATTTATATTCTTTTTTGTTTTATAAAAAATGAACTCATATGGTTGTTGACCTCGATCCATACAGAAAAGAAAGGAACCCCATGGTGTAAAAGGTATAAGGCAGACTGTAATTACTGTAAATACTCCATCAACAGTTCAGCCTAGACAAACTTTAATAGTAAAGTTCCCTGATCTTGGCGCTGGCGATGTTTATAATGCCAGGCACTGCTAAAACTATCATTCAAAATAGATATTTTCATCGACAGATCCTAATGCTACTGTTGTTGCTAATTTGGGCAGGGCAATCGTTAAACATATGGTAATCAAACTGAGGTAGAGAAGTCTTTGTACTAAGCGAGGCAGACATTTTTGCCCTCTATTCTGATTTATGGCTGCCTAAAAAGGAAAGAAAAGAGAAAGTTTATCAGGAATACAAAGCCCAAACGGTCTCAAGCACAGGCTTAAAGCGGGGGATGCAAAGGATGATGTTAAAGATGAGCAGTAGCAGAAGCATTTGGCAACAGATTCTGCATCCCTCTAGATTTTGAGCTGTTAAAGACGCATATGCCATATTACCAAGGCGCACTAAAAGAAAAACTTACTTATGAACTGACATTTAATCCTAGCGATTCTGTTGTTCTGTCTGAAGACCCCGAAGCTAAATACACAGTTAGTGACATTTCTCTTGAGTTTGATGTTGTTACTAACCCTGAACTGGCCAGAACAATCTTAACCCAGTATAAAAAAAAACAGTTTTTATTATGAAAGAGTTATACACTCCACTACAGAAAAATAAAACAAGCGAGACACTCTTTGGAACATACATCTAAATCAGTCTCTGAAGTCTTTAAAAGGAATTTTGTTTTTGTTTACTGAAGAAACAACTCCTTTTCATAGAGAATCAGAAGCGTTTTATAATCCAAAAATTGAGAAGGTCGACTGTGCAATAAATGGCAAGTCTGATCAGCTGTATTCGGGTCGCGGACTTTTACCTCACCAACCTTCGATGAAATAAGAAAGTTGTTCGCTGGAGGTAGGCAAAGAGATCCTGCAGTTGATCGAGTATGTAAAAAACTTCGCCTTTATGATGTAAACTCGAAGACTACTTAATAACTAAATATGGGCTGTGGCTGGATTTTAGATCCACATTTGACAACAGATTGTTTGGAAGTGGAGAAAGGGTAGGCAAGATGGTATAAAAATAAATATTCACAAGAAAGCAGACGGAAACGCCCCAATACAAATGCATGTTTTTATGGTTTGTGATGCTCAGTTAAACATTGAAGAAAACAGGCTAAAAGACGTGGCTTATTAAAATGCAGAAGAAATATTTTAAAAAAACAGATGGATAGTTTGAAGTTTCTGCCTAAAGATCCGCACTGTTCTCTTATCTGCGGGATTACTGGGTGTGGGAAAAACTATCTTCGTACTTGATTTGTTACAAACAATATACAGGTTTCATTACGAGTACATGTTATATTCTGCACAACCATTAAGCACAACAAGTCTTACAAAGAAAGGAAGTTTATTTGGACAGACGAGAATATATTTCTAGTTGATCCCAGCGACAAGCTAAGCGACTGTTTAGAATATTACTATAGAGAGAATGTAAATATGCGGGGTCAAGACCCCCCATCTTATTTTGCACGAAAACCCCCTTTTCACATACAAATCACGTCCATCACATGTCAATTTTGACCAAAATCAACACCTGTTTCTAAACAAAATTAACACCCCAAAACCTCTAAAATTGACATATTTTGCACATTAAAACGGGGGTTTCCATGCAAAATAAGATGGGTGATCTTGAACAAAGATAATTACATTCTCTCC
>CM031614.1:6132969-6145990 GCA_018398815.1 Conus ventricosus
CTTTTACCTTCCTAGAAAAGGAGACATTTATCAAGTTATTTAAAGCATTTGTTAGACCTCATCTCGAATACGCTAATGTAATTTGGAGTCCCCATCTCAAGAGACAGTCAAAAATGATAGAAAATGTACAAAGGCGAGCTACTAAAATCCTGAAAGAATGTAGGAATTTAAACTATAAAGAAAGATTACACTATCTCCAATTACACTCACTGAAAGGAAGGAGGATCAGAGGAGACCTGATCCAATTTTTTAAAATATTCCATAATTATGATGATGTCAATGTGCATGCGCTTTCAAATTCTCAGAAGTGGATTGCACAAGAAATAATGAAGGCAAGATTTTTATTAGACATTGTCATACTAACAAAAGAAAGTCTTGTTTTACCTTCAGAATTGCTAATTATTGGAATGCACTGCCTACTAACACCAAATATGCACCTGATATCAACAGCTTTAAAAAACTCCTAGATGAAGACCCTAAATTGAAAGATGTTTTCTTTAGTGTGGATTGAATGTAATGTTATTTATGACAGGCATGCAACCAGACCGAACTTAAATTGAAAAATAATGAGGGACGCAATAGCCGTAAGGCCTAAGGCTAAAAAAAAGCCGGTCCCTATTACTACTACTACACTACTAACTACTACTACTAAAATTGATAGATCTAGAAAGGACTCGGCCAGCATAGGAACACAGACAGAGCCCTTCCACTACCTCTCCTATGCAGAAGTGGCTAGGATCTCAACACCGTCGAGAACAACTCCTCGGGATGCTCTGTCTGTCGAAGCAAACAAAACAGAAAAAAAAGCAGAATAGAAATGTACAGCAATGTGATAAAAACAACAAAATAGAAGAAAATGATAACGTAAACAAAAATGACGTCAAAGCTTCTTTGCGTCACAAGCCGAAGTCTAAGGAACAGTGCAAGAAAAATGACAACAATAACTTTAAGGCCGAGTCCAGAGACAAACACAACGTCAATGATTTAAAGGCCAAGTCCCGAGAGAAACCAATTCCAACATTAAAGGGCCTTCCCAACATTTTGTATATAAATGACCCTGTCATAAAGAAAGTCAACACAAACAGACTAGGGAGGTCCTACGGATGTAACCTGCATCAGAGAAATGCAAGAACAATAAAGGACATCAAACCAGCAGTGGTCAAAGCAAGTGCATCTGTCAAGACACCTCCTGATGCTTTACTCTTACATGTTGGATCGAAGGACCTAGAAACAAAATCAGCAGCAACATGTTCCGGAAGAATGGCAAAGTGCGTAAGGAGTATCAAAAAAGAAAACCCTGATCTGGCCATCATAATCAGTAAGATGGCTCCTACATCGGACCCCGACTTCAATATCAAAGGGGACTTGTACAACGCACTTTTGGTGTCAGAGCTGAATGATGACAAAAACATCACCTTCATCACTCACTCCAATCTACAAGCCACCCGCTTCAACCTCCGTGACGGCTACATCCCACTGCCACAGGAGCTAGCATCCTAGCGGGGAATATTGGCCGGCATCTGAGGAACCTCTTCTGGGAACGGCCCCGAAAGACAGGCGACGTCCCCGGGTACCTGCGCCCCACTCCCTTCCCTGGATTCCTTCTACGGCTCTGCCGGGTCCAATGGGTTCAATGTTTTATACAACTGTGACATTTTTTGTTGCTTTTTTCGGAACAAACGCAGCATACCAGCCTACTTTGTGTGTAGCTAAGCTCCAATGTGTTGAAGCAAAATATCTTTATTTGTTTATTATCTTTTTTTTTTAACATGAAATTCAACAACAATAAAAAAAATACTGCAGTGGCATTGCCGCTCTCTCCATTCTAATATTGACTGCTTAGGGTCAGTTTTTAGTGTCATCTGACTGCCACGTTCTTTTTATTCCAGTCTGTTAGTATCAGTAAGAACAAACTACCGAAAATTGGAACAGTACTATTATCTACCAGTGTAGATACAGATAAAAAATGGTGACAGAGTAAATTGTGCTATCTATATTCACACTGGACTACAGTAATTGTGACAAGCAATCACCTGTGCCTGGGGGATTACAGGGGATTTTTCATGTGCTGAAAACTGTCAATTTTCGGACTCCTTAAAAGTAAACTTTTGCTTCTGTATATTTACCTAAGGGTCCAGATGAAGCTAATACGAATGGATAAAAAACCCATCAAGAATGATAATGGTAAATGGTAGTAGGAGGGGATTTTAATGCCCCTTCCCCTTTCTGGGAAAAAGATCACAGTTAGTAGTAAAGGTTTGTGGAAAATTTTTGTAGACTCAACTTTATGTTTACTCAATGATGGTTCTTATACCAGAGTTCCTGATAAAACTACACATAGACCTACTGCTTTTGATTTAATTTTTGGGTTTCACCTAAAATGGCTTTGTCGTGTGCATGGAAACTTATAGTGAAACTCTTGGAGTGATCACATCCCCAATCATTATTACAATCAATCAGCCCCCCGATTTTGAAGACACAAAACCTGATGATACAATCCCAAGATTGGTTATAAAAAGCCAAATGGTCTCAATTTTACGACACACTTAAAGATCTAGACAAAACGCTTGTCCCCAGACAAATGATATGATACAATGTATGACCGTTTCTGTTCTAAAAGTGTCTGGTTCATGTATTCCTAAATTGAAGAATCAGGTTCAAAGGGGGGGTAAACATCTCGGTAATGTTTGGTGGACTGAAAATTGCGATAAGGCAGTTAATGAGAAAAAACGGTTATTCAAGGAATACGTGCACACCAAAAAGTCAAGATAAGAAAATTGTAGATAAAAAAAGTAAGGAAATGAAACACTCAAATGTACATAGTAATAGAGTTATGGAACAAGCCAAAAAGGAATTTGGGATATTTTTTGCAAAAGAAACACATTCGATCATAAAGATAGTAGAATGGTATGGAAACAGATAAAAACGATGAAAAATGGAATCAAACTCCCAGAATATCCTATCATTCCTTTATAATAACAGTTACCATCACCCACAGACAAAGCAGAAGCGTTTGTCGACCAGTTTGCTAAAGTAAGCAGGTAGATGGTTGTCCCGAAAACCAAAGAAAACTCAGAGAGGATAAAGAATGTACCCAAAGTCTTTAATGATTTTCTGATAATGACAAAAGCGACATCAACGCCCCAGTAACATTACAAGAGGTGAAAGACGCCATAGATTCTCTCCCAAACAAAAAGACAGCTGTTGGGATTGACGCCATTTCAAATGAAATGATTAAGCATTTTCCAGACAAATGGATAAGCATTTTACTTAACATATTTAAAAAATGCTGGAGCTCAGGTCATTTGCCACAAATATGGAAAGAATCAGTAATAGTACCGATTCACAAGGAAGGTAAACTGAAAGAAAGTATAGATAGTTACAGACCTATTTCATTAACTTCTCATGTCTGTAAACTTTATGAAACAATTGTTTTAAATAGAATAAACTACTTTTGTGAAAAGAACAAAGTTATCCCAACAAACCAGGCAGGTTTTCGAAAGGGTAGAAGTGCTATTGAACACTTGGTCAAACTTACCACTCAAATTAAACATCAGTTTTCCAGAAGAAAATGTTTACTAGCAACCTTTTTTTATATCACTAAAGCTTACGATCAAGTATGGCACTTTCGTTTGCTTTATAAACTCAAAGAGATTGGATTATCAGGAAACGTTTCTTCACTGCCACAGTATAATAGCACATTTGAAAATCTGTCTGCCGTGGTAAAATTGAGCTTTTGGGTAGGTTCAATGAAATGGTTACTGCTCACTTATTTCTTGACAGATCTCTTTGATTTTTTGCATGTTTTGTTGTTATGCATTTGTCTACAATGTTCTATCAAAATGGCTTGATTATGTTGATAATTAGTATAGCAGAAATTGACATAATTATAAAAATTGTACCAAAAATAACAGTTTTCGAGTGTACACAAACACATTGCGCCAAACAGAATGAGTCAAAACACTGAAAAAGTGGTCTTACTACTTATTGAATATCAGCACTAACACATGAAAGTCATATAAATCCCAAGGAATGTTGTTCTTGATGATAATCTGCTCATAATTGGGGTACTATTATTTAGGTAAAAAGGGCATAATCATGCTTTTCGCGGTATGTTCACTAACATGTACATTACTCATTTATTTGTTGAGTTATTTGTTAGATTTTTTGTGGATTACTTACTTATACCCTTGTCTACAATTTCACATCATTCAATATTGGTTTTGTTGGTTATGATGATGGTTCACACTAATAACATGTGATAAAACAGTTTTTGTTTTGGTTTCAATGTGAGAGTTTTAGAATAATTGAGCACATAAAACCCCACTAAACACAACAAAAATACCTTTTGGTGTTAGCTCAACAACATTACAAACACCTGGGATTCATATTGTTGTCAATAAATCTCCCTCTGTGTAACAATCTGTCTGTTACTGGGGGTACCCAAATTCTCCTAGAAAGGGGCATAATTTTACTATTTGGGGTAGGCTCAGTACCTCAATTACTGCTTATGTATTTCTTTACATATGACTTAGATTTTATGGCTTCTCTTTCCTTATACTACAAACTTTGATGCTATATAACAATAATGTTGTTTTGTGAGCCATTAGGGGATGGACAGGGATACATATATTGGTGGTTTCACAAAAAGAACAGTTTTCAGGTATACATAAACAAATTGCACCATATAAAATCAGTGTAAACAATGAAAAAGTGATGTGACTAATTGTTCAACATCAGCACTAACACATGACAGTCATATAAATCCCAAGGAATGTTGTTCTTGATGACAATCTGCTCATAATTGGGGGTACTATTTGTTGGGTAAGAAGGGGCATAATCATGCTTTTCACGGTATGTTCACTAACATGTACATTATTCACCCATTTGTTGAGTTATTTGTTAGATTTTTGTGTGGATTACTTACTTATACTCTTGCCTACAATTTCACATCATTCTATATTGGTTTTGTTTGTTATGATGATGGTTCACACTAATAACATGTGATAGCACACACACACACACACACACACACACACACACACACACACACACACACACACACACACACACGCATACATACAGTTTCCACACACACACACACACACACACACACACACACACACACACACACACACTACAAACACACACACACACACACACACACACACACACACACACACACACACACACACAGAGAGTAAGCAGACCCACAGTTGAGCACACAACACACACACACACACACACACACACACACACACACACACACACACACACACATGCATACACACAAACAGCTTCCACACACACACACACACACACACACACACACACACACACACACACACACACACACACACACACACATTACACATATGCACAAACACACACTAACAGTATCACACACACATGAATGTAAAAACACCACAATGATACAAAACAAAAAAACTGCTGTGGATGAGTGCTTCTGTATTATACAAAATGAACAAACTTATATGGAAAACTTGCATTCAGAAATAAATAATGCTTAGGCGAGTGCGTGCGTGCACACACACACACACACACACACACACACACACACACACACACACACACACACACACACACACACACACACACACCTCTCTCCCACACACACACACACACACACACACACACACACACACACACACACACTCACACACACACAGTCCTACCTATCTATACAGTCACTGTTTGCCATAATTGTAGTTTCAGTAGGAAATGGGGCAAAGAAGAGAAATACAGAAAATGAATAGTCAAGGAATGAAGAATCATGTAGTAAAAACAAAAACAAAACAAAACAAACCAACAAAAGAAAAAAGAGCTACTTGCCTGAAACCAGTGTCTGGTCATGAAGGAACTGAAGACTGGAACTTTGTACAGCTGAAAATTGGCACAGTTGACTTGCAGACCAGAATTCCCAGTCAAAACAACTGCCATTCTTTGATCAGCCGTTGCTGACCACGCCCCATGCCACGCCCCCGGCCCCTTCCACGGGACCTTCACCGTCGTTCTGAACCCGTACCATGTCCACCACCCCGTTCGTCAAGAAAGGAGGGGTGCAGTGTTCGTTCACGGCACGCGTTCGGCAATTTCCGCTTCGTCGCCCACTTGACGGCGCTTTCTTTACTGATGTGTTGTGTACAGAACAGTGAAGCCACGTCATCACCAGCATGTATCTCCGATAAAAGTGATAGTCTTCTTCTTCTTCTTCCTAAAATACTGGTTCACTCAAAAACGAGTAGGTCACCAGCGCGCATATTAAAAAAATAAAATAAAATAACATAAAACAGTGCGACTCTGACTGATGGCCCCTGGAGCAAATTGGCAACAAGGGTCGCACTCGATTTAAAAGCAATGGCCAAATTCAGGCCCAGGTGATAATAAAATATCTGGGAAATAAAAATAGAAAATCATCAATATGCAGATCTCAAAACTGTCGAATCAATTTGTCCCTTGAATGAGATAGTGCTGATCCCATCCGTCTCCTCCTCATCGCTATATCAGGATCCGATCCTCAAAGGTCTTCTTCATCACTCTCTTGATACTTATAACGTCATCTAAAATATCAAGGCAGTGGACGCTTGGAAACGGGACGCGTCGACGAAGTGCTAGTTGAGCTCATCTTGACTATGCTATCAGCTGTGACCTCTCAACTCGCAATTTGCATAACATGTGGTCACTGGCTGCTCGCAGAAGGGAAAGGGCGTTCCTTGACAACCATAGAAGAGGTGAGAACATTTTAGAGGTCGTCTCCCAAGTAGATTTTTCTGCTTTCTGTTTCGAAGTTAGGACGTGACACACACGTCGGGGCGTAGCGGTTTTCTGTTTCTGCGCTTTCTGACGTGCGTTACACGTTCCAGGCAGGGAAGGGGAAACTTCTTTGAAATAGATATATTAGAACGAAGGTAGGGAACTCCTATTCTACGAGAAGAAAATTACACATGGGTATTCCTCAGGGTCTGTTATTGCCCCTTTACGTTTAGTATTCTAATGTACGATTTACCCTCAAAGATTGCTAAAAATAAGAACTAGCCCAATATGCAGATGACATATGCATATGGATGAAAGTGACATTAAAAAAAGTACATCTGTCAGATCACAAAACTATATTTAAAAAGTTATATCAAAAAGAACTAAATACCTTTTCTGATTATATGACTGAAAATGTTTGCAAATATCAACTGAAAAAACACACATGATGTTATTTAATGCTGGATCTGATCCAGTTAATATGCCTTTATTTCAAGTCAACGGCATACCCATTAAATATACAAAAATAGTTAAATTCCTTGGAGTAAATTTAACATCAAAGTTGTCATGAAATTTCCATATAGAGCATGTTCTAACAAAAGCTCGAAAAACTTTAAATCTATTAAAGATTATAAGCAAACATGCTTGGGCTCAGGACACAGTTACTCTTTTGCACCTTTCTACTGCACTGGTTAGATCAAATTAACGTATGCACAAGAGGTGTTTTTCAGTGCACCCAAATACTTACTGAAAAAACTTCAAAGTATTGATTCCAAAGCATGTAAGATAGCCATGGGACTACCAGTTCATGCCTCTTGTACAAAAGCATACAGTGCTGCTGGGATATTACCACTGGAAGAATATAGAATCTTGCATGCACCAAATTTGTTATACGAAGTTCTACTATAGACAACAATATAGGTCATGAAATAAATATCAAATCGGACACTGATTTTCCCAAAAGGGCTAAAAACATATCATCTCAAATGACTCTAAGAACATATACTTCCTCGATTTTAGGGGGTCATGCCGCTGTTCCCCAGGTTCTTTGTTCCCCAGTCTCTATATTCCCCAGTCCCGGTGTTCCCCTCAAGAAAAAATCGAAATTCAGTCCCTAAGTTCCCCAGTTTCGTTGTTCCCCACCCTGTGGCGATCCTGCTGTTCCCCATTCCCGCAAATCCCCGGTCCCGGTGTTCCCCAGTCCCGGTGTTCCCCAGGCCCGCTGTTCCCCAAGTTTTTGCCGTTGGTGGTGTTGGTGGGTTTTGCTGACTTAAACGTTGTTACTGTTGTTTTCATTGCTATAGGCGAGGCAATGGGAGGGCGGGGTGGGAGGGTCGGGGTATTGGGGTGGAGCGGGAGGGCCGTAGAAGAGGGGTTTCATGTCGACTGGACAGCGCTGGAACCAGCAGGTCAGCACTTGCATGACCCCATCAGGTCTGTGTAGACAGTCTAAAAGTAAAATGGCCCGTTGCGAAAGAAAAGGTGTAGCTCACGCAAAGTGTGATATAAAGGGATAGGAGTTCAAAGCGTAAAAAGAAGCACATCACTGTCAAAACCCTTTTCTGGCGTCACAAATTCATGCTTTCCGTTCTAGAATCATACACGATCGAAATATTCCGTTTTTCTTACTGATTTGACCAAGCAACTCACCGCGAAATTGTTCGCAGACGACAGAAGCGCGATGACACTATCCAATGTCCTGGTTGAAATGGGAACAACCTGAGTTGACACGCGTGGGCACGTGCAACTCTCTCTCTCTCTCTCTCCCTCTCTCCTCTCACTCTTCTCTCTCTCTCCTCTCTCTCTCTCTCTCCTCTCTCTTTATAAATATATATATAATATATATATATATATATCTCTCTCTCTCTCGGTGGGGAGGGAGGGGGGTGGGCATGTACATTTTTCCCCCTATTATTTTGTTTACCTTGGATGTGCCCGGCGCAACCTCTCCTTGTACAGTAGGGCCCGTACTGGCGCTAACGTGCATTGAAATCGGTTTGGGGAACAGCGCTACTGGGGAACAGAGAACCTGGGAACACCGTACGGGAACAGCGGCACGCTTTTTAGGTCGGGGAACATCGACACTGGGGAACAGAGACACGGGAACAGCGCTACTGGGGAACATAGAACCCGGGAACACCGGCACGCTCCCGATTTTAGAATCCTCAGATATCAAACTAACATCTATTGCAAAAAGATCTATTGTGTCTCCTATCCCTCCCTGGAAACTGGTACGAGCACATTTTGATATTGAGCATACAGATTTAACAAAGGCTGAAATTCTAATTTGTTATTATCCAATATGAAAATGCATTTGCATGATCACTATTCCAACCATTTTAAGATATACACTGATGGATCATTAATCAATGAATATGCAGGTGCAGCATATATTATCCCAGGCCTTAACAAAGAAAAGTCATATTATCTGGGGAAAAACAAATCTATTTCACTGCCGAGTTAACAGCTATAACTATGACCTTAAAGTTTGTTGTTGATTACCCGCAAAATTTATTTAAAGTTGTTTTATGTGTAGATTCTAAGTCAGTTCTTACTGCAATGAAGAATTTTAGATTAAAAGTTCGACCTGAGATGATCACTGAAATAAATAACAGTCCATTTCCTCTCAGTTAGAGACACTGAAGTAACATTTCTTTGGGTGCCTTCCCACTGTGGTTATATTATAATGAAAAGGTTGATGTTCTGGCAAAGAGAGGAGCAAAACGATCTTCAGATTCACATTTTTTAAACTTCTATATGTCATGCAAGAGTGCTATACTTTGGCGGAAAAATGCAATTTTCTAATTTTCATTTGACAGAAAGAGAAACTGGGTGCTTTGGTTTACACGATGAAATGAAAAATATTCATGAAAAGTTAAGTAATGTCGATCAAAACATTATCGTAGACGACAGATAAGTTCCTTGATCTGTAGATGGAAACTGGATTGTTTTAAAACAAAGTATGTCAAAAATATACATTGTATATGTGGTCATAGCATATCAGCTGATCACATTCTTTCGTGTAACTTAATGAAAAAATTCATTCCAAATATGTCTGTACAGCCTATTCAAAATGTTTTCCTGTCAACAAGTGAAACATATCTTTTCTTTTTACACTTAGCTGAAAGTCCAATTGGCAAATACTTATAATAGATAGCAGTCAGTAGGAGATGAGACAAGAGTTATATGTTTGTGGGGTTTTTTTTCTTTCTTTTCTTTATCTTTGATGAAGTGGATTTTCTATTTTTGTGTTATCCTTGTAGATAAGTTTTGTTTTTGTTTTTTTTTACTCGTTGTGTTAACCTCCCCCCCCCCCCCCCCCCCCCGATTTTTTTTTCTCCGTCTAATATCACGTAATGTGGAAAGACGTAAAACAAAACAACAACAAACACACACACACACACACACACACACCACACACACACACACACACACACACACACACACACACACACACCACACACACACACACACACACACACACACACACACACCTTGTCCTTTACCCATAAGATTCCATAACCAATACGTATCTTACAGTTGGTGCAGACATGCTGGATTTTCCCCACATCTCTCTACAATTTTTCATGTGTGTGTATACTGACATACAAACGTGCCTAAGAGTCTGTAGATGACCTATATTGTACAAACTTTAATCAAATACATCGCATTTTCTCCGGTTGATGTAGAATGTTTCTGTGCATGCTCTCCAGTTTCTATAAGGAAAATCAACTGGCGGTGGACATAATTTTCGACACTATCTTCAACATCAGCCTGCCCGCCATTTGTCTTCTCGGAGTCACGATGGCCACACTTCTTATCTCACTGCGCATGCGTACTGTTTTGTCATGGAGGATGCAAACTGCTCATGTAAGTGTCTGAGGGCGAGGAGTCAGAAATGGAGGAGGTTCAGGTAGTGTGTGTAAAGTAAGAATTTTTTTAAGCAGACATAGTTTAAAAGTAAAAGATGGTTCAGTTCATGTTGTAAGGCACTGTAAAGATCTAAATCAAGGTTGGGAACAAGAAGAAGAAGCAGGAGGAGGGAGAGGAGAGGAGGAGGAGCTATAGAGGTGGAGAGAGAGAGAGAGAGAGAGAGAGAGAGAAGAGAGAGAGAGAGAGAGAGAGAGAGAGAGAGAGAGAGAAGGTTTAAAACAATGCTGATTTCAAGACAACTACGAAAGAGACAAGTGAACTGCTAACAAATATGTTTTCTTTAGACGTTCCAAACGACAGAATGATAATCCCGGATCATAGTAAGCCTCAAATGGAAGAAGACGACAGGAGACTAAGAAGATGAAAAAGAAAAACAAGAGAACAGGGAGGAGGAGAAGAAGAAGGAGGAAAATAAAAAAAGGAAGGAAAGAACGAAAAAGGAAAGGGAGGAAGGTAGGAAGAAAGGAGAAAAGAAAGGAAGTAGGAAAGAAGGATAGAAGGAAGAGGAGGACGGAAAACAAGAAGATGAAGATGAGGAAGAAAAAAAAGGAAGAAGGAGGAGGAGAGAAAGAGAAGAGAGAGAGAGAGAGAGAGAGAGAGAGAGAGAGAGAGAGAGAAGAGAGAGAGAGAGAGAGAGAAGAATACACTTTGAGGTCACATAAAAAGGACGGAATGCAGCAGACCTGTGAACACACACACACACACACACACACACACACACACACACACACACCCCACACACACACACACACACACACACACACACACACAGATGCTACAATATATTTACCTCAAGAATACGTTAGAGGGTGTGCTCTGTATTACTTACATAGTGTGTGTGTGTGTGTGTGCGTGTGTGTGCGTGTGTGTGTGTGTGTGTGTGTGTGTGTGTGTGTGTGTGTGTGTGTGTGTGTGTGTGTGTGTGTGTGTGTGTCGTGCGGAGCAGACAATGACGTCATCAGAACGACGGGAACTGCTAGTGACCCGGATGCTGATGGTGGTGTGTGTGCTCTTCGCTATATGTGTCATCCCCTTCGTGTCCCAGGCCTTTGTCAGGTACAGTTCCCTGTGTGTGTGTGTTTTGTGTGTGTGTGTGTGTGGTGTGTGTGTGTGTGTGTGTGTGTGTTGTGTGTGTGTGTGTGTGTGTGTTCCCTTCTGTGACCAAGCCAGCAAATGTGTGTGAGTGGTGTGTGTGTGTGTGTGTTGTGGTGTGGTTGTGTGTGTGTGTTGGTGTGTGTGTGTTATCGTTATTACTCTATGAACACTTATATAGCGCCTATCCTCGGCTACAGACCAAGCTCTAAGCGCTTTGCAATCCATAATCGTTTACTCAACGGGCTGCCTACCTGGGTAGTACCGACTGAAGAGCTGCCAGCTTGCGCTTCATTCAATCGTTTCCCGTGTCATTCAGTCAATATCGTTCAATATCGTTCATGCTATGTGTAACTGTCATCCATACCAACGGTCAAACTGGCCTTATCGTCCGAAAGTTGTTGATGGGATTTTACGCGTACGTGTGTGTGTGTGTGTGTGTGTGTGTGTGTGTGTGTGTGTGTGTGTGTGTGTGTGTGGTGTGTGTGTCTGTGTGTCTGTGTGTGTCTGTCTGTATGTCTGTCTGTCTGTGTCTGTCTGTGTCTGTTTCTGTGTGTGTCCGTGTCTGTGTCTGTGTGTGTCTGTCTGTGTCTGTGTGTGTCTGTGTCTGTGTGATTCATTCTGTGACTCACAGATTTGCCAGGTACGGTCCACTGTGTGTGTCATCTCCTCTGTGAGCCACGCCTGCCAATGGAAGGGGTGTAGGGGACAGGCGTGTGTCTGACAGAATGTTACTATCACGGTCCAGTGGATTATTAATGTTGCTGTCTTTCTTTGCTGCTTTCCTTCTCTTTCCTTCCACGTTCTGAGCTGTAATACAAACGTATTTTCTTTATTTTCAGGGAAAAGAATAGTGCTTTCAGAAATTCTTCTCTCTCTCTCTCTCTGTCTCTCTCTCTGTCTCTCTCTCCTCTCTTCTCTCTCTCTCTCCTTCTCTCTCTCTCTCTCTCTCTCTCTCTCTCTCTCTCTCCAGAAACCATTCTTGAGACAAGTGTACCTGTTTATGGATGCAGTGATCACTTCCCGATTTGTTGCACTTGGTCAAAAAGGGTATCAAAATTCCAAGGTTAAACCATAAAACGATACCTTTAGAAACTTTTCAAATTTGATCGTGACAAATTTATCTCTGACCTTTTAAATTCACCTCTAATATAGTGTACAATATACAGAACCAATCAGCTCTTTGAAGCTAGGACTCCATCTCTATGTATTAAAAAATCCA
>CM031614.1:6156269-6192208 GCA_018398815.1 Conus ventricosus
AAATTGATGTAGGATACAAAGAATATTTCCATACACTTGATCAGGATTTTTAAAAATATTCCATAATTATGATGATGTCAATGTGCATGCGCTTTTCAAATTCTCAGAAGTGGATTGCACAAGAAATAATGAAGGCAAGATTTTTATTAGACATTGTCATACTAACAAAAGAAAGTCTTGTTTTACCTTCAGAATTGCTAATTATTGGAATGCACTGCCTACTAACACCAAATATGCACCTGATATCAACAGCTTTAAAAAACTCCTAGATGAAGACCCTAAATTGAAAGATGTTTTCTTTAGTGTGGATTGAATGTAATGTTATTTATGACAGGCATGCAACCAGACCGAACTTAAATTGAAAAATATATGAGGGGACGCAAATAGGCCGTAAGGCCTAAGGCTAAAAAAAGCCGGTCCCTATTACTACTACTACTACTACTACTACTACTACTAAAATTGATAGATCTAGAAAGGACTCGGCCAGCATAGAAACACAGACAGCCCTTCCACTACCTCTCCTATGCAGAAGTGGCTAGATCTCAACACCGTCGAGAACAACTCCTCGGGATGCTCTGTCTGTCGAAGCAAACAAAACAGAAAAAAAGCAGAATAGAAATGTACAGCATGTGATAAAAAACAACAAAATAGAGAAAATGATAACGTAAAACAAAAATGACGTCAAAGCTTCTTTGCGTCACAAGCCGAAGTCTAAGGAACAGTGCAAGAAAAATGACAACAATAACTTTAGGCCGAGTCCAGAGACAAACACAACGTCAATGATTAAAGGCCAAGTCCAGAGAGAAACCAATTCCAACATTAAAGGGCCTTCCCAACATTTTGTATATAAATGACCCTGTCATAAAGAAAGTCAACACAAACAGACTAGGGAGGTCCTACGGATGTAACCTGCATCAGAGAAATGCAAGAACAATAAAGGACATCAAACCAGCATGGTCAAAGCAAGTGCATCTGTCAAGACACCTCCTGATGCTTTACTCTTACATGTTGGATCGAAGGACCTAGAAACAAAATCAGCAGCAACATGTTCCGGAAGAATGGCAAAGTGCGTAAGGAGTATCAAAAAAGAAAACCCTGATCTGGCCATCATAATCAGTAAGATGGCTCCTACATCGGACCCCGACTTCAATATCAAAGGGACTTGTACAACGCACTTTTGGTGTCAGAGCTGAATGATGACAAAAACATCACCTTCATCACTCACTCCAATCTACAAGCCACCCGCTTCAACCTCCGTGACGGGCTACATCCCACTGCCACAGAGCTAGCATCCTAGCGGGGAATATTGGCCGGCATCTGAGGAACCTCTTCTGGGAACGGCCCCGAAAGACAGTGCGACGTCCCCGGTACCTGCCCCCACTCCCTTCCCTGAGGATTCCTTCTACGGCTCTGCCTGGTCCAATAGGTTCAATGTTTTATACAACTGGTGACATTTTTGTTGCTTTGTTTTGGAACAAACGCAGCATACCAGCCTACGTTTTGTGTGTAGCTAGCTCCAATTGTGTTGAAGCAAAATATCTTTATTTGTTTAGTTATCTTTTTTTTTTTAACATGAAATTCAACAACAATATAAAATACTGCAGTGGCATTGCCGCTCTCTCCATTCTAATATTGACATGCTTACGTCAGTTTTTAGTGTCATCTGACTGCCACGTTCTCTTATTCCAGTCTGTTAGTATCAGTAAGAACAAACTACCGAGATTGGAACAGTACTATTATCTACCAGTAGTAGATACAGATGAAAATGGTGACAGAGTAAATTGTGCTATCTATATTCACACTGGACTACAGTATTGTGACAAGCAATCACCTGTGCCTGGTGGATTACATGGATTTTTTCATGTGCTGTAACTGTCAAGTTTTTCGGACTCCTTAAAAGTAAACTGTGCTTCTGTATATTTACCTAAGGGTCCAGATGAAGCTAATACTGAATGGATGAAAAACATCAGAATGATAATGGTAAATGGTTAGTAGGAGGGGATTTTAATGCCCATTCCCTTTCTGGAAAAAGAGTCACAGGTTAGTAGTAATAGGTTTGTGGAAAATGTTGTAGACTCAACTTTATGTTTACTCAATGATGTTCTTATACCAGAGTTCCTGATATATCTACACAATAGACCTACTGCTATTGATTTAACTTTGGTTTCACCTAAAAATGGCTTTGTCGTGTGCATGGGAAACTTATAGTGAAACTCTTGGGAGTGATCACATACCAATCATTATTACAATCAATCAGTCCCCTGATTTTGAAGACACAAAACCTGATGATACAATCCCAAGATTGGTTATAAAAATGCCAAATGGTCTCAATTTTACGACACACTTAAAGATCTAGACATACGCTTGCCCCCAGACGATGATATTGATACAATGTATGACCCGTTTCTGTTCTAAAAGTGTCTGGTTCATGTTTTCCCTAAATTGAAGAATCAGGGTTCAAAAGGGGGGTAAACATCTCGGTAATGTTTGGTGGACTGAAAATTGCGATAAGGCAGTTAATGAGAAAAAACGGTATATTCAAGGAATACGTGCACACCAAGAAAAGTCAAGATAAGAAAATTGTAGATGAAAAATGTAAGGAAATGAAACACTCAAATGTACATAGTAATAGAGTTATGGAACAAGCCAAAAAGGAATATTGGGATATTTTTTGCAAAAAAAAACACATTCGATCATAAAGATAGTAGAATGGTATGGAAACAGATAAAAACGATGAAAATGGAATCAAACTCCCAGAATATCTATCATTCTTGATAATAACAATTACCATCACCACAGACAAAGCAGAAGCGTTTGTCGACCAGTTTGCTAAAGTAAGCAGGTTAGATGGGTTGTCTGAAAACCAAAGAAAACTCAGAGAGGATAAAGAATGTACCCATGTCTTAATGATGTATCTGATAATGACACTAGCGACATCAACGCCCCAGTAACATTACAAGAGGTGAAAGACGCCATAGATTCTCTCCCAAACAAAAAGACAGCTGTTGGATTGACGCCATTTCAAATGAAATGATTAAGCATTTTTCCCGACAAATGGATAAGCATTTTACTTAACATATTTAAAAAATGCTGGAGCTCAGGTCATTTGCCACAAATATGGAAAGAATCAGTAATAGTACCGATTCACAAGGAAGGTAAACTGAAAGAAAGTATAGATAGTTACAGACCTATTTCATTAACTTCTCATGTCTGTAAACTTTATGAAAACAATTGTTTTAAATAGAATAAACTACTTTTGTGAAAAGAACAAAGTTATCCCAACAAACCAGGCAGGTTTTCGAAAGGGGAGAAGTGCTATTGAACACTTGGTCAAACTTACCACTCAAATTAACATCAGTTTTCCAGAAGAAAATGTTTACTAGCAACCTTTTTTTATATCACTAAAGCTTACGATCAAGTATGGCACTTTCGTTTGCTTTATAAACTCAAAGAGATTGGATTATCAGGAAACGTTTCTTCACTGCCACAGTATAATAGCACATTTGAAAATCTGTCTGCCGTGGTAAAATTGAGCTTTTTGGGGTAGGTTCAATGAAATGGTTACTGCTCACTTATTTCTTGACAGATCTCTTTGATTTTTTGCATGTTTTGTTGTTATGCATTTGTCTACAATGTTCTATCAAAATGCTTGATTATGTTGATAATTAGTATAGCAGAAATTGACATAATTATAAAAATTGTACCAAAAATAACAGTTTTCGAGTGTACACAAACACATTGCGCCAAACAGAATGAGTCAAAACACTGAAAAAGTGGTCTTACTACTTATTGAATATCAGCACTAACACATGAAAGTCATATAAATCCCAAGGAATGTTGTTCTTGATGATAATCTGCTCATAATTGGGGGTACTATTATTTAGGTAAAAAGGGGCATAATCATGCTTTTCGCGGTATGTTCACTAACATGTACATTACTCATTTATTTGTTGAGTTATTTGTTAGATTTTTTGTGGATTACTTACTTATACCCTTGTCTACAATTTCACATCATTCAATATTGGTTTTGTTGGTTATGATGATGGTTCACACTAATAACATGTGATAAAACAGTTTTTGTTTTGGTTTCAATGTGAGAGTTTTAGAATAATTGAGCACATAAAACCCCACTAAACACAACAAAAATACCTTTTGGTGTTAGCTCAACAACATTACAAACACCTGGGATTCATATTGTTGTCAATAAATCTCCCTCTGTGTAACAATCTGTCTGTTACTGGGGGTACCCAAATTCTCCTAGAAAGGGGCATAATTTTACTATTTGGGGTAGGCTCAGTACCTCAATTACTGCTTATGTATTTCTTTACATATGACTTAGATTTTATGGCTTCTCTTTCCTTATACTACAAACTTTGATGCTATATAACAATAATGTTGTTTTGTGAGCCATTAGGGGATGGACAGGGATACATATATTGGTGGTTTCACAAAAAGAACAGTTTTCAGGTATACATAAACAAATTGCACCATATAAAATCAGTGTAAACAATGAAAAAGTGATGTGACTAATTGTTCAACATCAGCACTAACACATGACAGTCATATAAATCCCAAGGAATGTTGTTCTTGATGACAATCTGCTCATAATTGGGGGTACTATTTGTTGGGTAAGAAGGGGCATAATCATGCTTTTCACGGTATGTTCACTAACATGTACATTATTCACCCATTTGTTGAGTTATTTGTTAGATTTTTGTGTGGATTACTTACTTATACTCTTGCCTACAATTTCACATCATTCTATATTGGTTTTGTTTGTTATGATGATGGTTCACACTAATAACATGTGATAGCACACACACACACACACACACACACACACACACACACACACACACACACACACACACACACACGCATACATACAGTTTCCACACACACACACCACACACACACACACACACACACACACACACACACACACTACACACACACACACACACACACACACACACACACACACACACACACACACACACACAGAGAGTAAGCAGACCCACAGTTGAGCACACACACACACACACACACACACACACACACACACACACACACACACACACACACAACATGCATACACACAAACAGCTTCCACACACACACACACACACACACACACACACACACACACACACACACACACACACACACACACATTACACATATGCACAAACACACACTAACAGTATCACACACACATGAATGTAAAAACACCACAATGATACAAAACAAAAAAACTGCTGTGGATGAGTGCTTCTGTATTATACAAAATGAACAAACTTATATGGAAAACTTGCATTCAGAAATAAATAATGCTTAGGCGAGTGCGTGCGTGCACACACACACACACACACACACACACACACACACACACACACACACACACACACACACACACACACCACACACACACACTCTCTCTCACACACACACACACACACACACACACACACACACACACACACACACTACACACACACAGTCCTACCTATCTATACAGTCACTGTTTGCCATAATTGTAGTTTCAGTAGGAAATGGGGCAAAGAAGAGAAATACAGAAAATGAATAGTCAAGGAATGAAGAATCATGTAGTAAAAACAAAAACAAAACAAAACAAACCAACAAAAGAAAAAAGAGCTACTTGCCTGAAACCAGTGTCTGGTCATGAAGGAACTGAAGACTGGAACTTTGTACAGCTGAAAATTGGCACAGTTGACTTGCAGACCAGAATTCCCAGTCAAAACAACTGCCATTCTTTGATCAGCCGTTGCTGACCACGCCCCATGCCACGCCCCCGGCCCCTTCCACGGGACCTTCACCGTCGTTCTGAACCCGTACCATGTCCACCACCCCGTTCGTCAAGAAAGGAGGGGGTGCAGTGTTCGTTCACGGCACGCGTTCGGCAATTTCCGCTTCGTCGCCCACTTGACGGCGCTTTCTTTACTGATGTGTTGTGTACAGAACAGTGAAGCCACGTCATCACCAGCATGTATCTCCGATAAAAGTGGATAGTCTTCTTCTTCTTCTTCCTAAAATACTGGTTCACTCAAAAACGAGTAGGTCACCAGCGCGCATATTAAAAAAATAAAATAAAATAACATAAAACAGTGCGACTCTGACTGATGGCCCCTGGAGCAAATTTGGCAACAAGGGGTCGCACTCGATTTAAAAGCAATGGCCAAATTCAGGCCCAGGTGATAATAAAATATCTGGGGAAATAAAAATAGAAAATCATCAATATGCAGATCTCAAAACTGTCGAATCAATTTGTCCCTTGAATGAGATAGTGCTGATTCCCATCCGTCTCCTCCTCATCGCTAGTATCAGGATCCGATCCTCAAAGGTCTTCTTCATCACTCTCTTGATACTTTATAACGTCATCTAAAATATCAAGGGCAGTGTGACGCTTGGAAACGGGACGCGTCGACGAAGTGCTAGGTTGAGCTGCCATCTTGACTATGCTTATCAGCTGTGACCTCTCAACTCGCAATTTGCATAACATGTGGTCAGCTGGCTGCTCGCGAGAAGGGAAAGGGGCTGTTCCTTGACACCAGTAGAAGAGGTGAGAACATTTTAGAGGGTCGTCTCCCAAGTAGATTTTTCTGCTTTCTGTTTCGAAGTTAGGACGTGACACTCACGTTCGGGCGTAGCGGTTTCTGTTTTCTGCGGCTTTCTGGACGTGCGTTACACGTTCCAGGCAGGAAGGGAAACTTCTTTGAAAATAGATATATTAGAACGAAGGTAGGGAACTCCTATTCTACGAGAAGAAAATTACACATGGGTATTCCTCAGGGGTCTGTTATTGCCCCTTTACGTTTTAGTATTCTAATGTACGATTTACCCTCAAAGATTGCTAAAAATATAGAACTAGCCCAATATGCAGATGACATATGCATATGGATGAAAGTGACATTAAAAAAAAGTACATCTGTCAGATCACAAAACTATATTAAAAAGTTATATCAAAAAGAACTAAATACCTTTTCTGATTATATGACTGAAAATGGTTTGCAAATATCAACTGAAAAAACACACATGATGTTATTTAATGCTGGATCTGATCCAGTTAATATGCCTTTATTTCAAGTCAACGGCATACCCATTAAATATACAAAAATAGTTAAATTCCTTGGAGTAAATTTAACATCAAAGTTGTCATGAAATTTCCATATGAGCATGTTCTAACAAAAGCTCGAAAAACTTTAAATCTATTAAAGATTATAAGCAAACATGCTTGGGCTCAGGACACAGTTACTCTTTTGCACCTTTCTACTGCACTGGTTAGATCAAATTAACGTATGCACAAGAGGTGTTTTTCAGTGCACCCAAATACTTACTGAAAAAACTTCAAAGTATTGATTCCAAAGCATGTAAGATAGCCATGGGACTACCAGTTCATGCCTCTTGTACAAAAGCATACAGTGCTGCTGGGATATTACCACTGGAAGAATATAGGAATCTTGCATGCACCAAATTTGTTATACGAAGTTCTACTATAGACAACAATATAGGTCATGAAATAAATATCAAATCGGACACTGATTTTCCCAAAAGGGCTAAAAACATATCATCTCAAATGACTCTAAGAACATATACTTCCTCGATTTTAGGGGGTCATGCCGCTGTTCCCCAGGTTCTTTGTTCCCCAGTCTCTATATTCCCCAGTCCCGGTGTTCCCCTCAAGAAAAAATCGAAATTCAGTCCCTAAGTTCCCCAGTTTCGTTGTTCCCCACCCTGTGGCGATCCTGCTGTTCCCCATTCCCGCAAATCCCCGGTCCCGGTGTTCCCCAGTCCCGGTGTTCCCCAGGCCCGCTGTTCCCCAAGTTTTTGCCGTTGGTGGTGTTGGTGGGTTTTGCTGACTTAAACGTTGTTACTGTTGTTTTCATTGCTATAGGCGAGGCAATGGGAGGGCGGGGTGGGAGGGTCGGGGTATTGGGGGTGGAGCGGGAGGGCCGTAGAAGAGGGGTTTCATGTCGACTGGACAGCGCTGGAACCAGCAGGTCAGCACTTGCATGACCCCATCAGGTCTGTGTAGACAGTCTAAAAGTAAAATGGCCCGTTGCGAAAGAAAAGGTGTAGCTCACGCAAAGTGTGATATAAAGGGATAGGAGTTCAAAGCGTAAAAAGAAGCACATCACTGTCAAAACCCTTTTCTGGCGTCACAAATTCATGCTTTCCGTTCTAGAATCATACACGATCGAAATATTCCGTTTTTCTTACTGATTTGACCAAGCAACTCACCGCGAAATTGTTCGCAGACGACAGAAGCGCGATGACACTTCCAATGTCCTGGTTGAAATGGGAACAACCTGAGTTGACACGCGTGGGGCACGTGCAACTCTCTCTCTCCTCTCTCCTCTCTCTCTCTCTCTCTCTCTCTCTCTCTCTCTCTCTCTCTCTCTCTCTATATATATATATATATATATATATATATATATATATATCTCTCTCTCTCTCGGTGGGGAGGGGAGGGGGGTGGGCATGTACATTTTTTTCCCCCTATTATTTTGTTTACCTTGGGATGTGCCCGGCGCAACCTCTCCTTGTACAGTAGGGCCCGTACTGGCGCTAACGTGCATTGAAATCGGTTTGGGGAACAGCGCTACTGGGGAACAGAGAACCTGGGGAACACCGGTACGGGAACAGCGGCACGCTTTTTAGGTCGGGGAACATCGACACTGGGGAACAGAGACACGGGAACAGCGCTACTGGGGAACATAGAACCCGGGGAACACCGGCACGCTCCCGATTTTAGAATCCTCAGATATCAAACTAACATCTATTGCAAAAAGATCTATTGTGTCTCCTATCCCTCCCTGGAAACTGGTACGAGCACATTTTGATATTGAGCATACAGATTTAACAAAGGCTGAAAATTCTAATTTGTTATTATCCAATATGAAAATGCATTTGCATGATCACTATTCCAACCATTTTAAGATATACACTGATGGATCATTAATCAATGAATATGCAGGTGCAGCATATATTATCCCAGGCCTTAACAAAGAAAAGTCATATTATCTGGGGAAAAACAAATCTATTTTCACTGCCGAGTTAACAGCTATAACTATGACCTTAAAGTTTGTTGTTGATTACCCGCAAAATTTATTTAAAGTTGTTTTATGTGTAGATTCTAAGTCAGTTCTTACTGCAATGAAGAATTTTAGATTAAAAGTTCGACCTGAGATGATCACTGAAATAAATAACAGTCCATTTCCTCTCAGTTAGAGACACTGAAGTAACATTTCTTTGGGTGCCTTCCCACTGTGGGTTATATTATAATGAAAAGGTTGATGTTCTGGCAAAGAGAGGAGCAAAACGATCTTCAGATTCACATTTTTTAAACTTCTATATGTCAGTGCAAGAGTGCTATACTTTGGCGGAAAAAAATGCAATTTTCTAATTTTCATTTGACAGAAAGAGAAACTGGGTGCTTTGGTTTACACGATGAAATGAAAAATATTCATGAAAAGTTAAGTAATGTCGATCAAAACATTTATCGTAGACGACAGATAAGTTCCTTGATCTGTAGATGGAAACTGGATTGTTTTAAAACAAAGTATGTCAAAAATATACATTGTATATGTGGTCATAGCATATCAGCTGATCACATTCTTTCGTGTAACTTAATGAAAAAATTCATTCCAAATATGTCTGTACAGCCTATTCAAAATGTTTTCCTGTCAACAAGTGAAACATATCTTTTCTTTTTACACTTAGCTGAAAGTCCAATTGGCAAATACTTATAATAGATAGCAGTCAGTAGGGAGATGAGACAAGAGTTATATGTTTGTGGGGTTTTTTTTTCTTTCTTTTCTTTATCTTTGATGAAGTGGATTTTCTATTTTTGTGTTATCCTTGTAGATAAGTTTTGTTTTTGTTTTTTTTTTACTCGTTGTGTTAACCTCCCCCCCCCCCCTCCCCCCCCCCCGATTTTTTTTTCTCCGTCTAATATCACGTAATGTGGAAAGACGTAAAACAAAACAACAACAAACACACACACACACACACACACACACACACACACACACACACACACACACACACACACACACACACACGCACACACACACACACACACACACACACACACACACACCTTGTCCTTTACCCATAAGATTCCATAACCAATACGTATCTTACAGTTGGTGGCAGACATGCTGGATTTTCCCCACATCTCTCTACAATTTTTCATGTGTGTGTATACTGACATACAAACGTGCCTAAGAGTCTGTAGATGACCTATATTTGTACAAACTTTAATCAAATACATCGCATTTTCTCCGGTTGATGTAGAATGTTTCTGTGCATGCTCTCCAGTTTCTATAAGGAAAATCAACTGGCGGTGGACATAATTTTCGACACTATCTTCAACATCAGCCTGCCCGCCATTTGTCTTCTCGGAGTCACGATGGCCACACTTCTTATCTCACTGCGCATGCGTACTGTTTTGTCATGGAGGATGCAAACTGCTCATGTAAGTGTCTGAGGGCGAGGAGTCAGAAATGGAGGAGGTTCAGGTAGTGTGTGTAAAGTAAGAATTTTTTTAAGCAGACATAGTTTAAAAGTAAAAGATGGTTCAGTTCATGTTGTAAGGCACTGTAAAGATCTAATCAAGGTTGGGAACAAGAAGAAGAAGCAGGAGGAGGGAGAGGAGAGGAGGAGGAGCTATAGAGGTGAGAGAGAGAGAGAGAGAGAGAGAGAGAGAGAGAGAGAGAGAGAGAGAGAGAGAGAGAGAGAGAGAGAGAAGGTTTAAAACAATGCTGATTTCAAGACAACTACGAAAGAGACAAGTGAACTGCTAACAAATATGTTTTCTTTAGACGTTCCAAACGACAGAATGATAATCCCCGGATCATAGTAAGCCTCAAATGGAAGAAGACGACAGGAGACTAAGAAGATGAAAAAGAAAAACAAGAGAACAGGGAGGAGGAGAAGAAGAAGGAGGAAAATAAAAAGAAGGAAGGAAAGAACGAAAAAGGAAAGGGAGGAAGGTAGGAAGAAAGGAGAAAAGAAAGGAAGTAGGAAAGAAGGATAGAAGGAAGAGGAGGACGGGAAAACAAGAAGATGAAGATGAGGAAGAAAAAAAAGGAAGAAGGAGGAGGAGAGAAAGAGAGAGAGAGAGAGAGAGAGAGAGAGAGAGAGAGAGAGAGAGAGAGAGAAGAGAGAGAGAGAGAGAAGAATACACTTTTGAGGTCACATAAAAAGGACGGAATGCAGCAGACCTGTGAACACACACACACACACACACACACACACACACACACACACACACACACACACACACACACACACACACACACACACACAGATGCTACAATATATTTACCTCAAGAATACGTTAGAGGGTGTGCTCTGTATTACTTACATAGTGTGTGTGTGTGTGTGTGCGTGTGTGTGCGTGTGTGTGTGTGTGTGTGTGTGGTGTGTGTGTGTGTGTGTGTGTGTGTGGTGTGTGTGTGTGTGTGTGTGTGTGCGTGCGGAGCAGACAATGACGTCATCAGAACGACGGGAACTGCTAGTGACCCGGATGCTGATGGTGGTGTGTGTGCTCTTCGCTATATGTGTCATCCCCTTCGTGTCCCAGGCCTTTGTCAGGTACAGTTCCCTGTGTGTGTGTGTGTGTGTGTGTGTGTGTGTGTGTGTGTGTGTGTGTGTGTGTGTGTGTGTGTGTGTGTGTGTGTGTGTGTTCCCTTCTGTGACCAAGCCAGCAAATGTGTGTGAGTGTGTGTGTGTGTGTGTGTGTGTGTGTGTGTGTGTGTGTGTGTGTGTGTGTGGTGTTATCGTTATTACTCTATGAACACTTATATAGCGCCTATCCTCGGCTACAGACCAAGCTCTAAGCGCTTTGCAATCCATAATCGTTTACTCAACGGGCTGCCTACCTGGGTAGTACCGACTGAAGAGCTGCCAGCTTGCGCTTCATTCAATCGTTTCCCGTGTCATTCAGTCAATATCGTTCAATATCGTTCATGCTATGTGTAACATGTCATCCATACCAACGGTCAAACTGGCCTTATCGTCCGAAAGTTGTTGATGGGATTTTACGCGTACGTGTGTGTGTGTGTGTGTGTGTGTGTGTGTGTGTGGTGTGTGTGTGTGTGTGTGTGTGTGTGTGTGTGTGTCTGTGTGTCTGTGTGTGTCTGTCTGTATGTCTGTCTGTCTGTGTCTGTCTGTGTCTGTTTCTGTGTGTGTCCGTGTCTGTGTCTGTGTGTGTCTGTCTGTGTCTGTGTGTGTCTGTGTCTGTGTGATTCATTCTGTGACTCACAGATTTGCCAGGTACGGTCCACTGTGTGTGTCATCTCCTCTGTGAGCCACGCCTGCCAATGAAGGGGTGTAGGGGACAGGCGTGTGTCTGACAGAATGTTACTATCACGGTCCAGTGGATTATTAATGTTGCTGTCTTTTCTTTGCTGCTTTCCTTCTTCTTTCCTTCCACGTTCTGAGCTGTAATACAAACGTATTTTCTTTATTTTCAGGGGAAAAGAATAGTGCTTTCAGAAATTCTTCTCTTCTCTCTCTCTCTGTCTCTCTCTCTGTCTCTCTCTCTGTCTCTCTCTCTCTCTCTCTCTCTCCTCTCTCTCTCTCTCTCTCTCTCTCCAGAATACCATTCTTGAGACAAGTGTACCTGTTTATGGATGCAGTGATCACTTCCGATTTGTTGCACTTGGTCAAAAAAGGGTATCAAAATTCCAAGGTTAAACCATAAAACGATTACCTTTAGAAACTTTTCAAAATTTGATCGTGAACAAATTATTCTCTGACCTTTTAAATTCACTCTCTAAATTATAGTGTATCAATATACAGAACCCAATCAGGCTCTAGAAGCTTGGTACTCCATCTTCTATAGTATATACAACAAACATGCCCCGCTCCAAACCAAAAGAGTCAAATATCGGATAAAACCTCCTTGGCTAACAAATGAGATACAGAACGCTATTTACCAAAGAGAGTACCTGTTAAAAAATGGCCCTCGTGAAGAATATAAAAAACAAAGAAATAAAGTAACTTCTCTCATTAGAGCAGAGAAAAAGAAATATTTTTTCAAACTTAATTAGTGAAAAGAAAGACAGCAAGTCCGTATGGAAAGCCATCCATGGATTAACAAATAAACATGTTTCCTCTGCTCCAATATTATGAATGATATATCTGCCAGTAAACTAAATCACCATTTTACAACAGTAGCAGATCCAAATAATTCATGATGATAAATCAAATGATAATGACCTAGAAGAATTACAAAAATACTGCAGGGGAAAAAATATCCATTCAGATTTAGATATCAGCCATCTAGATGTTCATTCTGTTTTCGTGTCACTTAGGCGATTGAAACAGACAGCCACTCGTGGAATTGACAGTATAGACGGTAAAATTCAAAAGCTCTCCGCACCCGTTATCGCAGAAACGTTAACTTACATTTACAACCTCTGTAAAAGAAAAACAATGCTTTCAGATACCTTAAAAGGGCAAAATCATACCAATATACAAATCAGGAAACACTACTGATCCATCAAATTATAGACCTATTTCGATTCTATCAGTTCTTTCTAAGCCATTAGAACCCCACATCAATAAGTGTCTCCATTCCCATGCAGTAAAAATACGATTTAACCCACCCAAATCAATCAGGGTTCAGAGAAAACCATTCATGCCACCAGTGCTAACTAGACTAATAGATAGATGGCTATTAAACATGAACTAAAAACATTTTTCAGGAATTCTCTTCGAGATTTCGCAAAAGCCTTCGACGTATAAATCATAAACTTTTACTCAGAAAACTAACCTTTGGGTATAAGCTATCATACAAAACACTGAAACTGATTTCATCTTTTCTGTCCAACCGACAACAAATTGTGCCGTAAATACATAAAAAATCTAATTTTCTTCCCAACAAATTTGGAGTCCCACAAGGGTCAGTATTAGGTCCTCTGTTGTTTTCATTTTACATCAATGATCTGCCATTGTACTTGAATAAAAGCGAAATGTTGGGTGATTGATACAACTTTAGACACAAGTAATTCTGATGCCCAACAGGTTTGCAGTGACATCCAAGAAAACATCAATCTTTTGGTTAAATGGACACGATTTAAATCACATGGCTATCCATCCTCAAAAAACTAATTCATGATGATAACTACTAGACAGAAGCGTCAAATTCTAAGCCAGAATCTACCAGTATTTTGTATTTCTAATGAAACCATCGAAGAAGTATCCAGTTCACAAAGTCTTAGGAATAACAATAGATAATAATCTAACTTGATAAAAAACACTTAGGTCTTTATCTAAAAACGTTGCAAGAAAACTACATCTTCTAAAAAGGGGTTAAGAACTTCTTAAATTTGCATGCAAGAAAACTATTTTTTCACTCTTATATTCAGCCCATATCGACTATGCCTCAACACTTTGGGACTCAGCGAGCAAGAATTCACTCAAACCACTAATTTGCCTTCACAAAAGAGCTGTCAAAGTAACATTTAGGTCATCCAAACTTCCACTGGTAGATTCAACTATAAGCAATCAGGCATTCTCCCATTTAAAGCCAAACTTCTATACAATAAAAGGACTCTTTATGCATAAGGTACTCCATGGAAATGCTCCCCTTTCTCTAACAAATATGTTCACTTTACGGCTATCGACATTCACATAAAATAAACCTCCCGTTTGCCATGATTAATCTATACAAGTGTGTCTGCGTATTCCCGGGGGTTGGCTATGGAACCATTCCTGAAGAACTTAAAAATAATCAAACTTTAAAAAGTTCAAGTCTAATTTTCACAAATATCTTATGAATGTCTCAGATTTGACTGCACTATACCGAAAATGTATTGATAATTCTCAATTCAGATTCAATTTAGCAAACAAAGTGATGTTCGAAGTGACTTAATTCTACGCAAAATTGCAGTGATCATTTCCCGTGCCATTAATGTGTTTTTTTCAAAGTTTTTCGTAGGGGATTATCTATATCTGCTTCATTGTCTTTCTCTTCCTTTATCTCTGCCTTTCTTTCGCCAGTCGGTCGGTCGGTCGGTCGTCAGTCGGTCGGTCTCTCTCTCTCTCTCTCCTCTCTCTCTCTCTCTCCTCTCCTCTCTCTCTCTCTCTCTCTCTCTCTCTCTCTCTCTCTCCATTCACACTCCCCCCTATTGCCCTGATCATCTTTTCTCGTTGTTGTTGTGTGGTGGTGGTGGTGGTGGTGGTGGTGGTGGTATTCACTGGTTTCTTTTCTTCTATCTTCTTTTTTGTCAAAGGTTCCCATGCAAGGAACTATTGCATTTTTTTCTGATTTGCTTTTTACTATATATCGATTTTTTCCCCCCAGAGGGCTGGATGTAAAAAAAGTATTCATGCTTAATCCACTACCCTCTTAAAATAAAATTCGTTCGTTCTTCGTTCTCTCTCTCTCTCTCTCTCTCTCTCTCTCTCTCTCTCCTCTCTCTCTCCTCTCTCTCTCTTCCTCTCCTCCTCTCTCTCCTCTCTCTCTCTCTCTCTCTCTCTCTCTCCTTCCTCCGCCAGCGAAGGGTAGTAAATGAAACAAAACGAAAGTGTGGGGAGGAAAAATTTAAAAGGCTGTGCTAGTCTTGAATATAAGTTACTTTATGTTAGGTTTGCTTATGGGAGCAAGACATAGCCGACTTGTGTACTGTTTATTGTTCACTGTTCCATGCCACATTTTATTTTCAGCTTCGTTTCAATTAAATCGAGCCTATTTGTATTTGTTTCTGTCCGTCTTTGTGTTTGTCTTTTGCTCTCCCTTTCATCCTTGGGTGGATCCTCAGGCGCAGGCTCAAAGACTGACCCCTTCATTTTATACTGTTTGCATAATATCTTTAGTTTTTCAGCAACTTTTTCCTCCCCCCACACTTTCGTTTTGTTTCATTTACTACCCTTCGCTGGCTGCTTCGGGGGTGCTGTTGGATTCTTTTTTTAACCCTTGGTGATGAGAACACCACCGTATTATGGACTGTGGTGTGTCTCTGTTTGACGCCAGGAGCACAGACAATCAACCGTGTCTCCCTGATGAGTCCGATCCAGCAGACGAAAGGCCTAGGAGCAAGCAATGCAAATAGATCTGCATTCAAGAGGGTTTACGATGATTCTCTCATGCAGTTAGTGAAGAGTTTTCATGTTTATAATATATTTTCTTAATTTTATGTTCCCATTTTCTTCATCTTCAACCCTCCCCCCCCCCCCCCCCCCCCCCCCTTAAGTTCAAATCTTTGCAAGTCATTACTGTAATGACGGAGGAGTTGTTGGCCTGCGCTTGTTTTTTCCCCCACTATAAGATTGTTCGTCGTTGTATTTGTGTAACTTTATTCAAGTTTAAAAGGCTGTGCCAGTCTTGAATATATGTTACTATGTGTTAGGTTTTCTTATGGGAGCAAAACTTACCCTACTTGTTTACTGTTCCCTGCCTCATTTTATTTTCAACTAAGTACAACCTGGTTTGAAATCACTCTCTGGCTGGCGGACTCTCCTCTCTCTCTCTCCTCTCTCTCTCTCTCTCTCTCTCTCCCTCCCTCCCTCCCTCCTCTCTTCTCTCTCTCTCTCTCTCTCTCTCTCTCTCTCTCTCTCTAGGTTTGCGGTACCAGAATTCGGAGCGGGCGACCGGTACACCAACATCTTTTACGTCACCATCTGTGTGGTCCACGTCATGGCCACCCTCAACTCCTCCGGCAACTTTCTCATCTACTGGAACATGAGCACCAAGTTCAAGGCCACTCTGCGAGGCCTCCTGCAACGCGGTCATGCCAAACAGGGCAAAGGAAAAGGAGCAGTGGTCTAGCAGCCAAGCTCCACACCTAGAAACCCAGACGATTTTAGATCAGCAGTTGGAATCTCTCGAAGAAGTGTTAGGCTGGGACAAGGGTTCTGCTCGTTTTCATTGTACCTGACGAATTGGTCTGATGGCTAGTATTTCGAATGAGCTAACTTTCTGTGGTTCCGTGTCCATCACCATAGAAACAAGAAAATCTTACCTCTAATAAAACTATTTCGAATTTAAAAAAAAAAAATCTCTGTTTTGACGGTAAACAAGAAACAAACAAGAAAACCAACCAACTGGCAAACCCACATACATATTCAAACAGCAAAGGGGAAAAAAAAAGATGGGTGACATGAAATTGTCGCGGCGCACTTTGTTCTGTACAATCCGGTCACACAACACAGTGCAGTGACTTGAAGCAAGCGGTCAATAGCAGAATGTGTGCCCAGTGCCCAGCGAAGAGAAATTCTTTCAGCATGTTTGTTTGTTTGTTTGTCGATGGACAACAGCAGTGGTGGCGTGCTGCCCTGGTATGGGTCCTGACAATCGGCTGTGCTATAAACAACACCACTGGATAATGTCTGAACATGTCAACAATTCCGACTGCATTATTCTTCGATCGGAAGTCGGTGCCATACGCTACAACATTTCTTGAGTCAGTGTTACAGGTTACAACTTTCCACGACTGAGCGCTACAGGTTACAACATTTCTTGAGTCAGTGCTACAGGATACAACATTGTCTTGAGTTAGCGGGTTACCATTTGTCTAGACTCAGCGCTACAATTTACAACATTTCTTGAGTCAGTGCTACAGGATACAACATTGTCTTGAGTTAGCGGGTTACCATTTGTCTAGACTCGGCGCTACAGGTTACATTTCTTGAGTTAGCGCTAATGAATACGACATTGTCTTGAGTCAGAAGTTACCCCGCATTTCTGGTCTCAGCGCTACAGGTTACAACATTTCTAGGCTCAGCGCTACAGCTTACATTTCTAGACACAGCGCTACAGGTTACAACATTTCTAGACTCAGCGCTACAGCTAACAACATTTCTTGAGTCAATGCTACAAGTTCAACATTTCTTGAGTCAGTGCTACAGGATACTACACTGTCTTGAGTCAGCGGGTTACCACATGTGTATACTCAGCGCTACAGGCTACATCATTTCTTGGGTCAGTGGTAATGGATAGGACATTGTGTTGAGTCAGCAGTGACCGCATTTCTAGACTCAGCAGTACAGGTTACAATGTTTCTTGAGTCAATGCTACGGGAGACGACACTGTCTTGTGTCAGCGGGTTACAACATTTCTATAGTCAGTGCTAGAGCTCATAACATGTCTAAAGTCAGTGCTACGGGTTATGACGTTTTTAAAGTCAGTGCCACGGGTTGCAACATTTATTAAGTCAGTGTTATAGGTTCATGAATTTCTAAAGTCAGTACTACAGGTGACAAAATGTTTAAGCCATTGCTACAGATTAAGACATTTCTTAATTCAGTGCTACAGGCTACAACGTTTTTAAAATCAGTGCTACCAAGTTACGACATTTCTTGAGTCGGTGCTGAAAACTGTCGTTTTCTTTTAAGTCAGCGCTACGTGTAACAGTTTCTTAAGTCCGTGCTACAAGTTATAATGTTTCTTCAGTCAGAACTGCAGGTTACAACGTTTCCGAAATCAGTGCTGGAGGTTACATTTCTTGGGCGAACATTACAAGTTGTAACATTTCTTGAGTAAGTGCTACTGGTCATGACATGTTTTGACTCAGTGCAGAAAGCTACATTTCTTAAGCCTATGCTTCAAGTTACAAATTTCTATGATAATTGCTCTTAATAACAACATCTCTTGAGCCATTGCAACAAGACTTCTTTTGCGTTAGTGTTACAGACTGCACAATTTCTTGTGTCAGAACTGCTTATTACAACATTTCTATAGTCAGCAGTACATGAAGCGACATTTTCTTTTCGGGTGGGGGGGGTAACGTTGCGTGGTACGACGGACTGTTAACACTATATGCTTATGACTACACCCAAGAATTATATTATTACTACAAGTCTGTGTTTCAGTAAGTGTGTGTGTGCGCATTCGTGTATGTGCGCGCGCGCGCGCGCGCGGTATGTGTGTGTGTGTGTGTGTGTGTGTGTGTGTGTGTGTGTGCCGTGCGTGCGTGCGTGCGTGCGTGCGTGCGTGCGTGCGTGCGTGCGTGCGTGCGTGCGTGCGTACGTGCGTGTGTGTGTGTGTGCGCGCGCGCACGCGCGTGCGCATGAGCGCGCCTGCATACGTTCAGGAGTATTTGTATGTGTGTGTGTGTGTGTGTGTGTGCGCGCAACAACTCGTGTCATGGTCATCTTGTATGACTGTCTTATACGTGATAAAAAATTTACTATCCCTCCATACAACCATATTATCTGTGAGCAAAGACCAAATACAAATATATGGAAAAACAAGAATAGTACCACAAGGCTCGGTTTTCTTTCATTACTTTTGTACACTACTAGTACTACCTTCGACGCAAGGACTGCTCCCCCGACTTGCCAATCCCAAAAGACCTTCACCCCCAGATGTAAACAAAGTCCAGTGGGGGAAAACAAACCCAAACAAAACAATAACAACAACAACAACAAAAGAAATCGCCAAAGTCGTTTAAAAAAAAATAGCGCACAGATACAGAAATTACATCAAGTAGATTCTAAATTACAAACCTTTAAGAATTCACGAACTTTCACACTTAAGATTTTGAACAGAAAATAATCGCAGCTGGTTAAAATAATTTGGTCTACTTACAGTTCGAGCAGACGACACAATGTCAAAGCAAAGGTGGAAGTAACGGCGTGACACACAAAAGAGGAAAGAAACAAAACTAACGCAGTTGCCTAAAATCGGCAAGAGATTTCACTGTCGAGATTCGTCCGGACACCGTCTTCACCACCACTGCACCGTTCTTCGTCCACGCCTGCTGGCAAACGTCCCTCTCGTTCCGCACTGAACATAGCAGCTGATAGGCCCGTGGGGTCAGATCTTCCACCATAGTGACCCGGTTCCTTTCAACTTCTTGCGCGCGAAGAGCACAGAGTCCCTGACGCGACGGGAATCAAAACGAACAATAATCCTGTGGCAAGAGGGTTTGGAAGCATTGGAACCCTGTTTGGAACCGACCCTATGCACTGCCTCAAGGTCTTCTCTCTTCACCTCGATGTTCAGTTTACGGTTGAACAGAGAAAGCACCTTCTCCTCACACTGTACCCCGTCTCGACGCCCCCGCTCTCCGCTTCCTGCATCCCGTAGATACGAAGGTTGTTCCTCCGTACGTAGGCGGAAACGTCCTCGGTACGACGATCGGCCAGCTCTGCAAGGTGCCGAACCTCAGCAAGCTGGGTGGCCGTCTGCTGCTCTCGCTTCCGGGCATCGGTCAGCTCTCGACGAAGCTTCTCGTTCTCAGTCTGGACTGAGAACAGGGCAGCCTTCAGCTCCTCCACCGTAAGAGCCAGCTTGGCAAGTTCAGCTCTGTTGGCACAGAGTTTTGCCATCAGATCGGCATTCGTACATTGCTGGGGTTCTTTTTGCCGGTGAGAATCGCGAGTAGGGGAGAAAACAATGTCCAACTCGTTTGATTGGTTTGGGAGTGAGTCGTTCCCCTTGTCCTCCATTTTGTCCTCTCGCGGTTGAAAAACAAATTTAGAAAGAGTCTCTTTCACTGGCCCAGACAGTGGAGTACTAGTTTCCACCTTCTGTTTCTTTGGGGTGTCTTTGTCACTGTTAACACTCGAGTTGTTGGAAGAACTAGAGCCTGAACCTGCACCAGCATGCGTACGCTGTTTTCTCTTCTTATGGCGGGCCATAACATTGCACACTGACAACTTCACGGACAGTCATTTCAGCGCCGATTTCTTCACATCACGCTGACCAAAAGTTCCAAAACCTCGGATGGAGGTGGGCAGTAGATACACTGTTAACTTCGTGGCATTCTTGGTGACCGATCGGTAGTTTAATTAACTAAAATAAGTTAATCAAGAGCAGAGCTGTCAAAAAGACGTCCGACACACCCGGTTAACAGTGTTCACCCCATCCAGCTTATTTCTGTTTTAAAAGCAAGTTAACTTGCAAAGCAGCTTGTTTTCTGTTATTGACATAACATTGGTTGAATTGGCAGAAAGAGGGAGCAGTGGTAGTTCTTCCCTTTCATGATTTTTATAGATGTTCAGGATATTGATTTGATACTTAATTCTTTCCGAGAGTTGAAACTGCAAATATTGTGTGTGTGTCCGGAATTGGCTCAGGACTGATGGTGCAATTTAGTTGTCACGACACATATTTTGTCCTGGGTCTGTTTTAGTGTGGGTGGAATATAACAGCGCTCGGTGTGTGTTGAGCTGGGAAGACCCTGAATTTGTCAGATGCAATTACGAGCTCAAATGTGTAACATCCTGTTGGGTGCACCGTGTGGTAGTAACTGTTTCGTTACTCAGAATCTTTGCTGCACTATTGTGTGGGGTTTGTACAGTCGTCAGGGGAAGTTTTGTCTTCCATGCCTGACATTTTCTGCACATGAATTTGCCTCTGGGAGAGCAAGTAGCGGCCAGCATCTCGCCGCCAGACTGCAAACTGAAGCCAGGCCAGCAGGAACTCGGGGTCATTGCGTCACCAGGGTCAGCTGTTGCTGATCGGCGCTCCTATATCGGGTCACTGTTGGGTTGTCCAGTGGCGCTCTACTGTCTGCGGTTAAGGGTGGTGAGGAGAAATCATCACATCGGAAACGATCACCCATCATCATGCATCGCCCTTACTTGTATTGTGCCCTTCATTGCCGTTCTACGCTTACAGTACGGGTAGTCAAGGCAGATCAACATCTGGGGGGGGGGGGGGGGGGGGGGGAATCTTCGCCTACATATCTCCCTCTTGGCTACGTCACTGCTCCAGCTTCGCAGTGAGGGGCGGTGAGGGGAGACCATCATCTCATTGTCTGTGCTTATCAGAGTGACATCAGCAATTTGTGAATGTGCTAAGGGGTAGGAACCACTGCTACGTGATCTTCGTCAGTATAGTGTGTGATCAGAATCAGGGGTTACCTATACTGGCCGGTCTATTACAAATCAACCATTAAGCAGTGCCGGTTTCTTAAATAAGCTCTGTGCTCTTCTGAAGTTGGACATATTGGGCGTTCCATTGGTTTATTGTTGATGTATGTATTGGCATTGCTATTTGGGTGTTGTAAGTTGATACTCTCTTATCTCCGTGCAATCATTACCATGGTATCTTGTCAATATTGCCATTCTTTCTGTCATCATTGTTATTATTGCAGCTGAGCAGTAGTTCCGGGCATCACCTCCAGCAATCATTTTTATTCTAATCACTCTCACTTCATCCCTCATATCATCACTTATCCCTATTCTTTTCCCGTTATATTTTGTTGCTTGTTATGTGTTGCCAATTAGTTGATAAAATTTTCTTTGTGGTGTTAAACTTTCTCTTTAAGTACCTGACTCCTGTATGAGAGGGTAGGTCCGATCCTAAACGGGTCGGGCGCGACACTAGTATTCGTTGGTGTCATGTGACGTAGCCTCACATCAAGGCATGTGACGCTCCATCACATGTAGTTAGTGATATGAATCATTTCCCATGCCACAACTAAAAAGGAAGAATATTTATGTGGCTTGACAAGTGTAGCGGGCGTCCCCAAATGATTGTGAGAATAACTCATTAAAGAAACAAACGTGGTCATTGGGTGAAAGTGACCACTGAGTGATAGTTTAACAAGGGCTGGTAAGGTGCTGGTCATGTGTTTTGAACACTGAGTATGCACTCACTAGGAGGAGGGAGGAAAGAATCAGTTTTAGCCAGCAGATGGCCTAGAGACTCGAACCTGTCAGGACGCTGGTCCTCACTGCTGACCAGTCATTCCCAGGTGAGCGATAGATAGTTGGGGGAAAGCTACAGGGGAAAACTTAAAGAAAAGAGAAAGAAAGAATTCATAATTAAATTGGGAAGCAGGTTACTTACACGAACCTTATTCGTGTTTCAGCCCTTCACCCTTCACCCTTCACCCTTCGCCCTTCACCTTTCACCTTTCACCCCGTGAGGGGGTTAAGGATGGCCATGGTGTGGGGGAACACACCGGTAGTTCAGCCCGGCAATTAACGACTCCAGGGAGAGGAGTTGGAACTCGTCATCTCCCCAGAGACAGGAGAAGACGAGGGAGAGGAGTGGGAACTCATCACTCCAGTGACAGGAGAATTCGAGGGGGCGATACACTGTCTCAGAGAGACAGGGAATCATGATGGTATGGAGCGAGTCCAAATTCTGATGCAGGTTAGCATCAAGGAGTGAAAGAATTGTTTATTCTCCTGGTCTGGATCTTAGGCCAATGTTGTTTGAAGGCCATGACTTTATAGAAACTTGGATCACTGAGTTTATCTCTCAGTGTAAAGAGAGATACATATATAAAATCTGTTTATAAATTGTTTGATGTGATTTAGTAAAGTGTTTTTCCTGAAGGAGAGGGGGAGAAGAAAAACATTCGGTAGTGCGCCTTTTGGTTGTTTGGAAAGATTGCGTGTGCGTATGGAGTAAATGCTGTCATGAATGCATGTGTGCAAGAGTGACAGTGTGACAGTGGTGACCCCGACTCCAGTTTCACCGACGTAGCTGCCGTTGTTTCCCCACTAGGGAAAAAAAGAAAGATTTCTATTTGTGCCCTTGGGGCCTGGAAAAACAATTTTGATTTATAACCCAGAGGAAAGATTTCTGTTTGTCTCCTCGGGGTTTGAAAAAAAAATAGATATATTTTCATTAAAAAGAAAAAGATTTGATTTGTACCCTCAAGGTTTTGAGGGAAGGAAAAAAAAGAACAAAGATTTTGATTTTTTACCCTCAAGGGTTTGAGGGAAAGGAAAAAAAAGAGAAAGTTTAATTATTTATTGGGTATTTGCATTTTTTTTCTGTTTATGTGTGCGAGTGAGGACTTCTCTCTTATTTCTGACTCTGAGTTTTGCTAGTGGTTTTGTTTGTTTGTAAGTTCCTAATTTTTTTCCCCCAATCGGTGAGCCCCACCGCTTTTCGCTACCTTGAGCGACTAGTTCAAGAGTGGGAGCAGCCGTGTTCCCTATTTTGTCCTTTTCCCCGATCGGTGAGCCCCACCGCTTCTCGCTACATTGAGCGATTAGTTCAAGAGTGGGAGCAGTCCGTGATTGCCTTATTAGGTTTATTTTGTTATTTTTTCTTGCTCTGTCCTATCGTTTCATTTTAAATAGTCCCCTTTTCCCAGAGTTTGAACCGACCTTGTCTCCTTCAACAGGACAGAGGTTGACAAGTGCGGGGAAGACTCCTCCTAATAAATTCTTCTATTGTTTTTTTTTGGTGTTGTGATTTTTTTTCTTTGCGTTTGGGTGAATGTGTATTTATTGATTGATTGTTTATCATTTTGTATTATTACTGTAGTATTGTGTATACTGTGCATGATTTGTTTTCCCGTCTCCAGTTTCACGGGAGACAGTGACCACTAGGGTGCTGTCTGAGGGCTTCTCTTGCTTTTCTTGATTTCTTCTTACTATTCCGATCCTGTGTATCTTACATTTCCTTTTCACCCCCTTTTTCGAAACCTCTTAAACCTTCTTATCAATAAGCTCCTATCTAGTTTTCTTTCTACATTTTCATCTTTTAGGTAGGATTTCCGCTAGTTTGTGTCTCTTCCCCTCTTTTTAATTGTTTGTGATTCCATTTGTTTTGTAAATTCATATTCATTTATCGTATAAGGCGATACATTTGTTTTGTAAATTCATTTGAAATTAAGAAGTAAGAAACACTAAACAACAAGAACATTTAAGAACTAAAACTTTATAAAGAATTTATTTTCAGAAAACTTTATTGTGTTTTTTTCCTTTCTTAGGAAAAACAGATTTGCATTGAACTTCATTTTTTTTTAATTACAAATTGATACCTGTTTTCGAGAACAAAATACTTCTGGAAAAATACATTCCTTGTGTTTCATATCTACCCTGTTTTAGTAAGCTGTTTTCTGTTTACACCGGAAATTGAATTCTTTATTTGCATATACTATAATTACGTTTTTGTGAAACATAAAACATCATCATATATCCCTTATTTTTATTCATACTTAGAAATTGTTTTGTATTTATATCTGTTGACGGTTCATTATGGATGATTTTGATAAATATGTTCAACAAGCGGAACGCTTGGGTTTTGATGGAAGAAAAACTTACTAACTATGTGCAACAATGCATAGATAGGGCAGACAGGCTAAGAGAGAGAGAAGAAAATAGATACAGAGGGAAGCTGAAGCTGAAGAAAATAGACTACAGAGGGAAGCTGAAGAAAGAAGACTACAGAGGGAAGCTGAAGATAAAGAACGCCAATTTAAATTGAGACAGTTAGAATTAGAGACCGATGCTGAGATTAGAAGATTACAGGCATCGAGAGAACCTCCACCAGTCGGTTCCGCAAGCGCGCCTCAACCAAAAACAGCATATATTCCAAAGTTACCGCCTTTCGAGGAAAAAACGGATGACATCGATAGCTTTCTTTCCGCTTTGAAAGTCACGCAACGTCTTGTGGTTGGCCAAAGGAAAAGTGGAATTGTATATTGCGTCGTTGTTTAAGGGTAGCGCTTTGGCACTGTACCACACACTCGCGGCGAAACAAAATTAACTTGGGATCAGTTGAAAGAAGAACTACTCAAGAAATTTCAATGTTCTGCTGATCGTTTTCGCGAACGTTTCCGTTCTGTGCGCCCTGACAAAGGAGAATCGTTTCCGTCGTTTCTAATCCGTATGAGTCATTGTTTGGATCGATGGATCGATTTATCTAAAACGAACAAAACTTTTCAGTCACTGCGAGATCTCCTTCTTAGAGAACAACTTTTCCAGAGCGTGAGCAAAGATCTGGCCACTTTCCTTAAAGAAAGGCAATTTGAAAGCGTTGAGGAAATGTGTCAGATGGCTGATCAGTATTGTATCGCTCACCCAGATAAGGCGGTGGCTAGGAAAGGAGAATTTTCCATCTTTGAGTCTCATGCGTCATGTACTATCCCATCGGGACAGGGAAGTTACAGGAAAGGAAATCGTGGGTCATTTCTGAGTCCTCAAGGATATGCTTATCCTAGGAACGGTCAGGGATCTTTCCGCGGTTCGAGTGACTTTCGTCAGTACCAGTACTCACCGCCGGAAAGACCTGTTGCTCCTCAGCAAACGTTCCGAGGTCGTGGACAACGACCACCGCGTAGACCTTTTGGGCCAGTTCGTGGACAGAACAGAAGTTCACAAAATCAGTCAGCTGCCGATCAGACAATGCGATGTTTCTTTGTGAGGGTAAGTTCCATTTGAAAAAGAATTGCCCTTTCAAACCAAATGATTCAAAATCTGCATTAGTCTCCACTGATTGTGAAGAGGCCTTGTTTTGGCACCAGATCAATCGGTTGATGGACTGGTGTTAGAAACGGAGCATCAACGGATTGCAGGCTTCGGTTTTGCGAGACACTGGGTGCACTACTGCTGGTGTAAGAAAATATTTCGTGCTTCGAAACCAGTATCTGGACACTGTCCAAAAGTGTAGGTCGTTTGGAGGCAAGATTGAAACGTTTCCACTGGCGAAAATTTCGGTCTATACACCGTACTACTCCGGATTTCTTACGCCTGTGTTATCGATAACCCAGTCTGCGACTTGATTTTGGGCAATTTGCCAGGTTGTCGCTACAGTACATGGTGGTGCTGGAGGATCGTTTGTTCCTTGTCTTGTGGTACCAGGTCAGACATCATAGAGCAGGGAAAAGCTAAAAAGCCACTAAAAAGTCTCAAAACTGGATGAACTCCAGATTACCCCAGATGATCTAAAAGAAATGCACACACGCACGCACACACAAACACACACACACACACACACACACACACACACACATATGCACGCACGCGCACACGCACACACCTACACACATGCACGCACACACACGCACACAAATACACACACAGAGTCACAGACACACACACACACGCACGCACACACGCACGCACGCGCGCGCGCGCACTAACGCACACACACATACACACACACAAAAACATGCGCGTGTGTACACACATGTACACTCTCTCTCTCTCTCTCTCTCTCTCTCTCTCTCTCTCTCTCTCTCTCTCTCTCTCTCTCTCTCTTGTGAAGTTATCTAATATTTTCCTAACCAAGTGACTCCAGTTAAAATACGATCTTGATTTTGTACACGACACATGCGAACTGAAGGAATTTGTTCGCATTGGGAACAATGATGAGTTGAAAAATCAATTTAAGTGAAGGAGCGCAGTGCGCGTGTGTGTGGGAGGGGGAGGGGGCGTGTGTGTGTGTGTGTGTGTGTGTGTGTGTGTGTGTGTGTGTGTGTGTGTGTGTGTGTGTGTGTCTGTGTGTGTGTGTGTGTGTGTGTGTGGGTGTGTGTGTGTTACTTACATACTTTGTGCTTTAATGACCGAGTTGAAAAATCAATTTAAGTGAAGGAGCGCAGTGTGTGTGTGTGTGTGTGTGTGTGTGTGTGTGTGTGTGTGTGTGTGTGTGTGTGTGTGACTGTGTGTGCGTGTGGTGTGTGTGTGTGTGTGTGTGTGTGTGTGTGTGAGTGTGAGTGTGTGTTGTGTGTGTGTGTGTGTGTGTGTGTGTGTGTGTGTGTGTGTGTGTGTGTGTGTGGTGTGTGTACGTGTGCGCGCGCGCGCGCGTGCTTGCGTGCGTGTGTGTATGTGTGTGTGTGTGTGTGTGTGTGCAAGCGCGCGAGCGTGCGTGCGTGCGTGTGTGTGTGTATGTGTGTGTGGTGTGTGTGTGTGTGGTGTGTGTGTGTGTGTGTGTGTTACTTACATACCGTGGGCAACATTTAAAAATGACCGTGTACGCATATGTGTTAGCTGTACAGCACGTACGTACGCGTGCAAGATCCATCTGTGATATGTTGGAATGGTATGACGACTCAAAGCACAAACAACACCATTTCAATTTTAAGAAAGTGTTCGGATATTGTCTGTCAGTCACAGACTGAGGTTGTCACAAAGCACACACTGATACATCGCGCTATTTTCTGCTTTGTGCGTGGACTGAACGACGTGGTCATCAGGAGGGAATCGAACGGTGCAAGCAAACGTCCTTTGGACGTGTTATACAACAATACACGTATCTGTGGTGCAAGCAAACGTCCTTTGGACGTGTTATACAACAATACACGTATCTGTGGTGCAAGCAAACGTCATTTGGACGTGTTATACAACAATACACGTATCTGTGGTGCAAACAATACACGTATCTGTGGTGCAAAACAATACACGTATCTGTGGTGCAAAACAAACGTCCTTTGGACGTGTTTTTCACCAATACACGTATCTGTGGTGCAAGCAAACGTCCTTTGGACGTGTTATACAATACACGTATCTGTGGTGCAAGCAAACGTCCTTTGGACGTGTTATACAACAACACACGTATCTGTGGTGCAAGCAAACGTCCTTTGGACGTGTAATACACAAATACACGTATCTGTGCTGCAAACAAACGTCCTTTGGACGTGTAATACACAAATACACGTATCTGTGGTGCAAGCTGGTTGACGTTCTGAACAATTAAGGCTATATCCACAGTGTTATTGACAAGTAGCCTGAATCATTTAATTTTCGGCTGCAAAATGGAGAAAAAAATGATATCTTGCAAATTGTTAGTTGTGACAAAATATTTTAACACTTTCAGGGGTTGTCTAAATCTTAAGGTCAAGAAAGTTTTGTGAGAAAGAGAAAAGAACTGCTTTACACATACGCGCTATTTATTTTTATTGGCTTTGGTCGAGGTTAAAACGCTGGCATTTGTTTTTCAAACGACACGATAGTAAGTGGATGTGAACATAACTGCATGAAGCATTTACACAGAAAATGGAGATGGCATTTTGATAATTTTCGTTTTATTTTCGTTACGACTATGTATTCGTATTATATCAGTATCAAAGATGTAATCATTGATGTAAATTCATGCCTGTTAACCAAACTGAAATTCAAGACAAGTTTTTTTTCTGAGACAAATGTAACTGGAGTTTTATTACATGACAGCCATATGTCTGAGGACTGTATAAGAAAGTAGTCCGATGGTAAAGGAGTGTGTCTGTATGTGTGAGGGGGAATCATTTGGTCTATTCCAATAAAAAGCCATCCATTATTTTTCCATTACATGGGATGGCTCAGAACTGGGAATACCGACACGTTTGATGTGCAAGCAATATCTTGATCATTCTTTTGTACAAAACCCTGCTGTATTTATGTATTAACCTAAACACGCTGTGCATGTCCTAGTTTTAAACAAACAGAGAGAGAGAGAGAGAGAGAGGAGAGAGAGAGAGAGAGAGAGAGAGGGAGAGAGAGAGAGAGAGGACTCAAACTCAAACTCAAACTCAAATAGTTTAATTGCAAAGGCTACCGACCTATCTGCAATGAGGTCAAAAACAAAAGTAGAAACACACACGCGCTCGGCGCTTATACTGAAAATTATGAAAGAAAATATCTGCATAACAAAAATTATGTTCTTAAATTAATTAAATTAAATTAAATTAAATTATGTTCTTCTTGAAATTACTCTGGTATTTGTGCGCTAACTGATAGCAGTTCTTCTCTTCGTTTCAGTGCTTTGAAAATTAAAATAGCTACAGAGCGAGTTACAATTCTCTTTTCATTTTGCAGTAAAAAAAAAAAGGAATGATACTTAATGATATTTTCTAGTATGAGGCAAAATGTATTTATCTCTTAAATCTTTGTAGGATGAACAAACAATAAAAAAAATGCATTTCGTCCTCGATTTGATTACACACTGGACAGTTTTTGGAGTTTGGTGTATATATTTGATGGACATTTAAATCACAAATACCAAGTCGAAATCTCACGAACACTATGCAAAATATAGAAATTGTAATATCAGTTGAATATTTGTCAGGCTGCCAAGAGGATTTGAAGGAACGATATGTTGAATATCTGTCACTATTAAGTATTTTACTGTCTCAATTTTGTCTATAACAGTCAATCATGCGTTGTTTAAGTTCACGTAAAAAACAGTGTCTCGTAATTCACTCCACCATTTAACAAAAGAAAAGAAAAGCCATAAGTATCCTAACAATGTTTTATCGAAGATACCCAAGTTGTTTGTACATTCCGATTTCTTGCACAATTAAATGATCTTGATTTTTTTTTTCATTTCGTATGTTTTGATTGTCTAGTGAGTGACAGCTTTTGGGACTTGAGCCAGTAGTACATTGATTTTATTGCACTATCTACATACAAAGGATACCTTCCTAGCTCACCGTATACCATTGTATTTGCGGTATTTGGGCGTACATTCAAAAAAGCGTTTGCATGCAAACAAGTGAGGTAATTCAATTACGTGCAGATGAGACTGTCCCCAGACTTCTGCTGCATATAAAAGTATAGGTTTCACTTGCGCGTCAGAAAGTTTGAAAAATAGACTTCCATCCATTGTTCCCAAACTCCACATGGTTTTCATAGTTTTCTACAATTTTGGCTTTAGCCCTGCCTGCATATTCTTCGAGTGCAATGTCGTATGATAGCTTTGTGGTTACAGTAAATCCCAAATACTTAAATATCTGTTAACAAACTTCAATCTCTTTTCCCTGATAGAACCATTTCTCTGCCTTTGATAAATGTCCCCCTTTTCTAAAAAAAAAACAAAAAAAACCCATAACTTTGTTTTCTTTAAGTTCACTTTAAGTCCTACAGAAGTTGATGCTTTATCAAGATTATTTAATTGATTTTATAGCACTGAAGGAGTTGCCGATATCAAACATATATCATCAGCAAATAACAATAAAAAGATTCCTTGTAAGCCTGGAAAAAAACTGAAATCCGTGTTTGCCATGCTGTGTAACTTGTTCAGCGACTTCGGTTTTTAACGACGAAAAGATCAGGGGAGATAACATACATCCCTGTTTCACGCCGGCTGGACAGTCAAAGAAGTCAGATATTTCACGTCTCCAGCGTATACATGACTGGAATGACTTATATATGCCTTGGAGCATGTGCAGCATTTTAGTGGACGTTTTTATCTTTTTTAAGAACTAGCCAAAGACGATCTCTATCAACAGAGTCGAAGGCTTTCAAATAATCAATGAAAACAACATACATTTTACAGAGAGAGAGAGAGAGAGAGAGAGAGGAGAGAGAGAGAGAGAGAGAGTGAGAGATGAGAGAGAGAGAGAGAGAGAGAGCGAGAGAGAGAGCATGCTTCAAGTTTACACATACTTTTTTTTTGGTACATGGTTTTTTACAGTTAGTTTAAGTAATTTGTTTTACAGTTAGTGATTGTCTGATGCAAAACGTCTGTTTATAAAAGGAGAGAGAGAGGAAGAGAGAGAGAGAGAGAGGAGAAGAGAGAGAGAGAGAGAGAGAGAGAAGAGAAAGAGAGAGCGAATGGACAAACTTGTTAGTGGTTTAAGACCAGAGGGAAAGACAGATTTCGTAGTAGTGCTGATTGTGATGGAAATCTTGACTTAGAAGCTAAGAACCATGAAATTCCTGTTTTTTTTAAATCAAAGCTTGTTATGACTTCAGAGATGGTTGTAAAGGAAATCTTGTGTAGGATGTGACGTTAAAGCGTAAAGTTTATTGTCATTTAAACGTGCGATCACAGCTCTGGTTTTAAAGGAAATATTGGTATAGAAATGATAAGAAGCTTTCAGGTTTGTTGTTGGTTGTAAGCATGTTCTGATCACTGTGCAGAAGCCTTTTTAAACCAAGGACTGCAGGGTATTTCTACTGTGCTGGGCTGACTAACTGCATAATGAACTGTATTACCTTGATCTGGCTTCCATGTCATGACGACCCTGCATGTTGATGTTCATTGTATCTATTGATATAGTTTGATTATCTTCTTTGAACTCCCCCCTTCCCTCCTTTTCCCCGTGTGAATGGGCACAAAGCCTAACACATTAAAGTGTTCGCATTCTCTCTCTCTCTCTCTCTCTCTCTCTCTCTCTCTCTCCTCTCTCTCTCTCTCTCTCTCTCTCTCTCTTTCTCTCTCTCTCTATCTATCTATCTATCTATCTATCTATCTGCTTAAATCAGACACTAGGCTGCTTCAGGCCTTTTCATCTTCTATTTATGATTAACATATCCATATGTGTGTCAGGCGACTCGATTTGCCGAGTCGTGTATCCTCTTTGCGACTGATACTTACCAAGATCACAGTTCATTTGTTGATAAGCTGGAAAAGTCTATGCGACTGAATAAAACTCTAATGGAGACCGGAATAGCTCAGTGGTAGTCCGCCGGACACGTAATCTTGGTGATCCTGGGGTTGCGGCTTCGAATCTCCGACGGGCTGTTTCAGTACAGGGGAATTTTTCCCTCGGAGTTGACATTGGTTCTGACTCCATTTCTCATACAGTCCTTCGAATGAGACTATAAACTAAGGTTCCGTGTGTGAACGCACGCATAACATCTTGCACACACGTAAAACCCCGTCACCAGCTTTCGGAAGAGACGGCCAGTTTGGCCGTTGTTATAGATAGCACGTAACACATAGCATGCACCCTGCGTGACAAATGGAAATAATGAAGGAAGTAAGGAAATGGAGTGAACGATATTGAACGATGTTGACTGGATGACACGGGAAACGACTGAATGAAGCGCCTCCTGGCAGCTCTTCAGTCGGCACTACCCAGGTAGGCAGCCCATTGTGTAAACGAGTGTACGTGTGGATTGTAAAGCGCTTAGAGCTTGGTCTCTAGCCGAAGATAGGCGCTATATAAATATTCATGATAATAACAATAATAATAATTTGTTTGGGGAACTGTTTGAACATAACGGAAACAACCTCCAACACTATCGTCCGTGGAGTTCGCCTGTTTGTTATTGTTTGGAAATAATGCACATCGTGACTTAGATCTAAAATGTGTGTGTGTGTGTGTGTGTGTGTGTGTGTGTGTGTGTGTTGTGTGTGTGTGTGTGTGTGTGTGTGTGTGTGTGTGCACGCGAGCGCGTACATATGCACCCCTCTGTGTAAACACATAAACACGCATGCGTTGTGTAATAAGCAGGATCATCCTTGTTTTATGGATGTTTTTCACCAGCTGAATTTAGAAACTTGCAGCGGTGGATACCTGCTATGCTTGTAGCCATTTGTCGACTTTGCAGGTATCCCCTATAAGACAAGCATCAAGCATCGAGGTAGTGGCAAATTCAGCTTCATTCCTGACCAGTGAGAAAAGTGCACAAGCTTCTTTTAGCTTCATACCTGTGTCTGGTTCTCGTAGCATGGCCCTCAGAGCACAATCCACGCTCAAGGAAGAGAGTTCCATCTCCCCAGGGCTGTTTACAGACGTATTTTTTAATAGCACCACGAAGAATGACATCAGCACTGATTACAGTCACCACACCACTTTTGTCTCCTCTGGAGTGTCAGGTGAAAAATACCCGGATGATCCGGTCAGCTCAGCTACGGCGCATCTTGTGTTGACGGTGCTGCAAGTGGGACTGCTTCCGGTGCTGACGGTAGGTGGCGTCATCATGAACGTCATCAACATGGTGGTTTTTACGCGTCAGGGCTTGTCGGACAGGATCAACCTCTGTCTTTTCAGGTGTGGTTTTTTCCCCTTTGTTTGTTTTCTTTTATGTCATTTACTCCCTTTTCTTTCTTTCTTTTTGTCTCATTTTCCTCTTCATTTCATTCCTTTTATGTTGTCCTATGTTCTGTATCACCCCAATGGCGCTGCATCCACACCGCTCATTCCAACACGCACACCTCCCCCCTCTTCCCTCCCCCCACCAACCCCGTCCACAGCCACAGCTTGGCCCGGCCCGCATCAACCCCAGACAATCCACAGGGAGCAGTCAATGTCAAGTCGTCAAGAGACAGCCCACCGGAGGAGACACTGCACCATTGCTGAGTCACGTCGGTGGTGTTCAATGGAGCCTGTTCGTATCCAACACACACAGCACACCACCTACTACTTTCATTATATGTTCTGGCGTCAACCAGGCCTGAGGAATACAGACACGTGTGGTGTTGGCCAGGAAATTTGAGCAACACTCTCAGAGACGCATCCACTTAGTGGATGAAACTCGACTGTGTGGTCCCAGTATTCCCAACTGAGCCCATAGCAAATTCCACTCTGGGTAGGAGGTGGTCGGGGCAGAAAAATCCCACCTGGCTGTGATGGTAATCGAACCCACGACCTCCCAGCCAGGAGACTGCGATGCGAACTACTTCGCCACAGAGGCCAGTACTTTCCTTTTTTGTTTTATTTCTTACAGTTATAACGACTACCAGATTTACACAGGTCACTCAGCTGGGAATAGCACTTACTTGGAGCTTTCGACAGACCTCCGTCCGTCTTCTTCAGCGGTGGTGTGGCTACTGGGTGAACTGGCGTTCAGTGCACACGACCACGGGTCGAGCCCTGGTTATGTGACTGAACGATGAGTGTGTTGTACACCGATGGCAAGTTATGTTTTTGTCATCTGCACATATACTCAGAGGCATAAAAAACGCGAAAACAAACTGTATAGAAATTTTGATGTAATTTGGCTACCGATTCCTTTGAACTGGTAATAGAAAGTGAGAAAAAGCAATCGAACACCGCAAAAGTGTCCTTTCAAAGTTCATTCTGGTAGAAAATAAGGTCACATGAACTTGACCTTGACCCTGTGTTAACAGCAGAATGTCAGTATCTGGTGTGACCACCTCGAGCATTGATCACAGCTGTGCACCTGCGGTACATCGAGCGCACCAGAGTGTTGGTCTGCCTCTGGGGACTTGCCACCACACCTGGCCCACAGCAACAGCAAGCTGAGCTGCTGTCTGGGGTCTGGGGTTGAGCTGGTTCAACTGCCTCTGAAGGGCATCCCAGAAATGCTCTATTGGGTTAAGGTCGGGAGAACGGGCTGGGTGAGGCAGCAGATTGATGTTGTTCTGCCTCAGGAAGTTCTGCGTAGCACGGGCAGTGTGCGGCCTTGCGTTGTCCTGCTGAAACAGGTTCTGTGGATGCCGCTGGAAATGCGGCAGGATGTGGGGCCTCAGAACTTGGTCGATGTAATGAACAGCAGTGACCCCGTTACCACGTCCTGGACCCACATTCTGGAAGATGACTGGCCCAATACGGCGATTTATGCCGATAGCCCCCCAGATCATGATGCTTTCACCACCCCATGGGTCCCTTTCGGTGATGTTGGCATCCGTGAAGCGTTCCCCCGCTCTTCTCCAGATCCGGATGCGGCCATCGCCTGGGTCGACGCAGAACCGGCTTTCATCACTGAAGAGGACTCGGCCCCAGTCCCGATGGCGCCAATGCACGTGGATCTGTGCCCACTGCAGACGGTTCTGGCGATGCTGGAGTGTCAGGATAGGTCGCCGGGCTGGACGCCTGCATTGGAGACCAACTGTGTTCAGTCGGCGACGCACGGTCCTGTTGCTGATTGGCCTGCCATGGTTGCCGACGGTGTTCCTGGCTGTGTTGGCAGCGGTTTGGTAAGGCTCCCGTCGATGCTGACGAAGAAGATGGCGGTCTTGGGCTGCTGTGGTGACCCTCGGTCTGCCGCTCCTCGGTCTGTCATCAGTGGTGTTTCTTGCTTGAAAGCGGTCCAGAAGGCGATAGACGGTGGAAATGTGGACTCCGAATGCGATAGCGACCTGCCTCATTGGAACCCCGGCCTGCAGTTGCCCCATTGCTATGCAACGATCTTGACGAGAAAGTCTCGGCATTATGTTGGCGCCTCTGGAAGGGATGATTTGAACTTTTTGGGGTTTGGAAATTTATAGCCCCACAATGGGGGCCACATTGAGTTGCAATTCACATTGATGCACGTGGCGTAGGTAGTCCACATGGCAAATGCACTCCTCGTGCCAAAAACGCTGACCCGGCTACATTCACCCACTGTTACGAGGTTACAACCGGCCAAGACACCACGTACTGCTAATGTTGCACGTGCCAACGACATTGCTTACGTCCTGTTCACAATGTGAACAGTCGTGCACTGTCTCTATTTTTTCGCGTTTTTATGCCTCTGAGTATATTATGTATCTCTGTGCAAATGACTGCATGGACAATGGTCACACTGTTATTGTGAAGTGCCATCAGTAGGTCTCCAGAACTTGCACTGAACAAATACAACACAGCGTGGTCTAGTATATACTAGTGTAGGTAGAGTAT
>CM031614.1:6193208-6195708 GCA_018398815.1 Conus ventricosus
TATGATATGGAGGGTTTTTGAGGCAACCCCATACCCCCCCCCATACCCCCCCCCCCCCTTATTGAGATATGGAGGGCTTTTGAAGGAAAACATCCATTCCCTCTCCCCCCCCTTTTTTTGATGATATGAGGCTTTTAAAGGGTAAACATCTCTTGCCTCCCCCCCCCCCCCCCCCCCCCCTTTTTGATGATATGCAGGGCTTTTAAGGGAAAACACTCATCACTCCCCCCCTTTCCCCCTTATTGATGATATGGGGGGTTTTGGAAGGAAAACACCTCTTACCTCCCCCCTCCCCCTCCCCCCTTATGTGATAGGAAGGCTTTTGAAGGTACACACCTCATCACCTCACCCCTCCCCTTATTGATGATATGGAGGCTTTGAAGGTAAAACACCTCATCACCTCCCCCTCCCCCTTATTGATGATATGGAGGGCTTTTGAAGTAAACACCTCATACACCTCTCCCCCACCCCTTATGATGATATGAGGCTTTTGAAGGTAAACAACCTCATCACCTCACCCCTTCCCCTTATTGATGATATTGAGGGCTTTTGAAGGTAAACACCTCATCACCTCTCCCCTTCCCCTTACTGATGTAATGGAGGGCTTTAAAGGTAAACATCTCGTCACCTCACCCCTATATACATGGTATAGGTGGCGCTTTTGAGGTAAACACTTCATTACCTCACCCCTTTAATAATGGTAATGGGGCGTGGGACGGGGGTGGGGGTGAGGGTTGGAAGATTAACACCCAATCACTTCACAATTTATTAGTGGTATAGCGGCTTCTCATCACCACACCCTTATGAACGATGTGGAGGGCTTTAAGAGGTGTATTCCTCATCACCTCATGCACTATCAGTGGTTTTGGGGACTTTTGGAAGGTAAACATCCCATCAACCTCATACCCGTAGTAATGGTATGGAGACTTAATTAAAAGTAGACATCTTACCACCTCACCCCCTTGTTAAGTGATACAGGGGCTTTTGAAAGAGAAACACCTTAACACCTCACCCCCTTACTAGACCGTAACACGGGTATTGTGAAGCAGACGTGACGATCGAATTACCAGCTTTGATTTGAATCATTCTGAAATGATTATGGTACAGAGAACAAGTGTGGGTATGTGGACGTCAGACGTGTTTCCTGTCACGCTAATGACAACATAATCCTGAAACAGTGTACGCAGTACTGTGGTTGTTGTGCTTTCTGCAATGCTGTAGTAATTCGTGTCTAAAAACAAATGCCACCCTTTTCAACAAAACTGGCTCTGCAAAAAGAAAGAAAGAAAGAAAGAAACAGAAACAAGAAAAAGAAAAACAAATCCAAAGTAAAAGTATCTTTTATTACGGACACAAATGTCATAAAAATATATTAATTTGCTGATGTCTCAATTTCATTTTTGACAAGTTATAATATGTTATAACTCACAAAAACATGTAGCTGTTTAAGGAATGTTTAAAGTGACAAAACCTTTGACAATGAAAAATGCCCATTTTGGGCCATGATTGATTGTTGAATTTCGTTCTTTTGGTACAGATTGTATGACATGTACATTTTCAGCCTTAAGAACAAGCTGGACTCCATGTAACCACACCAGGTGAAATCCCCCCCCCCCCCTCTCCATTTCATTCCCTCTGTCCTCAGTCATGGGCAACGGGGTAGAGTTGTAGCCTGTCCTGTCCTTGACATTAGTGCAAAAAAGCTTCACCATACAACCTGGAATAACTGATTTCACCATGCTGAATTTGCCATCTCATCTCAAGGCTGTTCTGCTTGAAGAATTTCTGTAAACCTCCTGCGATTGGTAGAAAGATCTGTCGGATTTTACTGTTCGGCGTCAGAGTTCCCCCTCTCCCCTCCACCCTACCCCTCCTTTACCCCTTGGTGGCCAGGTGTTAGGCCTTGGCTGGCTACACTTCAGGCTGCTGATAATTCCGTTTGAGATGTATTCGACTTCTCAGACTTTGTCGTTTAGGTCCTTTCAGTTATTCTTTTCTCACGATTAGTCTCTAACTTTCACAAAACATAAAATAAAATAGTAAACAACTGGGTATGTTTTGCTCCCATAAGGAAACCTAACACAGAGTAACTTTTATTCAAGACTGGCACAGCCTTTTTAACTTGAATAAAGTCAGACAAATACATGGACGAACAATCTAATAGTGGGGGAAAAACAAGCGCAGGCCAACAACTGAACTGTCTGGCAAAGATTTGGACTTGAGGGGAGATTGAAGATGGAGAAACTGGGAAAATGAAATTAAAAAAATAAAGAAGAAAAGAAAAAAAAAAATGTTATAGATATGAAAACTCTTCTCTAGCTGCATAAGGAACCATCGCAATCCCTTTTGAAGGCAGATATATTTGTATTGCCTTCTCCGAGGCCTTTCGTCCGCTGGATCGGGACTCATCAGGGAGACACGGCTGGTTGTGTCTGCCTCCCGGCGACAAACAGAGACACACCACAGTCCATAATAGTCCATGGACTGTGGTGTGTCTCTG
>CM031614.1:6200708-6208208 GCA_018398815.1 Conus ventricosus
AAAGCTGCCATATATGTGTCGTGTAAAATTTTGTACCAACCTGTTAAAACACCCCTGTAACTCGACTGACAAACGCTTATATTCCTGCTGTATAGCAGTGAATATCAAGGCCAAAGTTTACAAGTTGTAAACTGTTATTACCCAGATGGTGTATGCAAGAAGGAAGCCGACTGGTTGTTTGATTTAGATTCAGACAAAGAGTGGGTGATTCTAGTGATTTCAATTCCCATCATGCTCTATGGTCCGGAAACTCTAAAAATATCACAAACAATGATGAATATCTTGCAAACACTATAGTAAATGCTAATCTAACGATACTGAATGACGGTTCTTTTACCAGAATTGCTGATCGTTCTGATCAGAAAAATTCATCAATTGATTCGTCCTTAGTAACTCCAGGTATTTTTCCACTTTGTACGTGGAATGTCATTCAGTCACCACTGGGTAGTGACCATCTTCCTGTTGAAGTTCAGATCTTGGTGAGTCCAGAGAGAACTGAGCATACCCCCGGGACATACAAAATACAACGAAGATAAAGCTAACTGGGACCTTTTTGCCCAAACTCAAATTTACTGTTTCTCTTAAGCTCAATTTTAATCATAACATAGAATCAATAGTAGATCTTGAAAAAAATTATGTAGAATTACGAAATCTCATACTGAGAGCAGCAGATTGTGCCATTCCAAAGATTAAGTTTAAAGACCATCCAAAGAGAGCCTCAAACCCATGGTGGAACTCCTCATGTGAGTTAGCCGTAAAAATGAAAACAGAGGCATTTCAAAACTGGATGAATAGTCGTCATTCACAGCCACCCCAAGTAATAAATGAACTCCACAGTAAATATAAAATTGCTAATAACTATAGTAACAGAGCAGTAGCTCTTGCCAAAAACAGTATTATGGTAATTTGATCATGACTTGTTCTAAACATCCACATGACGTTTCTAAATTATGGAAAGAAATTAAAAAAATCAAGGGTACATTCCATCTCCCTCAGCCTGCTCTGCATGTTAATGATAAAATTTATAGAACTAACAACGAAAAAGCTGAATATTAGCAGAAACTTTTGCTTCAATGAGTCAGACTGAGTGTTTACCCCAGACTGAACAAATTCGTAGAAAGGAGTTTGAGGATAAATACCAAAACAATGAGCAGCTTAACATAGAAAGTAACACTTTATATATTAACACAAATTTAACAATGCAAGAAGTCTGTTTCGCACTTAAACGCATAAAGCCAGGCAAGATATCCACTGGTTCAGATCCTATTTCCTATAACATGATTAAGCATTTTCCTGAGAGTCTGTTATCAAAGTTGTTGGAGTTCTTTCAGATTTGTTGGAATGCTGGAATGCTCCCTACAGATTGGAAAAAAGCTACTGTTATCCCAATCCTTAAACAAGGAAAATCTAAAACTCTTCCCTCTAGTTTCCGACCTATTTCTTTAACACCTCATATTGGAAAACTTTTGAAAGAATCATGAAAAACAGAATAGAACATTTCCTTGAAAAAAATGGAGTTTTGCCTTTATTCCAGGCTGGTTTTAGGAAAGGTAGAGGAGTCACAGACCACATTGTCCACTTATCCTCGAATGTGAAAAAAAGCTCTTGCCAAGCGTCATTCGACCCTTGCAACGTTCTTTGATGTTCATAGAGCCTACGATTCAGTATGGCATTCTAAATTGTTGTGCAAAGCACATGAAGTAGGAATACGAGGTCGTTTTTTTTTTTCCAATTTCTGAAAGCTTTCTTATCGGACAGAACTATCCAAGTCAGTGTTCATGGAGCTTTATCAACTTCTAAGACTATTAACATGGTGTTCCCCAAGGAAGTGTAAATCGCTCCAACACTTTTCTCGCTAATGCTTTACGATATTAAACAGGTTAATACAAAAGGTGCCACAATAGCTCTGTATGCAGATGATATTGCTCTGTGGAGAAATGTAAACTGCAATTTTTCCAAACAACAAACCAAAAGAAAGAAAATCATTGAACATATCAGGAAATAGTTGACAATATTTTTTCATTACATGAAATCAAATGGGTTCGGTTTTATCTGCTCACAAAACGGTTTTTGTTGTCTTTACAAAGGAAACAATTGCATTTGAAGGCAGAGAAGCTGTCTCTATAAAGGTAGATAATAATTTAATATACCCAAGCAAACAAGTTAAGTTTCTCGGTGTAATCTTCCACTATAAACTTTTTTGGAGTAAACATATCAATTACCTTGTAGAAAAGGCTAGGAAAAAAGTTGGTTTATTACGTGTTCTATCTGCTATACCTCTGATTAACTGGGGATCTAATCTCGTCTATGTCGCCTCAGGGCTAGTTCGTTCAATTCTGTCGTATGGCCAAGAAGTTTTTTTTACAGCTGGAAAGACAGATTTACACAAGCTAACCAGTATTGACTCGCTAGCCTTTAAAATTGCATTAGGACTTCCCCGATGGCTTCAATTGATCTGACGTACAAGGAGGCTGGTGTGTTACCCTTAAATGAACACAGGCTAAGTTGCGCCTGTAATTTTACAGTGAGAGCAAGAACCATTCCAAATTCAGTAATGACTGAACTGGATGGAAGTACGTATGTTTCAAGAGAGATCCGTAACAAATCGGTATACATGTCCCTAGGTGATTATGTTTCCCCATTATTTCAGAACTGTAACCTGTCTCTTGATGGTTTGCCGAGGTCCCATGTTTGTTCATACCCTTCGTGGTTGTCAGAGCAGGCTGAAATCATTTACACTTACGGAGATCTGAATAAAAAAAGATAATCCTCTGTTACTATCATCCTATGCCAAAGACTTGATAGATAGGAAATACGATTCCTATCTACACCCTTTTCACGGATGGTTCTGTTTTAGATTCTTCCGATGTTGGGGCTTCCTTTGTAATACCAGCGCTCAGCATTAGAAAGAAATACCATATTACGAAAGGATGTTCTATATTTACAGCAGAGTTATTTGCCATTTTGAAAGCACTAGATTTTACACTTGACATGCCTGTTATACATAGACAAATACTTATACTATCGGACTCAAAATCAGCGCTTACGGCTCTACATTGTCAATCAAAATCTAGTCGTTCAGACTTGGTGTGTGAGATCTTATTTCTCATTCATCAGCTAATAACCCGGGTATCAATGTAACTTTGTTATGGGTCCCAGGACACTCCAGTTTACGTGGCAATGATTTAGCTGACTTTTATGCAAAGGAAGCTGCAAGAAATAAATCTGATGTTTTGAATTGTGATATCCCTCTTTCTTCATCTGAAGCTATCCACATTCTGACAAGTTCAATCTGGAGCATAAGACAGAATCAGTACCTTGAAGATTCAGCTCGGAAGCACAGATGGGATATGACTAAACCAACAAGCAAATGTTGTAAAACCTCCAGGGCCAATCCCAAATCGTAACCTTGTACATAGGCTGCGGGTTAATGGTTGGTTATGTAGGTATTTAAAACCGGCACCTGCTTGTGCATGTGGTCAGACTCTCGATATCCCTCATTTTTTATTTGACTGTACTGGTACAAAAAATCACTTTCAGCCTCTTCATGATAAGATGAAGTCCTTCAAGCTTCCGCTGACTATGTCTAGTGTTTTCAATCCCAGTTATGAGAACGGTTGGAGTCTGGCAATGTTGGCTGTTTATCTTATTAAATCTCATCCACTTGGAAGATATTTTTAACTCTTCCACCGCCCCACCCCCTCGTCACTGCCTCCCTTCCCCCTAACAGGTGTGTGTGTGTGTGTGTGTGTGTGTGTGTGTGTGTGTGTGTGTGTGTGTTTTGTGTGTGTGTGTGTGTGTGTGTGTGTGTGTGTGTGTGTGTGTGTGTGTGTGTGTGTGTGTGCGTTTCTTCTCCAATTTGCAAATTTTTGAAATGTTAAAATCTTATTCTAGGCAAAAACCATATCAGTATGGTTCGGCGTCTAATCTGCACGTAGAGCAAGGCTTTTTCATTCCCCCCACCCACTCTCTTCCTCCATCTTCTCCCCTTCCCCATACACACCCATAAGCTGTTCGACTCTTACGAGTAATAGTTTAGCCAGTTCCATACTTTAATGATCCTTGATTACCATGTATTGTATATACATGTAATCACACAGAATTGGTGTTTCTGAATACCAGTATATATGGGCTTTTAGTGTGCGCGCGCGCGCGGGTGTGTGTGTGTGTGTGTGTGTGTGTGTGTGTGTGTGTGTGTGTGTGTGTGTGTGTGTGTGTGTGTGTGTGTGTGTGTGTGTGTGTGTGTGTGTGTGTGTGTGTGTGTGTTTGTGTGTGCTTATGTTTGTGTATGTAGAAATTATCTCGTCTATAGCCATATTGCTTTGATGTTTGTGGACGAACGAACGAACGAACGAAGTGTAATGATGTTAGGCTGTAATACCCATCAAGCAAATCGACGCGATGGACAACAACAAAACGCGACTCAATTTCGATTTCATAACATGGAAACCACAGCAATGTCCTTTTTCTTTCACTTTACATGATGAATTTGAGAACGAGAACATGTCACTGGTATTCACTGTCAGTTCTGTAGACCACGGTCACCCCAGGTAAAACTGGATCAGTCCGTGGACACCGTGCAGGCGCCATAGAGCACATGCTTGGGTCTCTGGATGCTTCGTGTTGCCGCTGCGTCTTCTTTTCCGAAGGCAGGCCAATTTAACACATTCCCCGATGACATGTGTCTTTCTTCCTGCTTGTCAAAACAGAATAAGCAGTTGTCTTCCGAACACGATCGCAGAATATCTAGAACGACGTCGTCTGATTCACACAGCAGCACACCCACGTCATCCGTTTGATGGAGCACGACCTTCCGAAAAGCTTGATTTCTGTGCGGATCTCGGAATCGTCCCTGCACCTGTCGCACTGTAAGAGTAACGGCATAACCCTTAACCATTCCCGTGTCAAAAACCAGACTTGTGTCGATGTCCGACGGTGGATTTCTGGGCCCCAGCTGTTTCACTCCTACAGATCGGAACGCAAACACCGAAGCGTATCCTGAATATGCGACGTGTCATCATCATCTCGAATCGGCTTGATGTGTTCCTCCTGTGTTGTTGTGTCCTATGTTCATCCAATTCGGTGTTAGGTACGGCCAGTTCATTCGCGAAACAAGTGGTACCGAGACCAGCTCCAACCTGTTCATGTCGTCCGTTCTGCTGCTCCGATCTCTCTTGATCCCGTCGCTCCTGGCTGGGGGGGGGGGGGGGGGAGGTGCAAAGGGGTACAGGATTGTATATAATTGGCAGAATTTTTTTTTTCTCTGTGTGTGCGTGCGTGCGTGCGTGCGTGCGTGCGTGCGTGCGTGTGTGTGTGTGTGTGTGTGTGTGTGTGTGGGGTTTTGTGTGTGTGTGTGTGTGTGTGTGTGTGTGTGTGTGTGTGTGTGTGTGTGAGCGTGGGTGTGTATGTGCGTGCGCGCGTGTATGTGTGCGTGAAAGAGTGTGTTTGTGAGAGTGAATGCATGTGTGTACGAGTGCTCGAGTATGAATGTGTGTGTGTGCGTGCGTGTGTGTGTGTGTGTGTGTGTGTGTGTGTGTGTGTGTGTGTGTGTTGTGTGTGTGTGTGTGTGTGTGTGTGTGTGTGTGGTGTGTGTGTGTGTGGGCGCGCGGGTGTGTGTGTGTGTGTGTGGGCGTGTGTATGTCTGTGTGTGCGAGTGTGCAAGTTTGAGTATATGTAGGGTATGGGTGTGTTTGTATTGAAATGTGTGTATTTGTGTATTTATGTAAGTGCGTGTGTATGTGCGTGTGTATGTGTGTACTGTGTGTGTGTGTGTGTTGTGTGCGTGTGTGTGTGTGTGTGTGTGTGTGTGTGTGTGTGTGTTGTGTGTGTGTGTGTGTGTGTGTGTGTGTGTGTGTGGTGTGTGGTGTGTGTGTGTGTGTACGTGTATGTGTGCGCACGTATTTTTGTGTGTTAATTATGCTTCTTTGCTTTGAATGAAAAACGTTCATATTATGTTCATAATGTTTTCTTAAATGTCAGTACAACCTTGAGTTAATCTGACAATAAATTGGTTTCAGTCAGTCAGTGTGTGTGTGTGTTTAAATTTTAACATTCAATTCTGTGATTTGTTGACAGTTACACACGCTAGCAGAATAAGATTTGGCAGAACAACGAATGTCGATGATGCCTTTCCAAACATCTCTGTATGAAGATGCCACCGAATGATCATTCGGCCGTCAGTGTTTGCATGATTGTTCTCAGAAATGCTTTCAATCTTACAAAACTGACACCTTTTCAAAATTGAAATCCTTGCATCCTTAAGTGGATCCTCAAGCATAGGCTCAAAGATTGTCCCCTACATTTTATTCTGTTTACATAATGTTTTTAGTTTTTCAGCAACTTTTTTTCCTCCCCACACTTTCGTTTTGTTTTAGTTTCTACCTTTCGCTGGGTGCTTTGGGGGTGCTGTTTGATTCTTTTTGAACCCTTGGTGGTGAGAACACCATAGAATTACGGACTGTGGTGTGTCTCTATTTGACGCCAAGAGCACAAACTCAATCAGCCGTGTCTCCCTGATGAGTCCGATCTAGTGGACGAAAGGCCTAGGAGCAGGCAATACATACAAATCTGCCTTCGAGAGGAATTGTGATGGTTCCCCCATGCAGCTAGTAAAGGGTTTTCATATTTAAAACAAATGTTTTCCCGTTTTCAACCTTTTTTTCTTTTCAAATCTTTGTCAAGTCATTATTATAATGATAGAAGAATTGGTAACCTGCACTTATTTCCCCCCACTAAACTGTTCAGCATTACCTTTTCAAAAATTGGTCAGTTACAATTAAAAAATTGGTCAGTTACAATTAAAAAATTGGTCAGTTACAATTAAAAAAATTGGTCAGTTACAATTATTGCTCTTCACGCTGATAAAGAGCATGTCAGGTGATGTTTCATTCCGTTATTCCAAGCAATATGGAATTTCGTTCCAGCAAGGACACGTAATGTGATGAAATGTCTACGAAGTAGAATATCAGATACAATATCATATCTACTAAAATAGACAGGACAGGCCATTAAACATCAATATCTTGCCAAATGGTAACCCATACAAATAAACTCGCGTGAAAGTATCACCCAATTATGCTTGTTTTCACAGCGACTGGAACGTTGGCGAAAATTATTCAAGTGCATTACGAATTTGCCGTTTTGCCCAAAATTGAAATAAATGGTTTTCAAACGTAAAAGAATTCGAAATAGACATATATCAGAGTTCAAATGAATATAAAACGTCCTACCTTTGAGGATGGTTAACTTCGTCTGTATTAACGTCATATAAGTGACAAAAAAGAAAGTCCGTGAACAATACATGGCACAGCCCTGTGTGAAAATTTTAAACCTCCCATGATGCATACCCCTCTGTCCATTTCAACTTTTGTGCACAAACTCAGTGAACGTCATTATAAAGACAGTGTTGCGTGCCTATCCCATACACAAAATGGAATTTAATTTTGAAGATAAGATTTTCAGTCTTCAACTTTTTGCAACTTACTTTTGCCACAGAAAGAG
>CM031614.1:6213208-6215637 GCA_018398815.1 Conus ventricosus
TCTGCGACTCAGGACTTTAACGGTTTGTGTCTTTTTGTTTTTAAACCCGGGTCTCTACCGGTGTGCGTACTGCTCATTGCATCATCATTCTGTAACCCAGGTCTTTACCAGGTATGTGTACTACTCATTGCATCATCATTCTGTAATCCGGGTCTTTACCAGGTGTGAGTCCTGCTCATTGCGTCATCATTCTGTAACCCAGGTCTTTACCAGGTATGTGTACTACTCATTGCATCATCATTCTGTAATCTCGGGTCTTTACCAGGTGTGTGTACTGCTCAGTGTATCATCATTCTGTAACCCAGGTCTTTACATGTGTGTGTGTACAGTTCGTTGTATCATCATTCTGTAATTCAGATCTTTACCAGGTGTGTGTACTGATCATTGTATCATCATTATGTAACCCAGATCTTTACCAGGTGTGTGTACAGCTCATTATATCATTATTCTATAACCCAGGTCTTTATCAGGTGTGTTGTGTGTGTGTGTGTGTGTGGTGTGTGTTGTGTGTGTGTGTGTGTGTGTGTGTGTGTGTGTGTGTGTGTGTGTGTGTGTGTGTGTGTGTGTGTGTGTGTGTGTGTGTGCCTGTGCGCTGCTTATTGCATTCTCGTTTTTTTTAATCAACGTCTTTAACATGGTGTATACTGTTCATTGTATCATCATTCTGTGACCCAGATCTGTAATTACTGTTCACGGTGTCTTTACCAAATGTGTGTACCCTTCATTGTATTGTCCTTCTATGACCCAGGTCTTTACCAAATGTGTGTACCCTTCATTGTATTGTCCTTCTATGACCCAGGTGTTTACCAAATGTGTGTACCCTTCATTGTATTGTCCTTCTATGACCCAGGTCTTTACCAAATGTGTGTACCCTTCATTGTATTGTCCTTCTATGACCCAAGTCTTTACCAAATGTTTTATACCATTCATTGTCTGGAGGCGAGGTACCCCTGGGAAAGCTGACCAACCTCTTCCAGTCCATATAAGAAAAGGGAGAAGTGCCCCAAGATTTCAAAGACGCCTGTATTGTACACATCTACAAGAGGAAGGGTGATGAAGCGTCCTGTGACAATCATCGTAGGATTTCCTACATGTGTATCGTTGGAAAGATTCTTGCCAGGGTCATCTTGAACGAACTGATCACCCATATAGGAGACTCCATCGTCCCTGAATCACAGTGCAGGTTTCCCGCAGGCAGGGCACAACTGACATGGTATTTGCTGTTCGCCAGCTACAGGAGAAGTGTTGTGAGCAGAATCACAAATGCCACATGGTGTTTGTTGATCTCACCAAGGCCTTCGATACCGTTAATCGGACTGACTTGTGGAAGATCCTTCACATGTTTGTTTGCCCGGCAAAGCTCATCTTACTGATAGTTTCATTCCATGATGGCATGCGGGCGAGGGTGCAAAAAACAGAGATATCTCTGACCCATTCCCAGTGAAAAATAGAGTGAAGCAGGGATGCGTCTTAGCCCCCCCTCTTTTCCATTCTGTTAGCTGCAATGCTGATTGATGCATATCGGGACTGTGATAAGGGGGTTTACATCCAGTTACATTCAGATGGAAATCTCTTAAACTTCGACGACTTCAGGCCAGGACTAAAGTATTTGATGCCCTTATGAGAGAGCTCATCTTTGCAGATGACTGTGCACTGGCCGAGCACTCCAATGAAAACATCCAATGCATCACAGATCGCTTTGCAAGAGCCTGTCAACGCTTTGGACTTACGATTAGTCTTGGTAAGACCGAGGCCATGTTCCAACCTTTACCGTCCGCTGCTGGCAGTGCTCCACCATCACTTGTTGTCATCAACAACACAGAGATAAAAACTATGGACATGTTTTGCTATTTGGGCAGCACTGTAAGCAGCAATGGATCTCTGGATGTAGAAGTGATGTTGCGCAATCCCAAAGGCCAGCTTTGCCTTTGGCAGACCCTCAAAGAGTCTGTGGCAAGACCATGGCATCAGACTGTGCACAAAGGTTGCCGTGCACAGAGCTGTGGTTCTGAGTGCTCTCCACTACTGTTGTGAGACGTGGACCACGTACCGCTGACACATCCAACAACTCGAACTGTTCCCTCGACGATGCTTGCGCAAGATCGGCAGCATCAAATGGCAAGACAGTGTCCAACCTACATTCCTGAAGAAGTGTGGCTTACCCAGCATTGAGTGTATACTCATCAAAAGCCAGGTCCGATGAACAGGACACGGTGTCCGTATGGAGGGCAGCAGAATTCCAGTGATGCTCTGTGGACAACTGAAGGAAGGACAACGTGACCAAGGAAGGCCTCTCAAGAGATACAAAGACACCTTGAAGGGCAACCTCGGAAGCTGCAACATCGACACTGCTTCCTGGGAAGATGTCGCCCTTGACAGAACAGAGTGGAAACAACAGTGTACCCAGGGCACAAAGACATTTGAGCGCA
>CM031614.1:6221637-6230702 GCA_018398815.1 Conus ventricosus
TTATCAGATCAAAAGCAAGGTGGGCATCGCAAGGAGAAAAGGTGACGAAATATTTCTGCTCTCTGGAAAAAGACATTATGTCAGCAAACAAATGTCGAAATTAGTAACAAACAAAGGACGCGTTTTGTCAGAAACAAAAGAAATGTTAGATGAAACCACATCTTTTTATGAAAAACTTTACGAAGAAAGAAGAACTCAGGATGTTAATTTAAATGACTATGTCACAGCTTTTCCAAAATTAGAAAAAGAAGAAGCTGACAAATTAGAAGGAATTATAACAAAGAAAGAAGCAGCACAGGCAATAGAAAATATGAAGAATGATAAAAGCCCAGGATCGGACGGCATGACGGTAAATTTTTTCAAGTTCTTTTGGCAACAGATAGGGGATTTTGTGGTTCGCTCCATCAATGAAGGTTTTTATAACGGGAAAATGTCTATAACACAGAGGGAAGGCATAATAATATGTTTACCGAAAGGTGATAAACCAAGGGAATACTTGAAGAATTGGCGACCAATTACATTACTAAATGTGACATACAAAATTGGATCAGCATGCATCGCTAACCGCATAAAAACTATACTACCGAAAATTATAAATGAAGATCAGACAGGCTTCGTACCAGGAAGATATATTGGAGACAGTTTAAGAACTTTATACGACATGATGCATTATTTAGAAATAAGGAACTTGCCCGGATTACTTGTATCAATTGATTTTGAAAAAGCTTTCGACTCAGTAGATTGGAATTTCATGAAAAAAGTATTAAACAAATTTGGGTTTGGAGATGACATATGTAAATGGGTATCTGCGTTTTATAACGATATCAGGTCTTATGTTATAGTAAATGGGAAAATGTCAAGACATCTTGAAATACAGAGAGGATGTCGTCAGGGTGATCCCATATCTCCGTATCTTTTTATACTGTGTGCCGAAATCCTGGCATGCAAAATTCGAAAAGATGAAAATATTAGGGGAATAAAAATATCAGACACCGAATTTAAAGTAAATCAGTTTGCTGATGACACCACTTTCACTTTAGAAGGAGACAGAGCATCTTACGAAAAACTGTTCGAAAGGTTAAATGAATTTGAAAGTATATCTGGCTTAAAATTAAATTTTGACAAAACTACAAATGTTTGGCTAGGAAACAGGAAAAATTCAGCAGAAAAATATTTATACCACAAACATATGCAATGGAATCCCCCAAAATTTAAAATTCTGGGAATCTGGTTTGCAAACGAGATAACAAATTTAACCGAGATTAATGTAAAAGATAAATTTGTTGAAGTTAAGACTTTGTTTAAAATTTGGGCAAAAAGAACATGTACTCCTTTGGGTAGGGTTGCGGTACTTAAGTCTTGATTCTTTCAAAATTAATCTTCTTATGGATTCTGCTCCCTAACCCACCGGAAAATGAGTTGAAACAACTGCAAAAAATGTGCTTCGAATTTGTGTGGGATGGCAAAACAGACAAAATAAGGAGACAATATTCAGTACAAAATGTTGAGCAAGGAGGAATAGGAATACCTGACATACAAGCCTTTGTGCATGCACTGAAGTTGTCATGGTTGAGAAGGCTGCTTTCAGGAACTTCAAAATGGAGACACATACTCGAAACATTGTGCCCAGAAATAAACTATATACGCTGTTACGGGTCTAAAATGTTTATAAAGAGTAAATGCAACTACTTCTGGAAAGATGTATTTTTAGCCTACGAAAAACTCACCAGCCACATACATTTAGATAACGAAGAGGAAATTTTATCAGAACCTATTTTTCACAACATAAAATTTAAAATCAACAATAAGGATTTCTGTTTCACAAAATGGACTGCCAAGAATGTGTTCTTAGTAAAAGATATTGTTGGTAATAATGGAAGCTTTTTGAATCAAGATGAATTTTGCCAGAAATGGAATTTGAGAGTGAATTACTTACACTATCTAAGTTCCATTCAAGCGATAAAAGAATATATCAGAAAAAGAAATATAACTGTTCAAAACAATGATAGTAACCAGGATCCAAAAGCAATTAGAACGATAAGCAGCGTTACAAAAGGCTCAAAACCATATTATAACATACTGGTTGGAAACACACTTGTCGGTAATATCAAACCACTCATTAATTGGCAAAGAAAGTTAAATTCTGTGGTAGACTGGCAAGTCGTTCTAAGATTGATTAGTAAATAAAAGAAGTAAAATTGAAATGGTTCCAGATTAGAATTTGCTACAGAATATTGGTTACAAATAATATATTAAAGAAAATGGGCCTAGTCGTGAGCGATAAATGTAGTTTTTGTAATGACGAATTAGATTCGATCTATCACTATCTCTGGAACTGTGACTTCGTACACAACTTTTGGATGGAATTAGAAATATGTATGAAAAGAAAATGTCATGTTTGTGAAAGACTATCCTTTAACGTTCAATTAATTTTGTTTGGAACAGACGGAAAAAACCAAAATCGATGAAATTCTGTATATTATTATCTTATGGGCAAAATTCTTTATCTACAAATGTAGGATTAATAAAATTAGACCAACCATGACAGCTTTTTATAGAGAACTCAAATACAACTATCGCACCGAAAAATATAAGTATAGTCTAGAAATGCGCCATTCTGAGTTTGAAAAAAAATGGATACTGTATTCAGTGTTACTTAATGATTAAGTGTTCCTTGATGATACGTTTTTTTTCTCGATGCTATAGTGTGCCTGTTTTTGTCATACAGGACTAGATAAACAACCCAGCCCTGAAAAACATTACCTCTGCTACATGAACAAAAACAAGGGCCCTTAGATGGAAACTATTACTCCATTCAAATCACTTTTACCTAACAGATATTCTCTTTCACTCTTTTACTACTGTAATATGTGCCACATAACAAAACATGAATGTTAGCTTTATTAGTAGTACAGGATAATTGAAATTATGGGGATTTGGGTTGGAGGTGGAAAATGAAAGAGGAGTTGTTGTTTTTTTTTTTTTACGTATGTACAGACATAGAAAAATAAATGTGTGTGTGTGTGTGTGTGTGTGTGTGTGTGTGTGTGTGTGTGTGTGTGTGTGTGTGTGTGTTCGGTGAGGGGAGGGGGGGTGTTAGCTGAGAAGGAAGGGAATCCTTTTTCCTATTAATTTTTCCTTTGTTCTTTTGTTACGATTTATATTGTTTACCATTTCCCACTGAAAATGAACGTTGGCATTCTATGTTTGTTTTTCTTTTCACGCGAGTTGAATTGTGCGATGTTAAAGAAGAGAAGGGAAAAGGGGGGAGGGGTGGGGGTAGAGAGGAAAAAAAGAAGAAAAAAAGAGAGAACTAAAAGTATGCTGATAAATTATTGAAAAGTTGGTGGATGCGTGTGGGAGGGGTGGTGCTCTCTAAGGGGTTTTCTCTCCGTTTTTGTTCCCTCAATCTTAGTTATTTATGATTATGAGTTTATTATATAATTGATATGTTTATGTTACTGTTTGCATATAACCTTTCTGCGCACTGTCCGCTTTCTGCGCTCCTGTCAGCTCTAACTTTACTTGATTAAAAAAAAAAAAAAAAAAAAAAAAAAAAAAAAAAAAAAAAAATAAGGTTAGAACAGTTTGTGTCTAATCTGCACCTGTAGATTGGAAGTTACATTCTAAGCTGTAACTGGAACATGTGTGAAATTTTGATAATGTATTTGCTGTATACTTCATTTTGTGATAAAAGTAGTTTGCAAAAAGTAGGAGATCATACATTTGATCTTCAAAAAGTAAAGTCCATTGTGTGCACGGGATAGGAATGCAACATTGTCTTGACAATGACGCTCAGTAAGTTTGTGCGCAAATGTTGAAGTGGACAGAGGGTGAAGGAATGTGTTACGGGACGTTTTCAAAGTTTTACAACCAGACCTGTGCCAAGTATTCTTCACAGGCCTGCTTTTGCGTCACTTATATGACGTCAATGCAGATGAAATCAACCATCATCGAAGGTAGGACGTTTTATTCATTTGAACTCTAACCTATGTCTGTTTCGAATTTACTTACGTTTCGAACCTCTTCATTTCAATTTTGGGCATATTCGTAATGCATTTGAATATTTTTCGCCAATATTGCAGTCGTTGTGACAACAAGCATATGTGAGTTTATTTGTCTGAGTTCCCAAATGTAACGCACTCGAGAAACCTAAGCTGTGTTCGGCAGGGTCTAATATTTTAAGGCCTGTCTTATATCTGTTGCAGTAGATATGTTATCATACCTGATTTTCTGCTCTGTAGACATTTCATCACATTACGTAAACTTGATGGAATGAAATTTCATGTCGACTGAAATAATATGAAAGAGCACCTTATCAGTATTGCTAAACACAATCATGTAAAGATTTACAGTCTGATGATCGTTCGGTGACACCTTCGTGCAGGGATGGCTGGACAGGTCTCCTCAATATTCATTGTTCTGCCAAAGTTGATTCTGCTAGCACGTGTACTGCCAATAGTCCAGAATTGAATTTTACAATTTGCGCGCGCGCACATACACACACACACACACACACACACACACACACACACACACACACACACACACACACACATACACACACACACACACACACACACACACACATACACACACACACACACACACAGACACACACAGACACACACACACACACAGAACACACACACACACACCCCACACACACACACATACACACACAGACACACACACACACACACACACACACACACACATACACACACACACACACACACACACAACACATACACACACACACACACAGACACACACACACACACAGACACACACACACACACACACAGTGTCACGGTCAAAATTCAACACAACCAAAGTGTGGTCCGTCGCCGGCCACTTCAACTGGACATAAGTCCAAACGCAGACATTCTAGGCGCCACATAGACGGGCCCATGGTTCGGATCCGGCCAATTAAGCTTAGTGGAGAGGCTTCACGGAGACGGTACGATCCACCCAGACAGACTAAGCCGGTTGACCGACGCCTCTATGTCTGCCCGGACGCATCTCAGTGCCTGGGCCAGACTCATCTAGCCACTTTAGAGTGACCAGTGTCCACGAGTTAAGCCACACGGCGCCAGTTAAGTAGGAAAGGGGGGAAGGTAGTGTGTGGTGGGGTTGAAATCTAGCTAATCAATTAGATGACCAATTGACCACCACAGAGAGTAAGGCGTGTCGGCGTGACTGTCATGATTTGAATATCCAATGGAATTAGAGGGAGATAACTTCGGGGTATCAGGCGGTAAAAATACTGACCAATGGTACTGGCCTTGGACACGGGGTTAGGGCATAAAGGAATGCGTGAGTGAGAGAGAGGGGAGGAGGAAAACGAACAGACAGGGAGAGAGAGGGAGAAGTTCGGGGGAGTAGGCTCTCGCCTACAGGAAGGCAGGGAGATGAAGAGGAGAACGAGGGGGAGAACGAACAGAGAGAGAGAGAGAGGAGAGGTCTGAGTGTAATCTCTGAGGAGAGAAGGGAGAGAGATGAGGGGAGGAGAGGAGAGAACCAAGTGGAGGCATTAGCACGAGATAGTCTGCAGAGGAAGGACTTAGGAGAGATGTGGAGAGAAGTTGCTAACTAATGAAGAGGAAAAGAAAGAAGAAAAAAAAGAAAAGAAAAGCAACCATGTCCATTTGATAAGAGCAGACTAGGGGAGAGAGAGAGAGAGTGCAATGCGTTAATGCAGGAAGAAAGAAAGGGGAACAGATCGATGTTGATAGTCACTGTTCTATCTGAACCGGGGGTTCGACCTCATACTTGGCCAGCGCCACTTTCATCGGCAGTCCAACCTGACCAACGCCAGCAGTCCAGCCTGACCGGTGCTAGCAGTCCAGCTTGACCGGTGCAAGCAGACCAACACCAGTGCCAGCAGTTGTGTCGTGTTGTGAAAGTGACAGAAAAAAAAAAAGGAAAAGAAAAAGACAGTGATTCGTGAATAGTTAAGATCACCTGGCCAGGTAAAGTAGAAATCTATTTATACCCGGGTTAGTTAATGATGTTTTAGATAAATGATTTTGTGAAGTTCAGGAAAGAGAGAATGTTTTATCTTGTTTGATTCCATATGCATTGATGTTTCGTTCTATGATCATGTGTAGTAAAGTTATAGACTTTACTAGTGGTTTGATGTGACGAATGCATGATATATGAATGAGATTGTAAGCAAGCTGTGAGTGTGTTTGGGCTGTGCGCTAGTCCTTCCTCCATCAACATCACCTGAGGTTGACAATTTATTGGCGAGCCTGCCAGGATATTCTGGCCCATTTATTATAATTGTTCAACTTCTCAGAGAGGAAGCTGGGTGGATTCAAGTATTGTAATCCTAAGACAAGGGGTTGTCTTACTGTATGTTCCCAAGATAGTTAAATACTAGGCTTGGCATTGCTTCCAAGATAGTTAATACTAGGCTTGGCATTTCAGCCCCAGAGTACTCATTTCGCACAGATTGCCTATAATTCGCTCTCATAGTTGGGTCAGGCGCTGGGCGTCTTATAAAAACTAACTACGTTGTCCCAAGCTAATATCATCATTCATAGGATTGTGCTATTACGTCACTCGTGTCGGTAACCATCGGTTTAGCTGTCGTAGTTATAAAATCTTGTTAAAAAAAAGAAAGAGATATAATGGCGGAAGAAAAGAACACCCCTATTGAACAACTTGTGAGCGTCGCTCGTGATCTAGGTTACTCAGGAGATGAGTTGCGAGCATTCGTTGAAAACCAACAAAAGATGGAAAGAGATGAACGCGCGGAAAAGACGCCGTGTAGCAGCAGAAGCGCAAGAAATAGAAAAATTAAGGATTCAGGCTAATGAAAATCAGGCTAGGGAAACGCAGGAGACAGAAAGAATAAGGGAAGCGCAGGAAACAGAAAGGATTAAAGCTAGGGAAACGCAGGAAACAGAAAGACTAAAGGTTCAATTAGAGTTAGAGAAAGTGAGAATACAAGGGGAGACCACCGATGATGGTAGTTCACTTTCCAGTGACTCTGTGCGCAGCTATGCCCCCGACCCAAGTTGCCAAAATTCTCGGAAGGGACCGATTCGATTGACGCATACATCAGTCGTTTCGAAACGTTTGCGACCAGTCAGGGTTGGCCTCCAGAAGAGTGGGCAGTCATTTTGTCGGCGTTACTGACGGGTAAGGCATTACAAATTTTCACTGCGTTACCAGCAGAACAACAGTCTGATTTTGGCGCTGTGAAGGAATCGTTGATGAAAGGATTTGACCTCACAGAGGAGGGGTTCAGAAAGAAATTTCGTTCAGCTAGATTGCAAGCAGGTGAGACGTACACTCAGTTTGGTGCACGTTTAGATCACTATTTGAAAAATGGTTAGAGTTGAGTGGTACGAAGAAGGAGTTCGCTGAGTTGAAAGAGCTAGTTATGAAGGAACAGATTTTGTCAGGTTGCGGCCCTGAGTTAACTATACATTTGAAAGAGAGACAGCCAGAGACAGCAGGGGAGTTGTTGAAGTTCGCAGAGGTGTATAGAGAGGCACGTTTGGGCACGAAGGTGCAGGAGAAACAGGTGCTAGGCACAGGTGAGAAGAGTGCAAGGAGACCAGGGGAGTTTTCTGCAAAGTCTGCAAACCCAGTGGTGGGGCAGAAGGAAGGGCAAAGGGACATTAGGTGTTTCATTTGTCACAAGAAGGGACATGTGGCGAGGGATTGTCGCATGAGGTTCCAGAAGGCAGCAGCCTTGCAAGAAGTGGATAAGGGTCGTCAAGGGAAACGACCTGCAGTGGAACCAAAAGGGATTCAGTCTGAAGAGGGTGGAGTGCAGCCTATGGCTAGCACTGGACAGCAGTCAGTGTCAGGGATGGAGGGCACTAGGCTGAGTGGTTCGTTACCAGTGGAAGAAGGGTGGATCGGCCAGCAGAGGGTGAAAGTGTTACGAGACATGGTTGTTCATGCGGTGTAGTACGAACAACGCTGGTCGATAAAGGGGATTTGACAGGGCAAATCCAGACCTGTACTTAATCGATGGCACTGTGAGGGAGTTTCCAGTTGCTAAGATAGAAGTACGTACCCCTTACTTCTCAGGCGAGTTGTCTGCGTTGGTGATGGAGAAACCCCTTCACGATTTGATCATCGGAAATATTCCAGGGGCAATGGATCCAGGGGATCCTGAGTTGTTGACTGCTACAGGGGCAGCAGTTCAAACACGGAGCAAGAAGGAGGGAAAGGTTGATAAACGTTAGTCGTTCCGGCAAGGAAGGCAGGCATAGATGTGTCGCCTGATGAGTTTAGGGCAGCGCAGGAACAAGACCCTTCGCTCGTGAAGTCTTGGGAGTTGGCAAGAGGTGGAGAGAAACAGGAGGTTAGAGGAGGTGAGACAGAATTTCTTGTGAAAGGCGGGCTGTTGTACCGAGTGTTCACCAAGGGGGAGACAGGTAAGGTGACCACTCAGTTAGAGGTACCAGCAGGTTATTGTGACACTGTCATGTCAGTGGGTCACGAGTCGCTCATGGCGGGTCATCTCGGCACCAGCAAAACAGCTGACCGAATCCTTGATGACTTTCATTGGCCGGGAGCAATGGCAGACATCAAGCGTTTCTGCATGTCATGTGACGTGTGTCAAAGGTCAGCCACAAGAGGGGTGAAGAGGAAGGCGCCTCTTAAACATCCCCCTTTAATTGACACACCGTTCAGGAGAGTGGCTGTTGATTTGATTGGCAGAGAACAGGGAAATACCAATCCTGGGCCACTTCCGCCCTCACCCAGTTTCGGGCGAAAGTAACCCAGGATTGGTATTTCCCTGTTCTCTGACAAGTAAGACTTCAATAACCAAAAAATAACGATTATCTACAAACAAACATACTGTGTAGGGTTATCCGTTTTCAATACTAATTTACTAAACTTTTCAGATTTCAGTTTTTGTTTAATCCTATGTTTTTCCTGATCATTTTTCAAAACATCTTTCGCGCAAACATTCTTCAAATGAGTCTCTGTCTTTCATGTGAAATAAAACTACAGTCTTTAACTGTTCTCTAAAGTCTTTTAAAACCGTAGGTTATATCCCGTTGGCCATAAAATCAACCACACTTTTCTCC
>CM031614.1:6231702-6241702 GCA_018398815.1 Conus ventricosus
GGAAAATGCTACACTCCTACTGCTCACGCATCTAGCTAAGATTATCACAAAATTAAGGCTGAACACATGGAAGACCAAATTTCTCCTGAAGTTGTGTGTGTCTGTGGAAATTCATCTCTGTGCATCACCTTCTATAGACTATCCAGTTTTAACTGAAATGTATAACGCGAAATGTATCAATCTTGACAAATATGAAATGAGAGTCCAGTTCTGTCTGACTCATGCATAATTGAGATTGCCGCCACTTAGCCAGTTCTGAGGTAGCTAGACTATAATGAGGGTCCTTAACTGATATGCTGTTTTCTTTTTCATAAGTGTATGCAGATGTATCTGTTGAAATGACTTAAGTGGGTTTTTTTTTTTTTTGGTCTAATATCATCTGCCGGATGAAAAGACGTAAAATAAAACTACCAACCAACCATCTGCGGTGCAAGCAAACGTCCTTTGGACGTGTTATACAACAATACACGTGTCTGTGGTGCAAGCAAACGTCCTTTGGACGTGTTATACAACAATACATGTATCTGTGGTGCAAGTAAACGTCCTTTGGACGTGTCATACAACAATACACGTATCTGTGGTGCAAGCAAACGTCCTTTGGACGTGTTGTACAACATACACGTATCTGTGGTGCAAACAAACATCCTTTGGACGTGTTATACAACAATACACGTGTCTGTGCAAGCAAACGTCCTTTGGACGTGTTGTACAACAATACACGGGTCTGTGGTGCAAGCAAACGTCCTTTGGACGTGTTGTACAACAATACACGTATCTGTGGTGCAAACAAACGTCCTTTGGACGTGTTATGCAACAATACACGTGTCTGTGGTGCAAGCAAACGTCCGTTGTACAACAATACACGTATCTGTGGTGCAAGCAAACGTCCTTTGGACGTGTTATACAACAACACCCGTGTCTGTGGTGCAAGCAAACGTCCTTTCGACGTGTTACACAACAATACACGTATCTGTGGTGCAAGCAAACGTCCTTTGGACGTGTTATACAACAATACACGTGTCTGTGGTGCAAGCAAACGTCCTTTGGACGTGTTGTACAACAGTACACGTATCTGTGGTGCAAGCAAACGTCCTTTGGACGTGTTATACAACAACATACGTATCTGTGGTGCAAGCAAACATCCTTTGGACGTGTTATACAACAACACACGTACCTGTGGTGCAAGCTGGTTGACGTTCTGAACAATTAAGGCTATATCCACAGTGTTATTGACAAGTAGCCTGAATCGTTTAATTTTCGGCTGCAAAATGGAGAAAATAATGATACTCTTAGAAGTTGTTAGTTGTGACAAAAAATATTTTAAACTTTCAGAGGTTGTCTAAATTTTTAAGGTCAAGAAAGTTTTGTGAGAAAGAGAGAACTGTTTTACACATAGCGCTCTTTATTTCTATTGGCTTTGGTCGAGGTTAAAACGCTGGCTATTATTTTCAAAGGACACAATAGTAAGTGGAGAGAACATACCTGCATGAAGCATTTACACAGAAAAGGGAGATGCCATTTGATAATTTTCGCTTTATTTACGACTATGTTAGTCGTATTACATCAGTATCAAAGATGAATCATTGATGTAAAATTCATGCCTGTTGACCAAACTGAAATTCAAGACAAGTTTTTTTTCTGATATAAAATGTAACTGTAGCTTTCTTGTAAGACAGCCTTATGTCTGAGGACTGTATAAGAAAGTAGTCCGACAGTAAAGGGGTGTGTCTGTATGTGTGAGGGAGGATCATTTGGTCTATTCCAATAAAAAGCCATCCACTATTTTTCCATTACATGGGATGGCTCAGAACTGGGAATACCGACACGTTTGATGTGCAAGCAATATCTTGATCATTCTTCTGTACATAACCCTGTTGTATTCATGTATAAACCTAAACCCTGTGCATGTCCTAGTTTTAAACAAAACAGAGAGAGAGAGAGAGAGAGAGAGAGAGAGAGAGAGAGAGAGAGAGAGAGAGAGAAGAGAGAGAGAGAGAGAGAGACTCAAACTCAAACTCAAATAGTTTAATTACAAAGGCTACCGACCTATCTGCAATGAGGTCAAAAACAAAAGTAGAACACACACGCACTCGGCGCATATACTGAAAATCATGAAAGAAAATGTTGGCATAACAAAAATTATGTTCTTCCAGAAATTACTCTGGCATTGTATGTTAACTGATAGCAGTTCTTCTCTTCGTTTCAGTGCTTTGAAAATTATCATAGCTACAGAGCGAGTTACAATTCACTTTTCATTTTGCAGCAAAAGAAGCAATGATACTCAATGAACATTTCTAGTATGAGGCAAAATGTATGTATCTCTTCAATCTTTATAGGGTGGACAAACGATAAAAAAAAGTATTTCGTCCTCGATTTGATTACACAATGGACTGTTTTTGGAGTTTAGTGTGTATATTTGATGGTATTTCAAATCACTAATACCAAGTCGAAATCTCACGAACACTTTGCGAAATATAGAGATTGTAATATCAGTTGAATATTTCTCAGGCTGCCAAGTGGATTTGACGGAACAATATGTTGAAAATATGTCACTATTAAGTATTTTACTATCTCAATTTTGTCGATGAAAGTCAATCATGCGTTGTTTAAGTTCACGTAAAAACAGTTTCTCGTAATTCACTCCACCATTTAACCAAACAAAATAAAAGCCTTAAGTATCCAAACAATGTTTTATTGAAGATACCCAAGTTGTTTATACACTCCGATTTCTTGCACAATTAAATGATTTTGATTTTTTCATTTCGTATGTTTTGGTAGTCTAGCGAGTGACAGCTTTTGCAACTTGAGCCAGTAGCACACTGATTTTATTGCACTATCTACATACAAAGGACACCTTCCTAGCTCACCGTACACCATTGTGTTTGGGGTATTTGGGCGTACATTTAAAAAGCGTTTGCATGCAAACACGTAAAGCAATTCAATTACATGCAGATGAGACTGTCCCCAGACTTCTGCTGCACATAAAAGCATAGGTTTCACTTGCGCATCAAAACGTTTAAAAAATAGACTTCCATCCATTGTTCCCAAACTCCACATAGTTTTCATATTTTCTACAATTTTGGCTTTAGCCCTGCCTGCATATTCTTCGAGCGCAATGTCGTATGATAGCTTTGTGGTTGAAGTAAATCCCAAATAATTGTATCTGTTAACATCTTCAATCTCTTTTCCCTGATAGAACCATTTTCTGCCTTTGATAAATGTCCCCTTTTCTAAAAACCATAACTTTGATTTCTTTAAGTTCACTGTAAGTCCTATAGAAGTTGATGCCTTATCAAGATTATTTAGTTGATTTTATAGCCATGAAGGAGTTGTCGATATCAAACAGATATTATCTACAAATAACAATAAAAAGATTTCTTGTAAGCCCGGCAAAAACTGAAATCCGTGTTTGCCATGCTGTGTAACGTGTTCAGCAACTTCGGTTTTCAACAAAGAAAAGATTCGGGGAGATAACATACATCCCTGTTTCACGCCGGCTGGACAGTCAAAGAAGTCAGATATCTCACTTCCCCAGCGTACGCACGACTGGACTGACTTATAATGCCTTGGAGCATGTACAGCATTTTAGTGGACGTTTTTATCTTTTAAGAACTAGCCAAAGACGATCTCTATCATCATAGTCAAAGGCTTTCATATAATCAATGAAAACAACGTACATTTACGGAGAGAGAGAGAGAGAGAGAGAGAGAGAGAGAGAGAGAGAGAGAGAGAGAGAGAGAGAGAGAGAGAGAAGAGAGAGAGACAGACAGAAGACAGACAGACAGACAGACAGACAGACAGAGAGAGCATGCTTCAAGTTTACACATATTTTTTTTCTGTGCATGTTTTTTTACAGTTAGTTTAAGTAATTTGTTTTACAGTTAGTGATTGTCTGATGCAAAAAGTCTGTTTATTGAGAGAGAGAGAGAGAGAGAGAGAGAGAGGAGAGAGAGAGAGAGAGAGAGAGAGTGAGAAGAGAGGAGAGAGAGAGAGAGAGAGAGAGAGAGAGTGGACAAACTTGTTAGTGGTTTAAGACCAGAGGGATGTCGTAGTAGTGCTGGTTATGATGGAAATCTGACTTAGAAGCTACTAAGAACCATGAATTTCCCTTTTTTTAAAAAAATCTAAGCTCGTATGACTCAGAGATGGTTATAAGGGAAATCTTGCGTAGGATGTGACGTTAAAGCGTAAGTTTATTGTCATTTAAATGTGCGATCACAGTTCTGGTTTTAAAGGAAATATTGGTATAAAAATGATAAGAAGCTTTCAGGTTTGTTGTTGGTTGTGAGCATGTTCTGATCACTGTGCAGAGCCTTTTTAAACCAAGGACTGCGGGGTATTTTACTGTACTCGGTTGATTAACTGCATGGTGAATGTATTACCTTGATCTGGCTTTCATGTCATGACGACCCTGCATGTTGATATTAATTGTATCTATTGATATAGTTTGATTATCTTCTTTGAACTCCCCCCTTCCCTCCTTTCCCCGTGTGAATGGGCACAAAGCCTAACACATTAAAGTGTTCGCATTCTCTCTCTCTCTCTCTCTCTCTCCCCCTCTCTCTCCTCTCTCTTCTCTCTCTCTCTCTCTCTCTGCTTAAATCAGACACTAGGCTATTTCAGGCCTTTTCATCTTCTATCTATGATTAACATATCCATATGTGTGTCAGGCGACTCGATTTGCCGACTCTTGTATCCTTGTTTGCGACTGATACTTACAAAGATCACAGTTCATTTGTTGATAAGCTGGAAAAGTCTATGCGATTGAAAAACTCTAATGGAGATCGGTATAGCTCAGTGGTAGAGCGCTCGACTCGTAATCTTGGTGATTCTGAGGATGCGGTTCGAATCTCCATGGGCTGTTTCAGTACAGGGGAATTTTCTCTAGGAGTTGACATTAGTTCTGACTCCATTTCCCATACAGTCCTTCGAATGACAATATAAACTAAGGTTCCGTGTGTGAACGCACGCATAACATCTTGCACCCACGTAAAACCCCATCACCAGCTTTCGGAAGAGAATGCCAGTTTGGCCGTTGGTATGGATGACACGTTACACATAGCATGCGCCCTGCATGAGAAGTGGAAAGAATGAAGGAAGTACAAAAATGGAGTGAACGATATTGAACGATATGACTGGAGACACGGGAAACGACTGAAAGAAGCTCCAGCTGGCAGCTCTTCAGTCGGCACTACCCAGGTTGGCAGCCCAGTGTGTAAACGATTGTGGATTGTAAAGCCTTAGAGTTGGTCTCTAGCCGAGGATAGGCGCTATATAAATATTCATGATAATAACAATAATAATAATTTGTTTGGGGGACAGTTTGAACATGACGGAAACAACCTCCAACTCTAACGTCCATGGAATTTGCCTGTTTGTTTGTTATTGTTTGGAAATAATGTACATCGTGACTTAGATCTAAAGTGTGTGTGGTGTGTGTGTGTGTGTGTGTGTGCACGCGAGCGCGTACATGTGCACCCCTCTGTGTAAACACATAAACACGCATGCGTTGTGTAATAAGCAGGATCATCCCTGTTTTATGGATGTTTTTCACCAGCTGAATTTAGAAACTTGCAGCGGTGGATACCTGCTATGCTTGTAGCCATTTGTTGACTTAGCAGGTATCCCTATAAGACAAGCATCGAGGTAGTGGACAAATTCAGCTTCATTCCTGACCAGTGAGAAAAGTGCACAAGCTCCTTTTAGCTTCATACCTTGTGTCTGGTTCTCGTAGCATGGCCCTCAGAGCACAATCCACGCTCAAGGAAGAGAGTTCCATCTCCCCGGGGCTCTTCACAGACGTATTTTTTAATAGCACCACGAAGAATGACATCAGCACTGATCACAGTCACCACACCACTTTTGTCGCCTCTGGAGTGTCAGTGTGAAAAATACCCGGATGATCCGGTCAGCTCAGCTACGGCGCATCTCGTGTTGACGGTGGTGCAAGTGGGACTGCTTCCGGTGCTGACGGTAGGTGGCGTCATCATGAACGTCATCAACATGGTGGTTTTTACACGTCAAGGCTTGTCGGACGGATCAACCTCTGTCTTTTCAGGTGTGTTTTGTCCCTTTGTTTATTTTCTTTTATGTAGTTTACTCCCTTTTCTTTCTTTCCTTTTGTCTCATTTTCCTCTTCATTTCATTCCTTTTTATGTTGTCCCATGTTCTGTATCACCCCAATGGCGCTGCATCCACACCGCTCATTCCAACATGCACACCTCCCCCCTCCTCCCCTCCCCCACCAACCCCGTCCACAGCCACAGCTTGGCCCGGCCCGCATCACCCAGACAATCCACAGGGAGCAGTCAGTGTCAAGTCATCAAGAGACAGCCCACGGAGGAGACACTGCACCATTGCTGAGTCACGTCGATGGTGTTCAATGGAGCCTGTTCGTATCCAACATACACAGCACACCACCTACTACTTTCATAATAGGTTCTGGCGTCAACCAGGCCTGAGGAATACAGCACCTGTGGTGTTGGTCAGGAAATTTGAGCAACACTCTCAGAGACGCATCCACTTACTGAAGGAAACGCGACTGTGTGGTCCCAGTCTTCCCAACTGAGCCCATAGCAAACTCCACTCTGGGTAGGAGCCGGTCGGGGCAAAAAAACCCCACATGGCTATGATGGTAATCGAACCCACGACTTCCCAGCCAGGAGACTGCGATGCGAACCACTTCGCCACAGAGGCCAGTACTTTCCTTTTTTGTTTTATTTCTTACAGTTATGTTTTTTTCAACTGCACATATGACGTATCTCTGTACAAATGACTGCATGGAGAATGGTCACATTGTTATTTGTGAAATGCCATCAGTAGGTCTCTAGAACTTGCACTGAACAATATCCAACACCACTATTGCCATAATCTTCTGTGGTACTACTAGTAGTAATAGTGGTAGTAGTAGTAGTATAGTGGTAGTAGTAGCAGTTAGTAGTAGTAGCAGTAGTGTAGTAGTAGTAGCAGCAGCAGTAGTAGCAGCAGCAGTAGTAGTAGTAGCAGCAGCAGTAGTAGTACTAGCAGTAGTAACAGTTATAGCAGTAGCAATAGTAGTGTAGTAGTAGTAGCAGTAGTAGTAGTAGTAGCTTTCATACATATCAGATTTTGGGAAAATCCTTAACATTTCAGAAATTGGTTGTTAATGATGTTTTTAAGCGTCGTATTCTTTTTGAACTTTGTTTCCTTTTCCTTTCACTCCTTCTTTGTACATCTATATCCCCCTCTGTCTCTGTGCATTGCATTTCATTTGTTATCTATTTCCCGCTCATTAGTCTTTGTGTTTCTGACAATTTAGTATCATTGTGTATTAGACATGATTGCAATTTTTAATCAGAATGCTGAAAGGACAACTAAACAAAAAAGGGGGGGCGGGGGGGGGGGCAACTCACTCACTCACTCACTCACTCACTCACTCACTCACTCACCCACTAACTAATTAACTAACTAACTAACTATTAACTAACTAACCAACTAAATAACTAATCGCCTTCGACACAATCATGTTCACATATAAGTCATATTCAAAGTAAGGTGGACAGTCTGATGGAAGCGAGAACATAATTTCGTTTTATCTATGACATTGTCTGCATAAGAATCTGTATAACAGTTTGTAACAGTCCAGTTCAATGTAATCCACATGAAATTCTGAACAAGCAATGGGACGGGGGGGGGGGGGGGGGGGGGGGGGGAGGGGGGGGAGGGGTGAGGTGAGGGGCAGGAAAGGAGGGTTGCGAGGAGGAGGGGAGCAGTGATATGAGTGGGGGGGGGGGGGGGGATTGGGGAGTGTGTGCCGGAGAGGCGGGTGACGGAGGAAAGGACGAGATCAGTCATTTTCTGGAACAATGCAGTGTGAGTGGAAAGTATAAAGAATAGATTGTGAATGGTGAAACTAAGATCCCATCTTAAGACGCATGAACGTGTACACGACCTATATCTGTACTGCGATCGTGATCTGCTCCAGATGGCCATGTTGTTCTTGAGATGAAGCCAGACAGAAGTTCGAACACGTGTGGAGTCAACGAACATTTGAGGAGTCAGCACTGACAAAACTTAGTTCTCCCAGCTTTATGAACAGGTTGTTACGGCGGTTGTTTTACAGACGTGAGTCTGCACACTTCATCTGTAAACGTTTTGCGTTGTCAGTCAGGTGGTCTTCTGACAAGGCCCTTTATGGTTATGATCTTTTTCTTCCTTTCTCCATCTCCATGGCCACCATATGCAGACAGACTTACTGCTCACAGGCAGCCACTGCCCTCACAAGCCACAGACCTATAGACGATCACCCTGACAATTCAAGCAGGAATCTCTCAGCCCTGCTTTCCCTTTTTCACCCCTCCCTCCTCCACCACCCCCTTCCCTCCACTGAGCTCTCGCACTTATTTCAAGATACCCTAGTTTGAGGTAAAGGCAAGATCCAGTGGAGTATAGATGTCTGTCAACTGCAGCAGAGGCACAACATCCTGCAACAATGATAGTAAATGCAACCGTCGTGTAGAGCCGGTGATCGATGAGGAGAGTGAGTTCTGTGCATCCAGAGAGAACATTCTAGACTACACTGCCCCCAGTAAGAAGAAGTGATGGATAGAGGACAGACACGAGGATAGAAAAGACCGATGTATATCATGTCCTTATCGTGCCTATTGCTTTAACGGAAAGAAGGCTTTCTAATCAACAAAAAGAGTGAACAGCATCACTGAACAAAGATAGTGCAGTGCTGGCCTGCTCTCCCCAAACATCTTCACCCTATTTGGGACAGGTCACTCCGATAAGGCAGTAAATGACGCTTTTGACTTGTACTGTGACATCGCTTTGAAAAACTTGTTCATAGGAAGTGTCTGGATAACATGACGTTAAATTTCACTATCTTAGTTCTCGAAGGTGTGGTGCCCAATGGGACATGTGTGGGCATGCTGTAGAAGGCTGTGTTGAAAGGCGGCCTGGGAAACATGTGTGGGCATGTCTGTAGAAGGCTGTGTTGAAAGGCGGCACTGGGAAACATGTGTGGGCATGTCTGTAGAAGGCTGTGTTGAAAGGCGGCACTGTGGGCATGTCTGTAGAAGGCTGTGTTGAAAGGCGGTACTGGGGACCATGTGTGGGCATGTCTGTAGAAGGCTGTGTTGAAAGCGGCACTGTGGGCATGTCTATAGAAGGTGTGTTGAAGGCGGTACTGGGGACCATGTGTGGGCATGTCTGTAGAAGGCTGTGTTGAAAGGCGTACTGGGGACCATGTGTGGGCATGTCTGTAGAAGGCTGTGTTGAAAGGCGGCACTGTGGGCATGTCTGTAGAAGGCTGTGTTGAAAGGCGGTACTGGGGACCATGTGTGGGCATGTCTGTAGAAGGCTGTGTTGAAAGGCGGTACTGGGGACCATGTGTGGGCATGTCTGTAGAGGGCTGTGTTGAAAGGCGGCACTGGGTGGTTGGGGATTAGGGCACAGGATGCATGACCTGGCCAATTCTGTGCCTGCTTCCTCCCTACTTGTCAACACACATCTTACCTCCCCCTGCCCCCCTCCCCACCACCCCATACACTCATCACCGAACATTTTGCGACACTACATTTGTTTTACAGTTGATATGCAGCCGCCAGTGAGTATCATTTTCAGCAGCAGCAGCAGCAGCAGCAGCAGCAGCAGCAGCAGCATCACCACCACCACTACCCTCATCACCACCACCACCACCAACAACAACAACAACACCCTCATCACCATGTAATAATCCACGCACTGTGTGCAGTCTGGCAGTAGCAGACACAGGTTACATCACCGTTTCCATGACAACCAGACTGTACAGCATCTTCAGCCTCTTCGATCCTCTCCTTGGAGCCTTCTGGAAGGTAAACACCTCATTACCTCGCCCCCCCCCCCCCCCAACCCCTTAGTTTTGATACGGGGGTGGGGGGTGGGGGGGGTGGCTTTGGAAGATTAACACCCCAACACATCACCTTTTATTAGTGGCATAGCGGGCTTCTGATCACTTCACCCCCTTATGAACGATGTG
>CM031614.1:6246702-6249202 GCA_018398815.1 Conus ventricosus
CTTTACTTTTGAAGATCAAATGTATGATCTCCTACTTTTTGCAAATCACTTTTACCACAAAATGAAGTATACAGCAAATATATTATCAAAATTTGACACATGTTCCAGTTACAGCTTAGAATGTAACTTCTAATGTACAGGTGCAGATTAGACACAAACTGTTCTAACCTTGTTTGGTTTTGCCGACATGTGCCAATTACACACGAAGTGCTATAATCATCATGTGCTCAAACTGTAAGACAAATGACTTGCAACACCTGTCCCCACACATGGGAATGAGCACCACCCGTCCCATGACCACATCGTCCTTTGTTCTTACCACCTCTGTCGGTCTTTCTTTTCTCCTCTCCCTCCACCTCTCAGCCCCCACCACATCCCACCCCTGCACACCACACCCCCTCCCCCCCACAACTCCCCCTCCCTCTTTTCCTCGCTGTCTTTCCTAAGCAAACAACCAAACAAAGATCCGGCCACAGTTCAACCTAATATCAGCAGACTGAAACATAATCTTGTCCATCCACATGGGACATGGCGGTAATGATCGTTTTCATCTTCGTCACGTGCCTGTGCTGCTGTGGAGTTGTCAGTTGTCTCGCATACCATACACTGAGCTACCGGGACCCCCAGACGAATAGTCCGTGTACTACATACAGTTTTACCAGATTTGTTTGCAATGTGAATCTGTGCCTCCATATCAAAACAAACCGTTTCATTAATTTTGACAAAACATTCCTTCCATGCTTACAACATGCACACACACACACACACACACACACACACACACACACACACACACACACACACACACACACACAACACACACACACACACGCACGCACGCGCGCACACACACACACACACACACACACACACACACACACACGCACACACACACACACACACACACACACACACACACACACACACACACACACACACACACACACACACACACGTACCACTCATGCGGGCACTCACACACAGATACACTACACCACACCCACGCATGCATACATGCATCCAAGCAACACGCACAGACTCACGCACATATGCAAGAAAGGGCGCGCGTGCACGCACGCTCGCGCGCACGCTCGCGCGCACGTTCGCACACACACACACACACACACACACACACACACACACACACACACACACACACACACACACACACACACACACATGAGCATGCATACACACACACATGAGCGTGCATGCACACACACACACACACACACACACACACACACACACACACACACACACACACACACACACACACACACATACACACATGCACGCATGCACGTGCACACGCACACACACACACACACACACACACACACACACACACACACACACACACACACACACACACACATACACACACACACACACACACACACACACACACACACACACACACACACACACACACATGAGCGTGCATACACACACACGCGTGCGCATGCGCACAGAGAGAGAGAGAGAGAGAGAGAGAGAGAGAGAGAGAGAGAGAGAGAGAGAGAGAGAGGAGAGAGAGAGAGGTTGTATTATTTTTAAATGGATAGATAATTCAAACCCATAGTTAGAATTTTGACACAGGATATGTTTTTTTTTAAAGTTCATAATATGTTATTAATAACAGTCAAAACGTGAGCACATGGAAGACATAAAAAACAGTTCCATTCACACACAGACACACACGCACGCACGCACGCACGCACGCACACACGCATGCACTTACGCATGCACACAGAATGCAAATTGTTTGACAGACAGCTTACTAAGCAGAGGCTCAGGTGCTGAGAGTCTGGCAAAGCTTGCTCTGTAATTACATCAGAGACTTGTGTCTCTGTTAGTATTTTTAGATTTCAGTGCAGCATTTGATATCCTAGACGACTGTTATCTGTTGTAGCAAGGGTAACATCTGAAATTCAGTTGTCTTTGACAAGTTTATATCCTCTGTAAGGAATGTGTCTAAGTAGACAGTTGTAAATGAGGTTGTTAAATCAGTTCTTTGTCTTACAGTATGCTTTAACCCAGAGATCTATGCTGAGGCCTGTTATATTCGAATCACAATTGCGGCAATTGTCAGATTTATTTCAACTTATAAGTGTGTTCTACAGAATCCCAGATAACATGGAGTTCTTAAACAGTGATATGGGCAACAATTGAAACGATCCTCTTTCCTCTTTGAATCAAAACGTACAAATCTCTCTCTCTCTCTCTCTCTCTCTCTCTCTCTCTCTCTCTCTTCTCTCTCTCTCTCTCTCTCTCTCTCTCTCTCTCTCTCTCACCACGTATTCACACACACACACACACACACACACACACACACACACACACACACACACACACACACACACACCACACACACACACACACACACACACACACACGCACACATGTAACTAAAACCTAGTCATTTAGAGGTAATGGTTGCTCAAAAGATTCTATCACCAAAACGTCTTACAGTTCGCGAAAGATTACTTGGAATTGT
>CM031614.1:6251702-6270954 GCA_018398815.1 Conus ventricosus
CATCCCTTCGTGACCCAGGCCTTTACCAGGTTACAGTTCACTGTGTGTCATCCCTTCTGTGACCCAGGCCTTTACCAGGTACAGTTCACCGTGTGTGTCATCCCTTCTGTGACCCAGGCCTTTACCGGGTACACTTCACTGTGTCCCATCCTTTCTGTGACCCAGGCCTTTACCAGGTACAGTTCACTGTGTGTCATCCCTTCTGTGACCCAGGCCTTTACCAGGTACAGTTCACTGTGTGTCATCCCTTCTGTGACCCAGGCCTTTATCAGGTACAGTTCACTGTGTGTCATCCCTTCTGTGACCCAGCCTTGACCAGGTACAGTTCACTGTGTGTCATCCCTTCGTGACCCAGGCCTTTACCAGGTACAGTTCACTGTGTGTCATCCCTTCTGTGACACAGGCCTTTACCAGGTACAGTTCACTGTGTGTGTCATCCATCTGTGACCCAGGCCTTTACCAGGTACAATTCACTGTGTGTGTCATCCCTTCTGGGGACCCTGGCCTTTACCAGTACAGTTCACTGTGTGTCATCCCTTCTGTGACCCAGGCCTGTTACCAGGTACAGTTCACTGTGTGTGTGTCATCCCTTCTGTGACCCAGGCCTTTACCAGGTACAGTTCACTGTGTGTCATCCCTTCTGTGACCCAGGCCTTTACCAGGTACAGTTCACTGTGTGTGTCATCCCTTTTGTGACCCAGGCGTTTACCGGTACAGTTCACTGTGTGTCATCCCTTCTGTGACCCAGGCCTTGACCAGGTACAGTTCACTGTGTGTCATCCCTTCTGTGACCCAGGCTTTACCAGGTACAGTTCACTGTGGTCATCCCTTCTGTGACCCAGGCCTTTGCCAGGTACAGTTCACTGTGTGTCATCCCTTCTGTGACCCAGGCCTTTACCAGGTACACTTCACTGTGTCCCATCCTTTCTGTGACCCAGGCCTTTACCAGTGCAGTTCACTGTGTGTCATCCCTTCTGTGACCCAGGCCTTTACCAGGTACAGTTCACTGTGTGTCATCCCTTCTGTGACCCAGGCCTTTACCAGGTACAGTTCACTGTGTGTGTGTCATCCTTCTGTGACCCAGGCCTTTACCAGGTACAGTTCACTGTGTTCATCCCTTCTGTGACCCAGGCCTTTACTAGTACAGTTCACTGTGTGTCATCCCTTCTGTGACCCAGGCCTTTACTAGGTACAGTTCACTGTGTGTCATCCCTTCTGTGACCAGGCCTTTACCAAGATTGTGGACTGTTCATTGTGTTTTTACTCGGCATTTGTACTGTTTACTGTGTCATCCTTCAATGACCCATGTCTGTACCAGATGCGTGCACTGTTTACCTTGTCTAGTTCTGCGACTCAGACTTAAACAGGTATATGTGTACTGTTCACTGTAGTCTTTACAGATGTGTGTAATGCTCGTTGTATCATAATTCCGTGACTCAGATCTTTTCCAGGTGTGTGTACTGCTCATTGTATCATCATTCTATAATCCAGGTCTTTACCAGGTGTGTGTAATGTTCATTGTATCATCATTCTGTAATCCAGGTCTTTACCAGGTGTGTGTGTACTGCTCATTGTATCATCATTCTTAATCCAGGTCTTTACCAGGTGTGTGTGCTGCTCTCATTGTATCATCATTCCGTGACCCAGATCCTTACCAGGTGTGTGTACTGTTTCACTTTGTGTTTACCCGGTGTGTGTACTGTTCACTTTGTGTTTAAACCCGGTGTGTGTACTGTTATTGTGTTGTCTTTTAATGACTCAGGTTTTACCAAGTGTGTATACTGTTCACTCTGTGGTTACAAAGTGTGTTTGATGTTTACTGTGTTTACCAGGTGTGGTAATTGTTATTGCGTTGGCCGTTCATGACTCAGGTTTCACCAGTGTGTGTACTGGTCACTGTGTTTTCCCAGGTGTGTGTACTGGTCACTGTGTGTTTTCCTGGTGTGTTTGCTGTTCACTGTGGTTATCAGACCCGGTGTGTGTACAGTTTATTATGTTGTCCTTCTATGACCCAGGTTTTTACCAGGTGTTTGCACTGTACATTGTGTGTTCACCAGGTGTTGCACTGTTCATTGTGTTTACCAGTGCGTATGCTGTTTACTGCGTGTTCCTTCTATGACCATATTTCACAAGGTGTATGTATTGTTCACACAGTGTGTCACACTTCTGTGGCCACACTCAGTCATGATCACTGTACAAACGGCATCCTCCAGGCCTGCTGCAGTGGAAATTTAGACAATTCCTATGGTGAAGGGAACGCTGTTCTTTTTAAATGCATGTAGGAAATTGGTAGGGTTGGGGAGTGTTTTGTTTTGGATGTGAGGACATGGTACAGTATACCCCGCTTATAGTAAACTCGGCCATAAGCCTTTTCGGTTATAGTAAAGGAATACACTGGTTCCCTGCCAGAGGTCTTCTTTTCTATTACTTAATACTCGGTTTCTAGCAACTCGGTTATAAGAAAACACTCCTTAAGTAAAGGCATTTCTGGTTTCCCACAGAACAGACTGATCGGTTATGATAAAAAGGTGTCTTCATGACCTTTGTCTCTCCCAGAAACCTGTCCTCTCATTTACCGGATGTAACCCAAATGCCCGCCCACTACACCCAGGAACGCGAGATACGTGCAAAGCGTCGAAACAGCTCCAGCAACAGTCGCAAAACGAGCTGTGCCACGTGCGACACTTTTTGTTACGTCATCCTTTGGATGCTGACCAAAGATGATGGAGAAAGGGGAAAACTGAAAAGCCGTTATCGTGAAAAAATAGATTTCAGCTTACTGACGAAGTAGAACAGTTCCAGCAAAGAAAAAACCAACCATAGCAGAAGAGGTTCAAGTTCATCCATCCACGGTAACTGCTGTGTGAAGAACAAAGAGAGGTGCAGGGCTGAATCCAGAACAGCACTGTAGACCCATCGACCCAATGACACCGTCAACCACAGCATACTGACGTTGACAGAGAACTCCTGGACTGGTTCATCAATGGAAGGTTAACGAATTATCCTCATCCAAACATTCCAGTTAGAGCACACACACACACACACACACACACACACACAACACACACACACACACACACACACACACACACTAAGCTCATCTGCATATGCTTGCATGCACGCACGCACGCACACACACACACACACGCGCGCGCACACACACACACACACACACAACACACACACACACACACACACACACACACACACCTCATGCTCATCCGTAAATGCGTGCACGCACGCCACACACACACACACACACACACACAAAACACACACACACACACACACACATACACACACACACACACACGCGCGCGTGCGCGCGCACTCATACACACATACACGCACACGCACCACACGCACACACACACACACACACACACACACACACACACACACACACTCGACACACACACGCACACACACACACACACACACACACACACACACACACACACACACACACACACGCACGCACGCACACACACACGCACACACATACACACAGCATCACCACCACCACCATCACTATTATCTCCACTACCAACACCTTTCATACCCTGCTCTCAAGCACCCGACATTCCTCTGTGTAGGTCACAATAGATCCCAGTTAACGGACCTGTTCTGGAAGCTAATGCTGAAGAATTGTCTGAAACCCTTGGCATCAGTGGCTAAACATGCAACGAGGGGTGGCTCTACCGCTGGAAATAGCGCCACGGCATTGTCTTCAAAATCTTGTGGCAAAAGAGGATCTGTTGACGAGGTTGCAACATACAAGTGGTTGAAGATGTCCTCAATCCCAAACTTTCGCAGTATAGTCATCAGACGTCTTCAACAATGCTTAAATGCCAGACAATGTCCAACTTCGCATATAGTCTCAGACGTCTCAATCTAAGAACCTTTAGCGAGACTTGCAGATAAGACACACTGTTTTGTTTTCAAAAACGACAAGTGCCACGGAGGCAAAAAAATCCAAGGAAAGGATCACCGTTCATTAATGCAGCAACATGGACGGCACGGAAAAACTGTCGCCGCCAATGATCAGGAAATTCAACAACCCCAGATGTTTTCATGGCATCAAGAAACTGCCTGTTGATTACAAGGCCAACGTCAAGGAGGAGTTAATGAAAGAATGATGAGAGAAGATAAAGAAGAGGGTCCGAGAAGGGGAGGGGCCGGGGAGGGGCCGGGGAGGGGTGAGAGGAGATAACGAGGAAAGAGAGAATGAAGGATTGATAAAGGGAGAAGAAAAGCACAAGAGAAGGAATGAAAGCAAGAACGGAGTAAGAGGGAGAAGAGGAAGGAGGATGGTCAAGAGGAGAGAGAAAATGATCAGGTGGTCAGGGAAAAGATAGACGGAGAGAAAACGATAATGTAGGGAATGTGGAGGGCATGGGGATAAGGTGTCAGCAAAGAATAAAATTTTCCGCATGATACGAGCTGAATTACACAATAGCAGAAACTGTGAAGACATGCTGACCATCGCGAATCGTTACCGAACATCACTGATAAAGCACCCGATAACGGTAGGTTGCGACCCTTCCAAGTTCACTAAAGATGAAGATTCAGCAGAATGGCTGCCCACTGACGCACCACGCGTCACACCCATGCAGATACATGGTGACGGCAATTGCCCCCCCCCCCCCCCCCCCCCCCCCCCCCCCCCCACCTTGTGGGTCAGTGATGGTCTACAGCCATCAAGAATGTCACGATGACATGCAATACGTATCGTTTTAGAAACAGCCGCAGAGTGGCTGAGTATCTTGACAACACAGATGTGAAAGGAGAGTGAGTGGGATGAAGATCTGCCAAAAGTTTATGCCATGTACTCTGAGCATTTCATGGTCTGGAACTTTCAGACCAGACTGTCAGATCTATACTTGAAGCAGAAGTTGCCCAGAACACAAAGCCAGGTCCTAGCATGGGAATTTGGCAACTGCACGCTCTAGGTAACATCCTGAACAGCAAGGTGATGTCCACTTATCCTCAGCTGGAGGTGCCACAGTCAGAAGGCACCTCCACCGATGGATCACTCCTTTCCCAAAGCCGTCTTCTTTTCAGTGGTCTCAGATGGCAATCATGTGGACTTCCACTCTAAGCAGGAACAGGAGCTAAGATTGGCGGGTGAACACTTCTTGTGTGCGTCCCACACACGGCATAATTCTTTTTCTTCTTGTTTTGTGTGTGTGTGTGTGTGTGTGTGTGTGTGTGTGTGTGTGTGTGTGTGTGTGTGTGTGTGTGTGTGTGTGTGTGTGTGTGTTGCTGTGGCACGTGCATGCGTGCGTAGGTGCGTGCGTGCGTGCGTGCTGTGTGTTGGTGTGTTTGTATTGTTTGTGCTGAGTTGTTATAATTAGGGTTGTGTTGTAGTTAACTTTATTTCTATAGTGTCCAAATACAGGGCAGTATCTGTTACCAAAAACAACTACCCAAATACAGGGCAGATATATGTTAATAAGAAACTACCCAAATACAGGGCAGGTATCTGTTACATAAACAACTGCCCAAATACAGGGCAGATATATGTTATATAAGAAACTACCCAAATACAGGGCAGGTATCTGTTACATAAAAAATCCCAAATACAGGGCAGATATCTGTTACATAAACAACTACCCAATACAGGGCAGATAATTACTAGTATACAATACAGGAATACTTACACAAATCACAGGGCAGGTATCTGTTACATGAGAAACTACCCAAATACAGGCAGATAATGTTACATGAAAACTACCCAAATACAGGGCAGATATCTGTTATATAAGAAACTACCCAAATACAGGGCAGATATCTGTTACATGACAAACTACCCAAATACAGGGCAGATATTTGTTACATGAGAAACTACCCAATACAGGGCAGATATCTGTTACATAAAACTACCCAAATACAGGGCAGATATCTGTTACATCAAAAATTACCCAGAACACAGGGTGGGTATCAGGCATCCATCACTGGAGTTCAAGTTACTCTGTGAACCTTCATGCTGTATTTTCGTTTATTTTCATTAGCCTGTTCTACATATTTGCCTATTAGACAGTTTTTTTGTTTGTATCTTGCGGTTTGTTGTTATCAAACCTTTTTTTTCATTCATATCAGGACATGTTTTCATTTTTATAATCATTAAAGCACGATTTTGAAACCGATTATTACCTTTTGCTCTTTTTTTTTTTAATACCTATTCAAGTTTAATTAATAGCGTCGACTTTGTAAAGACAGTCATCGGATAAGATAAACAAGATCATCAAAACTTTATTATAACCAATGACATTGATTATAAGAAAAACTGTTAGAGTAAATGAAAAGCTTCTTCCCTTCGACTTGACTATAAGCGGGGTGTGCTATATTACTATGACAGCTCGAGTTCTGTTTCAGTGATTTATAGTCCACCACTTCGTCCTTTTAATTTCTTTCTTCGCTTCCTTCCTTCCAGCACTTCATTCCATGAGCTTTAGAAACAAGGCATTTTTCTTCATCTTCAGGAAAACATTTAGTGTATTGAGAAATTCTTCTTGAAAACTAGATTCATATCTCTCTCTCTCTCTCTCTCTCTCTCTCTCTCTCTCTCTGTTGGTGTGTGTGTTGTTGTGTGGTGTGTGTGTGTGTGTGTGTTGTAGTTGGTACACTGGGCCGCCGGTACAACAACATCTTTTACGTCACCGTCTGTGTGGTCCACGTCATGGCCACCCTCAACTCCTCCGGCAACTTCCTCATCTACTGGAACATGAGCACCAAGTTCAAGGCCACCCTACGAGGCCTCCTGCAACGTGGACACACCACATGTGGCAAAGTGAATGGAGCGGGGGTCCAGCGGACAAGCTCCGCACCTCAGAACTCGAGGAATCTAGGTGCGTAGTTCGAGTCTCTCAAAGACAAGAAAGGAACACAGGCGGTGTGGGGTGGGCTGGTGGTTCTGTTTTTTCCACTCACCTGAAGCGATGGTCTGAATGCCAGCATTTTGGAGGAGCTGATATACGGCGGTTCTCTGCCCATACACTTACATAGCAAGTTGGAGAAACTATAGAAAGAAGGAAGTCTGACCTTGCAAAATTAGCCCGAACAAAAACATGTGTTTTGATAGTAAACAAGAAAGAAACCAACAAGAAAACCAACCAACCAACAAACGTACTTACATACTCAAACAGAATCAGAAGAACAAAGTGGTTGACATGGAATTGTCGTGACGCACTTCCCCAGCACAATCCAGTCTACCACAACACAATGCAGTGACTTTCAACCAGTTTTCTACAAACAGTCAACGGCAGAATGTGTGCACAGTGCACAGTGAAGCCACATTCTGATTTTCAGCGGCTTTCTATTGATGGACAACAGCAGTGCTGGTGGGATGTCCTGGGACGGGGCCTGGCGATCGGCTGGGCGACAAACAACATCACTGGGTGGTCCGCTATTCCGAGAGCACTGCTCTTCATTCTGGAGTCAGAGCAACAAGCCACGACATTTTCTGAGTCAGTGCTACAGGTTACAACATTCCAAGATTAAGCACTACAGCTTATAACATTCCTCGATTCACTGCTACGGGACACGATGGTGTCTTGAGTCAGCACGTTACAACATTTGAAGAGTCAGTGCTACATGTTACAACATTCCAAGATTAAGCGCTACAGGTTATAACATTCCTCGATTCACTGCTACGGGACACGATGGTGTCTTGAGTCAGCACGTTACAACATTTCAAGAGTCAGTGATACAAGTTATGACATTTCTAAAGTCAGTGCAACAGGTTACATTTCAAGAGTCAGTGATACAGGCTACGACATTTCTTAATTCAGTGCTACAGATTACAACACTTTCAATGACAATGCTGCAAGTTTCATTTCTTCAGTCAGTCCCACAAATTGTCTTTTCATTCTTGCTCTTTTCCTTGTTCTTGTTCCTTCTTTTCTTTTCTTTTCTTTCTGAGTGAGCGCTACATGTAATAAAACGTCTTGAATTCGAGTTCTAAGTTTTCATGTTTCTTGCGTCAGAACTGCTAATTACATCATTTCCTTACTCAGTGCCGACGGTTTACTTCCTTGAACGAACGCAACAGGTTATAGCATGTCTTGACTCAGTGCTGAAAGTTACATTTTTAGGTTATGCTACAGGTTATAACACTTCTTCAGTCATTGCTACAAATCATAACATCTCTTGCGTCATTTGGTCTGTATGTAATAAAATGTGTGTGTGTGTGTGTGTGTGTGTGTGTGTGTGTGTGTGTGTGTGTGTGCGTGTGTGTGTGTGGTGTGTGCGTGTGTGTGTGTGCGCGCGCGCGCGCGCGCGCGTGTGTGTGTGTGTGTGTGTGTGTGTGTGTGTGTGTGTGTGTGTGTGTGTGTGCGCGCGCGCGACGCGCGCGCGCTTTCCCTTCAGAATCATAAATAAAGCTGTTGGTATCCGTCTGTCCGGAGAGACAATGGTGCCGCGCCATGGATCAGTCAGTTGTGGAGTTGCAACGGCTGCTGTGGCTGAACAACCCCATCCTCGAGCGGTAAACTCTGCTCCAGTTGCTGCAGAATCGAAAATATGCTACCATAAACGGAAAGGGAGTAGCAGAAATAACAACACCTTTCAGGACGACATTTTACGGGTTTCTGACATACATGTGGCTCACACTCCTGCAACTCTCACATGTAGCTCAACACATGCGGTTCATACTCACAGTTTACAAACATGCATCTCACACACAGGCACCTCACACACATAGTGTTCACGCACGTGCAGTTCACACAGGTGCAACTCACCAATATGCGGCTCACACATATGCACCTCATACGTGTAGCTGAAGGGCATACAGTTCACACACATACAGCTCACACGTCCAGCTCACACACATGCAGCTCACACACATACAGCTCACACGTCCAGCTCACACACATACAGCTCACACACATACAGCTCACACATACAGCTCACACACATACAGCTCACACGTCCAGCTCACACACATACAGCTCACACACATACAGCTCACATATACAGCTCACACACATACAGCTTACACGTCCAGCTCACACACATACAGCTCACACGTCCAGCTCACACACATACAGCTCACACGTCCAGCTCACACACATACAGCTCACACGTCCAGCTCACACACATACAGCTCACACGTCCAGCTAACACACGTGCAGCTCACACATCCAGCTCACACACATACAGCTCACACGTCCAACTCACACATACCAGCTCACACATCCAGCTCACACACATCCAGCTCACACGTCCAGCTCACACAAAATACACTCACACGTCCAGCTCACACACATACAGCTCACACGTCCAGCTAACACACGTGCAGCTCACACATCCAGCTCACACGTCCAGCTCACACACATACAGCTCACACATCCAGCTCACACACATACAGCTCACACGTCCAGCTCACACACATACAGCTCACACGTCCAGCTCACACACATACAGCTCACACGTCCAGCTAACACACGTGCAGCTCACACATCCAGCTCACACACATACAGCTCACACGTCCAACTCACACACATACAGCTCACACGTCCAACTCACACATACAGCTCACACGTCCAGCTAACACACGGCAGCTCACACATCCAGCTCACACACATACAGCTCACACGTCCAACTCACACACATACAGCTCACACGTCCAGCTCACACACATACAGCTCACACGTCCAGCTAACACACATGCAGCTCGCACATGCATCTAACGCTTATAGACATGCAGCTCATACACATTCGTCTTGCACACGTACAGCTAACCCAAACGGACCCACTACTGTGTGACGACCACTGGACAAGGTCCTACTATGCGACGCCTACATGGCGAACGCCTTTGCATGGCCGTCGGATCATTTTGTATATGTGTGTATGTTGGGAGAGGGAGAGAGAGGCGCGCACACGCGACAAGTAAGAGGTATGCCATGTACATCAGTTCCTGTCATTCAATGATGAATACTGATATGTACTACAATGTGTGTTGTGATACGTTCTCTGAGCCATTCTACGTACGGTGATTGTCAAACTATCATAGTTCGTTTCAAGTAGCTCAGAGAGAGAGAGAGAGAGAGAGAGGGGAGAGAGAGGAGAGAGAGAGAGAGAGAGGAGAGAGAGAGAGAGAGAGAGAGAGGGGAGAGAGAGAGAGAGAGAAGAGAGAGAGAGAGAGAGAGAGAGAGAGAGAGAGAGAGAGAGAGAGAGAGAGAGAGAGAGAGGAGAGATGAGAGAAGAGAGGAGAGAGAGAGAGAGAGAGAGAGAGAGAGAGAGAGAGAGAGAGAGAGAGAGAGAGAGAGAGAGAGAGAGAGAGAGAGAGAGAGAGGAGAGACCGAACGAACGAAACGAACGAAATTTGTTTAATGAGGGAAAAGAATAAGCACATGGCAGGGTTGTTTGCATCTTGCCCTCAAAAATGAAAAAGAAACATTTCAAACACAAAACCACCCCCACACCCCAACCATTAACCAAACATCCACCTGTCGAACAATCCTTTCCAAGCAATAATAATAGCAATAACAATAGTAATGAATGATAATGATTAAAAATGATAACATTACAATTCAAATATAACACCATGCGCACATGTATACATAATGCATTGTCAAACATTACATCTATCGAATAGCATGATCTGAAAAATTAGAAATACAGAACACATAATAATCACAAATATAAATCCACATGATAGTAAATCAATATTGAAACCAAGAATCTGTTCCGGAAGGGGGCGTACAACACACATTTTTGCGCCCTCCAGATACGCACGCAATTCCCCTTTCCTCTCTATCCCGAGAGAGAGAGAGAGAGAGAGAGAGAGAGAGAGAGAGAGAGAGAGAGAGAGAGAGAGAGAGAGAGAGAGAAGAAGAAGAAGGAGAAGAAGAGGAACAAGAACAAGAACAAGAACAAAAAGGAGGAGGAGGTGGAAGAGGAGGAGTAGGAGGAAGAGAAGATTTATATTTTTTAGGCCTTTGGCCCTTATGAAAAGTCTTACATAGCATTACGGGAACACACTTAATTGACAGAACATTTCTTAGAATATAGGATTTTAGGTAAGTTTAAAAGTTTCGTATAAAAACAAGGCAATGAGAGAGATGGACTGGTGCTGACTGGTCAGAGAGAGATGGACTGGTGCTGACTGGTTGGAGAGAGAAGGACTGGTGCTAACTGGTCAGAGAGAGATGGACTGGTGCTGACTGGTCAGAGAGAGATGGACTGGTGCTGACTGTCAGAGAGAGATGGACTGATGCCCACTGGTTGGAGAGAGATGGACTGATGCTGACTGGTTGAGAGAGATGGACTGGTGCTGACTGGTTGGAGAGAGATGGACTGTGCTGACTGGTCAGAGAGAGATGGACTGGTGCTGACTGGTTGGAGAGAGATGGACTGGTGCTGACTGGTTGGAGAGAGATGGACTGGTGCTGACTGGTTGGAGAGAGATGGACTGATGCTGACTGGTTGGAGAGAGATGACTGGTGCTGACTGGTTGGAGAGAGATGGACTGGTGCTGACTGGTCAGAGAGAGTTGGACTGGTGCTGACTGTTAGAGAGAGATGGACTGATGCTGACTGTTGGAGAGAGATGGACTGGTGCTGACTGTTGGAGAGAGAGGAACTGATGCCGACTGGTCAGAGAGAGATGGACTGGTGCTGACTGGTCAGAGAGAGATGGACTATACTGACTGGATGGAGAGATGAACTGGTGCTGACTGGATTGAGAAAGATGGACTGTGCTGACTGGATGGAGAGATGGACTGGTGCTGATTGGTCGGAGGAGATGGACCTGTGCTGACTGGTTTGAAAGATGGACTGATGCTGACTGGTCAGAAAGAGATGGACTAATGCTGACTGGTCAGAGAGAGATGGGCTAATGCTGACTGGTCAGAGAGAGATGGGCTAATGCTGACTGGTCAGAGAGAGATGGGCTAATGCAGACTGTTGAAGAGAGATGGCACTGGTGCTGACTGGTTGGAGACAGATGGACTGATGCTCACTGGTTGGAGACAGATGGACTGATGCTCACTGGTTTGAGAGAGATGGACTGGCGTTAATTGGTCGAGAGAGATGGACTGGTGCTGACTGCTTGGAGAGAGATGGACTGTGCTGACTGCTTGGAGAGAGATGGACTGATGCTGACTGTTTGGAGAGATATGGGCTGTGTTAACTGGTCGGAGAGAGATGGACTGATGCTCACTGGTTGGAGAGATATGGGCTGGTGTTAACTGGTCGGAGAGAGAGATGGACTGATGCTCACTGGTTGGAGAGAGATGGCTGGTGTTAACTGGTCGGAGAGAGATGGGCCCGATGCTCACAGGTTGGAGAGAGATGGACTAGTGTTACCTGGTCAGAGAAAGATGGACTGATGCTCGCTGGCTGGAGAGAGATGGACTGGTTCTGACTGGTTGGAGTGAGATGGACTGGTGCTGACTGGTTGGAGAGAGATGGACTGATGCTGACTGGCTGGAGAGAGATGGACTGATGCTGACTGGGTCAGAGAGAGATGGACTGATGCTCACTGGTTGGAGAGAGATGGAGTGGTGCTGACTGCTTGGAGAGAGATGGACTGATGCTGACTGGTTGGAGAGAGATTGACTGGTGTTAACTGGTCGAGACAGATGGACTGCTGCTGACTGGTCAGAGAGAGATGGACTGATGCTCACTGGTTGGAGAGAGATGGACCAGTGTTAACTGTCGAGAGAGATGGACTGGTGCTGACTGGTCGGAGAGAGATGGACTGGTGCTGACTGGTTGGAGAGAGATGGACTGATGCTGACTGGTTGGAGAGATTGACTGTGTTGACTGGTTGGAAAGTGATGGACTGGTGCTGACTGGTTGGAGAGAGATGGACTGGTGCTGACTGGTCGGAGAGAGATGGACTGGTGATGACTGGTTGAGAGAGAATGGACTGATGCTGACTGGTTGGAGAGAGATGGATTGATGCTGACTGTCAGAGAGAGATGGACTGATGCTGACTGGTTGGAGAGAGATGGACTGATGCTGACTGGTCAGTGAGAGATGACTGATGCTGACTAGTTGGAGAGATGGACTGGTGCTGACTGGTTGGAGAGAGATGGACTGGTGGTGCTGACTGTTTGGAGAGAGATCAACTGATGCTGACTGGTCAGCGAGAGATGGACTGGTGCTGACTGTTGGAGAGATGGATTGAGGCAGACTGTTTTAAGAGAGATGGACTAGTGCTGACTGGTTGAAGAGAGATGGACTGGTGCTGACTGGTCAGATAAAGATGGACTGATGCTGATTGGTTGGAGAGAGATGGACTGATGCTGACTGGTTGGAGAGAGATGGACTGGTGCTGACTGGTTGGAGAGAGATGGAATGATGCTGACTGGTCAGAGAGAGATGGCTGATGCTGACTGGTCAGAGAGAGACGGACTGATGCCCACTGGTTGGAGAGAGATGGACTGGTGCTGACTGGTTGGAGAGAGATGGAATGATGCTGACTGGTCAGAGAGGATGGACTGCTGCTGACTGGTTGGAGAGAGACGGACTGATGCTGACTGGTTGGAGAGAGATGGACTGGTGCTGACTGGTTGGAGAGAGACGGACTGATGCTGACTGGTTGGAGAGAGATGGACTGATGCTGACTGGTTGGAGAGAGACGGACTGATGCTCACTGGTTGGAGAGAGATGGACTGGTGCTGACTGGATGGAGAGAGATGGACTGGTGCTGACTGTTGGAGAGATGGACTGGTGGTGACTGGTTGGAGTGAGATGGACTGGTGCTGACTGGTTGGGAGAGAGATGGACCGATGCTTACGGTTGGAGAGAGATGGATTGATGCTGACTGGTTGGAGAGAGATGGATTGATGCCGACTGGGTTGGAGAGATGGATTGAGGCAGACTGGTCAGAGAAAGATAGACTGATGCTGACTGGTTGGAGAGAGATAGGTTGATGCTGACTGGTCAGAGAGAGATGGGCTGGTGCTGACTGGTTGGAGAGAGATGGACTGGTGGTGACTGGATGGAGAGAGATGGACTGGTAGTGACTGGATGGAGAGAGATGGACTGATGGTGACTGGTTGGAGAGAGATGGACTGATGTTTAATGTTCCTTGTGTACTGAACGTTTTCGATAAACAATGTACACGTTAATCAGTCCTGTCAGTTCTGGAATGAAGAGAACTGAAATTACTTACTGACAAGAGAGAACAACAGACAAGTGTGCTTGTATGAGAACGGTCCATTATGTCGCAAAAGTATAAACGCCTTTTTTTGTGCCGCATTTGTAAGAGTCCATGAATGTAAGTTTGGTCTTGCACTGCGAAGGAATTGCTATCAGAAAGATATGCAAGTATTGTGCACTTAAACCACTCCTTCTCCTGCTATAAATGTGTCAAGTACCAAAGTTCTTAAAACTTGCCAAAAAACGATTTTTCATTGGCATTTCTTTAGCCTAAAGACTTATAACTGTAATTCTTGGTACTAAATAATGACCCTTCACAAACCCTATCAAATCTAAAACAGACATCCTTCTAGGGGTGTTGATCACAAATAAACACACCAATGTTGAATTAAATCACATAGAAAAAAAAAACCCAGACAAACATCATGTATGAATAACAGACACCCCCTCCCCACAAAAAAGTCAAATATCACAACAATCAATTCAATGAAGTCCATCACTAATCAGAGTTGTCTTGCAGACAGACAAACAGACATAAAGAAAGACAGACCCCCAAAGAATATCCTGCTACACTTACATGTTGGATAACGGCAACAAGACGATTCCAAGCCATTTAGGAGCCACTTTTACTGGGGGCACGAGCAGTGCAGGCTTTGCCAGTGCAAATGGAAAGCAGTCTTTGACTTTGATGGCCTTGGTATTATGCTCACAAAAGAGACTGAGCAAAAGCAGGAACTGGGACATGTCTTCACTGAACGATAACGCTAATGTGGTGGGGAGTGAGTGGGGTTGGAGGCGGGGACTGATGATGTTTATGCCTTTAGATCTACATCAAGATGTTCACAACTGACAATCATTTATGTGTGTGTGCCCATGAGCGTGTGGGAAATTTGCGCACGAGGGCATGCCTGCGTGCATGCATCATTACAAACACAAGCATCAGTTATTATAGTAAATTACCATAATCCATCTGAACTTGTTTAAATCTCAAGAGACGCCTTGTCAATGGGGGGAAGAGTTTCAGAAAAAGCGCCAAAGTCAAAGCAGGATCATCGTTCATCCGAGTCCAAAAACTTGATTTTGTTTTGTTTTGTTTTCCATTTTTCTTTCTTATTTATATGTCCTCAGTCTGTCTATCTGGGCTTCTGTCTGAAGGTCTGTTTGGGTTTGTAACTTGTATGTCTGTGCACTAGGTCTATGACAGTCCCCACAGCAGTCTGTCTTGTCTCACTCTGTCTGCTTGCTCTGTAGGTCGGTACACCAGGTCTATAACTGTCCCCACATCAGTCTGTCTTGTCTCACTCTGTCTGCCTTGCTCTGTATGTCTGTACACCAGATCTATAACTGTCCCCGCATCAGTCTTGTCTCTGTCTGCCTTGCTCTGTATGTCTGTACACCAGGTCTATGACTGTCCCCACATCAGTGCTTGTCTCTGTCTGCCTTGCTCTGTATGTCTGTACACCAGGTCTATGACTGTCCTCACATCAGTCTGTCTTGTCTCCGTCTGCCTTGCTCTGTATGTCTGTACACCATGTCTTGTCTCTGTCTGTCTTGCTCTGTATGTCTGTACACCAGGTCTATGACTGTCCTCACATCAGTCTGTCTTGTCTCCGTCTGCCTTGCTCTGTATGTCTGTACACCATGTCTTGTCTCTGTCTGCCTTGCTCTGTATGTCTGTACACCAGATCTATAACTGTCCCCACATCAGTCTGTCTTGTCTCTGTCTGCCTTGCTCTGTATGTCTCTACACCAGGTCTATGACTGTCCTCACATCAGTCTGTCTTGTCTCTGTCTGCCCTTGCTCTGTATGTCCTGTCACCAGGTCTATGACTGTCCTCACATCAGTCTGTCTTGTCTCTGTCTGCCTTGCTCTGTATGTCCAGGGATCTCTCTCTGTCCTTCCCTGCTGTCATGGAAGTCTTCGTCTTTCTCTCTTTGAGTTTCTTTACTTTGTATGAGACAGCTGGAAGCATTTGAAGAAGAATGTGTGTATACTGTGCAATACAGATTGTTGTTTTGTGAACGCTGGTCATTCAAAAATAGTTACTGAATCACATCACCAGAGTAGAGCTGTCAATACACCCTAAAGAGTCTTCAACAAGTCTGTGCTTCAAATAGCTCAGCTGACTACGAAGGCCTCTCTGGGCATAAAGTCTACAGAAAAAAGCCTACAACCCCCACCCCCACCACCACTGTAACCACCCCTATCCCATCATCTTCTCCCCCGACCCAAATATTCTATTGGAATTTCAAGTGCGAAGCCCTTGCTCACAAACACGCACACAATTGTGAAAGCATAGTGGCCATGAACAACAAAGAAATTTGCAACTTTTATCAGACGAGTAATGTGATACACGACATATATCACCAGATGTGCATCATGTTTCACTGTCACAGCCGGTGCATAACTGCCAGTGCCAGGATTCGCTCTCACAGTCACTCAAAATCACACATATTAATCATACTCAAACAATCACAAAGACTTATATAAAACATATATTTCATCACTTGTTAGTCAGTATATCAGATATGATTGATTATATCTAAGGTACTGTTGTTCTACCATAACAGCAAATGTATCATCAAATCTTCTTCATTCCCAGAAAAATGTAGTTACTGGCAGAGCTATTATGTTTGCACTAACTCTGTGTGTGTGTGTGTATGTGTGTGTGTGTGTGTGTGCGTGCGTAAGTTTGTGTAAGTGTGCGTGTGTGTACAGTGTGTGTGTATGTTGTGTGCATGTGTATGCGTGCGCGTATGTGTGTGCACGCATACGTGCGCATTGTGTGTGTGTGCATGTATGCACACACTTACATGCGCATGCTCATGAGCATCTGAAAACAAACCAAATCTACCTATTCACATCGTGTTTCCTTTCATACCATATGAATTTAATGCTTCCAATTCCTTGGATTCTTTTCCAACAGAGAACATACAACAATGTCATCAGCTATACATCTTTTCAATTTTTTTCTTTCTTTTCCTCTTTAAGTGTACATTGTCTTCCATTGCATTTTCTCTCTTGTTTGTTATTTCCCTTTTTACTCTCAGACCTCCACATAATTATGCTCTCAATTCATGCCATGTCCTTATCAATCTCTTGCCTACTGCAAGCACAAATTCACGTATGCATTTTTAAGTTCCATTTTGTAACCCCAGTCATGGAGTGCCACTGACATCAGCTTGCTGATATAAAAGAACACAAAACTTGCTCTATCTTTCCATCCCTTTCTCTCCTCCCTTGTCATAACCCTATGTTGATAGAACACCACTCTCTCTGTCAACCCAATCTCTCTCCCTCTTTCACCCTGACATAACTAGGTCTCTCAATCCCCATTCTTCATCAATGAAACATCCTCTCTCACTCTCACATTCTGCCTTCATTTCTTGCGTCTCTACCCCACTCTTCCTCTCTATGAACCGCCCTCCCTCTCTCCCACTGTCAGAACTCTTTGTCTCTCTATGTCTACTTTCCCTCAATGAAGCATCCTCTCTCTCTCTCTTCCACCTCGCAATAACTCTCCCTCTCACTAAACTCTACAAATCATCCTCTCTCTCTCTTCCACCTTGCAATAACTCTATCACTAAACTCTACAAATCATCCTCTCTCTCTCTTCCACCTCGCAATAACTCTCTCTCTCACTAAACTCTACAAATCATCCTCTCTCACTCTTCCAAATTGCAATAACTCTCTCTCTCTAAACCCCATGAATCATCCTCTCTCTCTCTCTCTTTCACCTCACAATAACTCTCTAGTCTAAACCTTACGAATCATCCTTCCTCTCTCTCTCTCTCTCTCCAATCCTGCTGTAACTTTTTCTCTCTGCCCTAGCTATACCTCTGCAAACCATCCTCTTTCTGACTCTCCTACCCTGCCATAACTCTGTGATTCTCTACAGCCTTGCTCTCCCTCTACAACCCACCTTCTCTCTCCACCACACCTCCTTGTCCCAGTCCCTGTACCTCCCACACCTCCTTACCACTCTCGCACTCTGTCAGGATTCAAGTCTCTTTACCACCCGATCTCCCTCAACCAAAACCATCCCACTCTCTCTCTTTTCTGCCAAGTCTCTACCTTTCTCCACTCTCCCTGAACCAACACTCCCCCTCCCCCCCCCTTCTCTGTCTGCCTAACTCTGTGTCTATCTCTCATTCTCTCTCTACTACCCCCCCCCCCCCCCCCCCCCCCCCACGTCTCTCTCTCTCCCAACTTTCATTTCTCCTTTCTCTCTTCATCCCTGTTCTGCGTTCTCATGAGTCTCCCACCTAAGAATCTCTTTTCCCACCCAGCCTTCTCCCCTATCCCCCACCCCACCCCCCACCCCCACCCATCTCCCGTCCCCTTCTATCCCCCACTTACCCTGTCCTCTCCCCTGTTCCCTCCCATATCAAGTCAACTCTACTGAAGAACACAGAAGTCAATCTTCTGATCTCTGTCATTTGGTCATTCATTTTGGCAATTCAGGTGCGTCCATTTTTTTTCAGCCTCCCTCTCTCTCCTTCCTCTTTTTCTCTTCCTTCTCTGCATGTTCCACTATGACCTGCAACAATCCACAAAACAAACCACAAATGTTGACCATCATTCACAATTACCCGTTTCTATGAGAAAATAAAATCATGCTGACTCGATTATCAGCAGGCACTTGTCAGTCTACTGCAATGTTGTCCATTATTCAAACAGTTGGTGAGTTTCCAGTCTTCATCTGCAACGCTATCTGTGATTGTAGTTGTCATTTCCATGTCTGTATATTGACGACTTCAAAATGTTCTGCAAAATGATTAGCATCCAAGTTTGCCAGAGACATGGATAAAGAGCAAATATGTACAGCATTAGAGCATGCTGTTCTGTAAATGATTCATAATCCCTGCTACAGCATGAACCACGCTGCCATCCACCAGACACATGTAGCATGGACAACACTGGCATCCACCAGACACATGTAGCATGGACAACACTGCATCCACCAGACACATGTAGCATGAACCACACTGCCATCCACCAACACATGTAGCATGAACCACACTGCCATCCACCATACACATGTAGCATGAACCACACGCCATCCCCATACACATGTAGCATGGACACCACTGACATCCACCAGACACATGTAGCATGAACACACACTGACATCCAC
>CM031614.1:6277849-6287849 GCA_018398815.1 Conus ventricosus
TAGGCCCAAAGTCAAAAGGGGAGGTCAAAGTGTCAACAGTCACAGTGGTCAGCTTGCTGTTGAATAATCCAAGCATTGTCAGTCACAGAAGAGCTGACCGCAGCTACGAATTGTACAGAACGGCCTTTCCTTGGATCTCCTAAGAGATGCGATCTTCCATGATTGACCAGTGTGTGAGCGAGCGAGCGTGCGTGCGTGCGTGCGTGCGTGCGTGCGTGCGTGCGTGCGTGCGTGGTGGTGGTGTGTGGTGTGTGTGTGTGTGTGTGTGTGTGTTGTGTGGTGTGTGTGTGTGTGTGTGTGTGTGTGTATGAGAGGAGAGAGAGAGAGAGAGGAGAGAGGAGAGAGAGAGAGAGAGAGAGAGAGAGAAGCAGAAGACGAAGACAGAGACAGAGACAAGACAGAAAGACAGACAGAAAGACAACAGACAAACAGAGCAAGACACACAACACACACACACACACACACACACCAGCACACCACACACACACACACACACACACCACAACACACGCACGCACGCACACACACCACACACACCACGCACGCACACACACACACACACACACACACACACACACACACACACAACCACACACACACACCACACACACACACACACACACACACACACACACACACACACACACGCACACTGCACGCCACACACACACACACACACACACACACACACACACACACACACACACACACCACACACACACACACACACACGCACTCGGCGCACACACACACACACACCGCGCGCGCGCGCACACACACCACACACATACACTTTTGCATGCACGCGCATATTTACACACCACACACACACCACACACACACACACACACACACACACACACACACACACACACACACACACACACACACCACATACACCGACACACACACCACACAAGCACACGCACGCACACACCAACACACACACACACACACACACACAGCACACACACACACACACACACACACACACACACACACACACACACACAACACACACACACCACACACACACACACACACACCACACACACTTTATGACGTACAATCCAATAGACTCAAGAGATGTTATGATTAGTAGCAATGACCCCAGAAATATTATAACTCGTAGCATAGGCTCAGGTAATGTAACTTTCAGCACTGGGTCAAGACATGCTATAACCTGTTGCGTTTGTTCAAGGATATTCACTGTCGGCACTGAGTAAGGAAATGATGTAACATGCATTCTGACACTAGAAATATTCTAACTTAAAGCTCGGGGTCAAGAGATTTTGTTACATGCAGAGCTGACCAAAAAAAAAAAAAAAAAAAAAGGAAAGACAAAAAGACAATTTGCAGAACTGCCTTAAGAAATGAAACTTGCAGCACTGTCATTTAAAATGTTGTAATCTGTAGCACTGAATTAAGAAATGTTAATCTGTTGCACTGACTTTAGAAATGTCATAACCTGTATCACGGACTCTTGAAATGTTGTAACGTGCTGATTCAAGACACCATCGTGTCCTGTAGCAGTGAGTCGAGAAATGTTATAACCTGTAGCACTTAATCTTGGAATGTTATAAACCTGTAGCGCTGACTTAAGAAATGTCGTGGCTTGTTGCTCTAACTCCAGATTGGACGAACCGTGCTCTCGTCATAGTGGACATTATCAGAAACCATCCGTGATATTGTTTGTCGCACAGCCGATCGCCAGGCCCCATCCCAGGACATCCCACCAGCACTGCTGCTGTCCCATCAATAGAAAGCCGCTGAAAATCAGAATGTGGCTTCACTGTGCACTGTGCACACATTCTGCCATTGACTGTTTGTAGAAAACTGGCTGAAAGTCACTGCATTGTGTTGTGGTGGACTGGATTGTGCTGGGGAAGTGCGTCACGACAATTCCATGTCAACCACTTTTTTTCTTCCTTTTCTGTTTCAGTCTGTGAATTGGATCGTTCGTTGGTAGGTCTTCTTGTTTGTTCTTGCTTACAATCGAAACAGATCTTTTTCTAAATTGTTTTGCAAGGGTCAGATTTCCTCGTTTGTATAGTTTCTCCAAACCTTAAGTGTATGGACAGAGGCACACGGTTTATCATCTCATCCAAAGTATTAGCATTCAGACCCCACCTCAGGTCAGTGGAAACGAACAGAACCCTCTACCCAGCCTACCCTACACTTCCTAGCTCCCTCCCCCTTTTGAGAGATTTGAACTACAGACCTAGTTCGTAAGTGTGGAGCTCGTCCGCTGGACCACCGCTCCATTCACTTTGCCACATGTGATGTGTCCGTGTTGCAGGAGGCCTCGCAGAGTGGCCTTGAACTTGGTGCTCATGTTCCAGTAGATGAGGAAGTTGCCGGAGGAGTTGGAGGGTGGCCTGACGTGGACCACACAGATGGTGACGTAAAGGTGTTGGTGTACCGGTAGCCCGATCAAATTCTGGTACCGCAATCCTAGAGAGCAGTACACACACCTGATTAAGACCCTGGATCACAAAATGATGATACAATGAGCAGTACACACACCTGGTAAAGACCTGGATTACAGAATGATGATACAATGAGTAGTGTACACACCTGGTAAAGACCTGGATCAGAGAAAAATGACACAGTGTCAAAGGAGTGAAACCTCTCACAAAGGCCTTAAGCGCTCAGAGACAAATAATGCATGAGTGGTAGAGAATTAACCAATGGGCCGAATAGCAATACGCCCTCACCTAGCACAAACGGTCGAACTGTGCCAAGGAGGTCGATGTGGTCAGGTGACAGATGGCACCTAAGGTTACTAGGACCTCCCGAGTGCGAACCTTCCCGATGGCGAAAGGGAGGGGAATGTAACCACTAGGACCTCGGAGCATCGGGTAGGCGCTAAATACTCAGTCAGCTGAGGTTGCTTTGTAAACAGTCCTTGAAAAGCAGGAGTCGTGCGCTCGTTCAGATGGTATTGCCGTGGGGCACTGCGTTGATGCTTAGTCAGGATAGTTGAATGCGTGTGGACGTTGTTGTCGTAGCTCTCTCTAGGATAATTACTGTGTTAAAGTGGTCCCGGAGTCGGCGGGAATTTTTGATGTCCATTTGGTGCCAAGTGGCTGTTTCCTAAGCAATCAGGTAGGAATGTTGTGAATGCTGATGTGCGGGAGATTGTAGCGAAAGGAGAATTCAGTGTACTGTGAACAAGGTGATTGAGAAGCAACAAGGACAAAGGCATGGCCAGAAGGGAAATCCTTTGTGTCCATCCCTATACAAACTGAGGGAGAAACAACGTGACGGGAGAGGAGAAGACCACCACGAGAGAGAGAAGGACAGAGGAGAGAGGGGAGAGGAGAATGAGCAGGACAGAGGAGGGTTGAGAAACACGTGGTCTGGGAGACAAAAGTGACAGCAAGGTCTTAGGGTAAAAGACAAGCTGAAAAGAAAAGACTGAGTTTGAAGTCCAGATGTGGATGAAGAGAGACAAAACTGTTTTTGAACCCAGAGGTGAGTGAAAGAGACGAAGAGAAGATTTCTGCGTCGAGTTCCCAGAGACGACCACGAAGACCCAGTCCTGAAACCTGGAGCCAGTCAACCAAGGGCGTCACCATCATCCAGTGCTGAAGAAAACTTGAAGTGACTTGTTCAAGAACTGTGGTGTGGTGTGAAAGTGTGGTTGTGTGTGGAACCTGGCCAGGTAAGACGCCATTTTATTATAACCCGGGATTAGGAAGTATTGGTCTTTTATGTTTTGATTATTCCATTTTGTGTAATTGGATTTTTCATGTTTGAATATAAGCAGCATAGAATTTGTTTTTTTTTTTTTTTGCTGTCCCAACATCTGCGCCACCTCAGAGGCAGTGGACCCACGCCACTCATTCCGAGACCCCGTCCACAGCCACAGCCCGGTCAGCCCCGCCGCAGCCCGGCACCGACAATCCACAGGGAGCAGTCAATGTCAAGTCGTCAAGAGGCAACCCACCGGAGGAGACACTGCACTGCTGCCGAGTCACTTTGGTGGTGTTCAGTGGCGCCTGTTCTGATCTAACATACGCAGGACACCACCTACTAAGCCCCTACTGACGACAATAATTGCTTTGTCGTGGAGCCAGCGTGAGTGAGCTCTCCCTCCGGAGGGCGCCACCACGTCCGTCAACGACAGCCCCATAGACTCGATGATACCGGTGACCCTGACGGAAGCAAACCAAGGCCACATACGTGGAGAGGACATCGAAATTGAGGTCACCATGAGAGCAGGGCATAAAGGGCCACAGAATTTCAGACATGTTTTTTATGCTGATCGATGAGAATGGGGGTGATTTAGATGCTACGGACTTCCATTTCGGTCTGAGACTACATGACAGGGCTGTACTCTACGCTTCCTTTCATAATATATCCCGGCGTCAGCCAGGCCCGATGGATACAGGCACCTGCAGTGTTGGTCAGGAAATTTGAGCAATATTCTCAGAAACGCATCCATTAAGTGATGAAACTCAACTGTGTGGTCCCAGTCTTCCCAACTGAGTCCGCAGCAAACTCAACTCTGGGTAGGAGCTGGTCGGGGCAGAAAAACCCACATGACTCGATGGGATTCGGACCCACGACCTCCCAGCCAGGAGTCCGCGACGCTAACCACTTCGCCACGGCGGTTGGTGAAATTGTATTTCTTGTTCTCAGTCGTGTTAGGAGAGAACTGAATGCGTGACATCCCATTCCCAGAGAGAGATGAATGTTTGGTGGGTGCATGAGTGTGCATATGCGTGTATGAGTGCAGAGATACTTGGTGTGTAAGCTGACTATAATACATAACTTAGTGCACTTAAGCATAATTATACCCCGCACACACACACACACATCAGACACACAGACACACACACACACATCCACACACACACCACACACACACACACACACACACACACAACACACACACACTTTATGACGTACAATCCAACAGACACAAGAGATTGTTATGATAAGTAGCAATGACCCCAGAAATATTAATAACTCGTAGCATAGGCTCAGGTAATGTAACTTTCAGCACTGGGTCAAGACATGCCTACCTGTTGCTTTGTTTCAGGATAATCTACTGTCGGCACTTGAGAAAGGAAATGATGTAACATTCAATTCTGACACTATAAATATCAACTTAAAAAGCTTCGGTCACGAGATTTGTTACAGTGCTGAGCTGAACCAAAAAACAAAAAAAAAAAAAAAAACGGAAAGACCACAAGATCAATTGCAAGAACTGCCTTAAGAAATGAAACTGCCAGCACGTCATTTAAAATGTTTAATCTGTAGCACTGAATAAGAAATGTTGTAATCTGTTGCACTGACTTTAAAATGTCATAACCTGTAACACGGACTCTTGAAATGTTGTAACGTGCTATACAAGACACCATCGTGTCCCTGTAGCATAGAGTCGGAGAAATGTTAAAACCTGTATCACTTAATCTTGGAATGTGTAACCTTAAGGCTGACTAAGAAATGTCGTGGCTTGTTGCCTAACTCGCCAGATTGACACAGATTGACGAACCGTGCTCTCGCATAGGGACATTATTCAGAAAGCATTCCAGTTATGATGTTTTGTCGCACAGGCCGATCGCCAGGCCCCATCCCAGGACATCCCACAACACTGCTGCTGTCCATCAATAGAACGCCGCCTGAAAAATCAGAATGTGGCATCATCACTGTGCACAGTGCACACATTCTGCCTTTGACTGTTTGTAGAAAACTGGCTGAAATCACTGCATTGTGTTGTGGTGGACTGGATTGTGCTGGGGAAGTGCGTCACGACAATTCCTGTTCAAACACTTTTTTTCTTCTTTCTTGTTTCAGTCTGTGAATTGGAGCGTTTCGTTGGTAGTCTTCTTGTTTGTTCTTGCTTACAATCGAAACAGATCTTTTCTAAATTGGTTTGCAAGGTCAGAATTCCTCGTTTGTATAGTTTCTCTCCAACCTTAAGAGTATGGACAGAGCACACGGTTTATCATCTCATCCAAAGTATTAGCATACAGACCACCACCTCAGGTCAGTGGGAAAACGACCGAACCCTCTCGCGCAGCCCTACCTACACTTCCTAGCTCCCTCCACTTTTGAGATATTTGAACTACAGACCGAGTTCCGTAAGTGTGGAGCTCGCCGCTGACCACCGCTCCATTTCCACTTGCCCACATGTGATGTGTCCGTGTTGCAGGAGGCCTCGCAGAGTGCCTTGAACTTGGTGCTCATGTTTCCAGTAGAATGAGGAAGTTGCCGAGGAGTTGAGGTGGCCATGACGTGGACCACAACAGATGGTGACGAAAAAAGTGTTGGAGTACCGGTACACCGGATCAAAATTCGGTACCGCAATCTAGAGAGCAGTACACACACCTATTAAGACCATGATCACAAATGATGCTACAATGACAGTACACCACCTGGTAAAGACCTGATTAACAGAATGATTATACAATAGTAGTGTACAAACCTGGTAAAGACCCTGATCAAGAAAAAGACACAGTGTCAAAGTAGTGAAACCTCGTCACAAAGGCCTTAAGCGCTCAGAGGACAAATAATGCATAGTGGTAGAAAGGAATAAGTACCAATGGTCCGAATAGCAATACGCCCTCACCTAGCACAACGGTCTAACAGTGCCAAGGATGTCGATTGGTCAGTGACAGATGGCACCTAAGGTTCTAGGACCCTCCCGAGTGCGAACCTTCCCGATGGCGAAAGGGAGGGGAATGAACCCATATACCTCGAGCAGTCGGGTAGCGCTAAATACTCAGTCAGCTGAGGTTGCTTGTAAACAGTCCCCCTTGAAAAGCAGGAGTCGTGCGCTCTTGTCCAGATGGTATTGCCGTGGGAACTGCGTTGATGCTTAGTCATGAAAGTATGAGAATGCGTGTGACGTTGTGTCGTAGCTCTCTCTAGGATAATTACTGTGTTAAAGTGGTCCCGGAGTCGGCGGGAAATTTTTTGATGTCCCATTTGGTGCCAAGTGGCTGATTTCCAACGCAATCAGGTAGAATGTTGTGAATTCTATGTGACGGGAGATTTAGCGAAAGGAGAATCAGTGACTTGTGAACAAGGTGATGAAAGCAACAAGGACAAGGCATGGGCCGAGAAAGGGAAATCCTTTGTGTCCCATCCCTACAAACTGAGGGAGAAAAAACAACGAGAACGTGGAGAGAGAAGACCCACCACGAGAAGAGAAGGACCTGAGGAGAGAGGGAGAGAGCATGCGCAGGACAGAGGAGGGTTTGGAGAAACACGTGGTCTGGGAGACAAAAGTGACAGCAAGGTCTTAGTAAAAGACAAGCAGAAAACGAAAAGACTGAGTTTGAAGTCCAGAAGGTGGATGAAAGAGAGACAAACTTTGTTGAACCCAGAGGTGAGTGAAAGAGAACGAAGAAGAAGATTTCTGCGTCGAGTTCCCAGAGACCGACCACGAAGACCAGTCCTGGCAAACCTGGAGCCAGTCACCAGGCTCACCATCATCCCAGTGCTGAAGAAAACTTGAAGGACTTGTTCAAAACGTGGTTGTGGTGTGAAAGTGCGGTTGTTGTGGAAAAACCCAGGCCAGGGTAAGACGCCATTTTTATTATAAAACCCGGGATTAAGGAAGTAATGGTCTTTTTATGTTTTGATTATCCATTTTGTGGTAATTGGATATTTCATTTTGAATATCAGCAGCATAGAATTAGTTATTTTTTTTTTTGCTGTCCCAACATCTGCGCCACCTCAGAGGCATGGACCCACGCCTCTCATTCCGAGACCCCCTGTCCACAGCCCACAGCCCGTCAGCCCTCGCCGCATGCCCCGGCACACCTACCATCCACAGGGAGCAGTCAATGTCAATCGTCAAGAAGGCAACCAACCCACCTGAGAGACACTGCACTGCTGCCGAGTCCTTTGGTGGTGTTTCAGTGCGCCTGTTTCTGGATCTAACATACGCAGGACACCACCTACTAAGCCCCCTACTGACGACAAAAATGCTTTGTCGTAGAGCCAGCGTGAGTGAGCTCTCCCTCCGAGGGCGCCACCACGTCCGTCCAACGACCAGCCCCCATAGACCGATGATACCGGTGACCCGACGAAGCAAACCCAGGCGATATAACGTGGAGAGCATCGAAATTGAGGTCACCATGAGAGCAGTGCAAAAAGGGCCACAGAATTTCAGACATGTATTTATGCTGATCGATTAGAATGGGGTGATTTAGATGCTACGGACTTCCATTTCGGTCTGAAGACTACATGAAGGGCTGTACTCTACGCTTCCTTACATAATATAACCCGGGCGTCACCAGGCCCGATGGATACAAGGCACCAGCAGTGTTGTCAGGAAATTTGAGCAATTAATTCTCAGAAACGCATCCATTAAGTGGATGAAACCTCGACTGTGTGGTCCCAGTCTTCCCAATGAGTCCCGCATCAAACCCAACTCTGGGAAGGAGCAGTCGGGCAGAAAAACCCACATGACTCTGATGGATCGACCCACGACCCTCCCAGCCAGGAGTCCGCGACGCTAACCACATCGCCACGGCGGTGGTGAATTGTTTTCTTGTTCTCAGTCGGTGTTAGGAGAGAACTGAATGCGTGACATCCCATTCCCAGAGAGAGATGAATGTTTGGTGGGTGCATGAGTGTGCATATGCGTGTATGATGCAAGATATAACGCTTTGGTGTGTTTAAGCCTGACTAATAATACATCTACTTAGTGCACTTAAGCAATACCATCAACTATTTCCCCCGTCCTGGAACACACAATTTCACAGAACACAACACATACTTGTTTAGATGTCTTGAGGGACTCCACAACCATGACAAGGTAAGAACAGTTACCCACATCTGGTACAGACAAGGGTATCATTGAAGGATGACACGGTAACACAAACATACAGTAAAGACACAATGAACAGCCCCACTTTCTTTGGAGTAAAGGTCTGGGTCACAGAAGGATGACACACCAGTGAACTGTACCTGGTAAAGGCCTGGGTCACAGAAGGGATACACACACACATTGAACTGACCTGGTAAGGCTGGGTCACAGAAGGATGGACACAACACACTGTGAACTGTACCTGTATAAAGCCCTGGTCACGAAGGGATGACACACATTGAACTGTACCTGGTAAAGGCCTGGGGTCACAGAAGGGATGACACACACCAGTGAACTGTACCTGGCAAAGGCCTGGTCACCAGAAGGGATGACACACAGTGAACTGTACCCTGGTAAAGGCCTTGGTCACAGAAGGACGAACACACACACAGTGAAACTCTAATGTACCTGGCAAAGGCCAGGGTCACAGAAGGGATAAACACACAGTGAACTGTATCCTTGTAAAGGCCTGGTCCCAGAAGGGATGACACACAGTGACTGTACCTGGTAAAGGCCCTGGGTCACAGAAGGATTGAACACACACAGTGAACTGTACCTGGTAAAGGTCAGGGTCACAGAAGGATGACACACACAGTGAACTGTACCTGGTAAAGCCTGGGTCACAGAAGGATGACACACAGTGAACAGACCAACCCTGTAAAGGCCTGGGTCACAGAAGGGATGACACACACAGTGAACTGTATCCTGGTAAAGGCCTGGGTCACAGAAGGGAGACACACAGTGAACTGTACCTGGTAAAAGCCTAGGGGTCACCGAAGGGATGACACACACGCAGCGAACTGTAACCCTGGTAAAGCCTGGGTCACAGAAGGTAAGACACACACAGTGAACTGTACCTGGTAAGGCCTGGGTCACAAAGGGATGACACACACACATGAACTGTACCTGGTAAAAGGCCTGGGTCACAGAAGGGATGACACCACACACAGTGAACTGTTCCAGGTAAAGAACCTGGGTCACAGAGGGCTGACACACACAGTGAACTGTACCTGGTTAAAAGGCCTGGGTCCAGAAGGGATGACACAACATGTGAACTGTACCTGGGTAAAGGCCTGGGTCACAGAAGGATGACACACACAGTGAACTGTACCTGAAAAGCCAGAGGTCACAGAAGGGATGACACACACAGTGAACTGTAACCTGCAA
>CM031614.1:6292849-6315349 GCA_018398815.1 Conus ventricosus
GCATTTTAATATTTTCCCCAATAATTGCAGACGTTGTGACAACAAGCATACGTGAGTTTTACTTTGCTTATTTACCAAATATAATCCACTCGAGAAACCTTACTGCATTTTGACAGGTGTAATATTTTTAAGGCCTGTCTTTTTCTGTTGCCAGTAATATGTTATCTATCTGAATTTTCTGCTTCGTAGACCTTTTATCACATTACGGTAAACTTGATGGAACGAAATTTTCATGTCGACTGGATAATTTTAATGAAAGAGCACCTTATCACATTTTACAAACACAATCCATACAAAATTACAGTCTGATGCTCGTTCGGTGAACACCATCGTACAGGATGGCTGAAATGATCTCCTCAATATTCATTTTATTCAAAGTTGATTTCTGCCACGTGTGTCACTGCCATTAATCCCAGCAATTGAAATTTTTTCAATTCACACACCACACACACAAACACACACACAACACACACACACACACACACACACACACACACACAAACACACACTCACGCACAACAACACAAGTATGCCGCGCACGTGGGTATGCTTCGTTTCATACGTGGGTCAGAATAATTGTTTTCGTCAAATTGTAAGGAACGCATTAGATACTGACTGAAAAGATAATAAACCAGTACAACTGCTTGAGATTTCTTGCAGAGGGGAAAGAGAATGAGACAGACAACAATGAGGAAACAACTAGGCAGAGAAGAAGCGCACAAAGAGAAAGACAAAACACATGATAACATAGAAAAAAAAAACAACTTTATTTTGACCAGTATTGATATTTTAGACATAAACTTTGTAGAACTAGAGGGAGACAGAAACACAGTGGATGCAATGAGAGAGACCTGACACAATCAGAGTGGCATAAAGACAACATTGTGTGTGTGTGTGTGTGTGTTGTGTGTGTGTGTGTGGTGTGTGTGTGTGTGTGTGTGTGGGTGCGGCGGCAGAGAGAGAGAGAGAGAGAGAGAGAAGAGAAGAGAGAGAGAGAGAGAGAGAGAGAGAGAGAGAAGAGCGAAGGATAATTGTTACCGAGCGTAATGAAATAGAGAGACAACTCTAAAAGAGGAAACAGAGGAAAGATAAGGGGGTGGGGGTGGGGGTGGCAGGAGGCAGGTAGGGAGGTCGAACGAGAGAGAAAGGAAACGGATAATCGATAGACAGGCAGAAGCAGGAAGACAGACAGACAGACAGGCTTACTGACGGCCAGCAGACTTATGGCCTGATAGCCAGAGGACACAGACACATACCCTCCAGGGAGATCAGCAGGGTCCAGACAGTTGGAGATCACAGGAATCCCATGTAGGACCCCCAACCATTTGAGGCCCCTGCACACTGGCACACACACAGACACACACACAGACACACACACACACACCCACATCACCCACACACACACACACACCACACACACACACACACACACACACAACACACACACATTTAGAACCACTAGAATCGATAACCAACACGCTTAACTGAAAATTCCGCTACTCTAATAGATCATATTTACAACAAAAGCAAAACAATCCATTATCGAACTTTGTTCCCTCTCCCTATCGCTGTAGTGTCACAACCCAGTTTGCCTTTCTTGGTTTCAAAAACCGTGTAAAAATTCAAAAAGAAGGTCAACAAAATTGTTTGACTACAGGAGCTTTAAAAACTTAAAGAAAGATGATTCTTACTGACCATTCTGAATCGCATTGACGCTCAATCTATCAAATCGAAATGAAATGAGGTAGGGAACAGTAAAACGTAAACAGTTAACAAGTGGGGTATGTTTTGCTCCCCACCCCACTTGTCCTGATACCCCCACTTGTTTACTGTTTATCGTTTACTGTTCCCTACCTCATTTCATTTCGATTATTGCTTTGAATTAAAGTGAGGTTATTTGTATTTGTTTCTGTCCGTCTGTGTGTTTTGTCTTTTGATCCTCCCTTGCAACTTTGGTGGATCCCATGCGTAGCTCAAAGACTGTCCCTACATTTATATTATTTGCATAATGTCTTTAGTTTACAGCAACTACTTTTTCCTCCCCACACTTGTCGTTTGGGTTGCATTAACTACTCTTCGCTGGCTGCTCTGGGGCTACTGGATTCTTTTTGCACCCAGGTGGTGAGAACACCCACAGTATTATGGCGTGGTGGTCTCTATTTGACGCCGAGCGCAGACACAACCAGCCGTGTCCACCCTGAAATGAGTCCCCGATCCAGCGGGCGAAAGAGGCCTCGGAGCCAGCCAATACAAATATATCTGCCTCAAAATGGGATTGCGATGGGTTCCCTTATGCAGCTAGAGAAATTTTTTCATATCTGTAACTTTTTTTTTTTATTTAATTTTTTTTTTAAATTTCATTTCCCTCCCATTTTCTCCATCTACAAACTCCCCTCTCCCCACCCCTCAAGTCCAAATCTTGCCAGACAGTTCGTTGTTGGCCTGCGCTTGTTTTCCCCCCCCCACAATTAGATTGTCGTTCCCATTATTTTCTGACTTTATTCAAGTTTAAAGGCTGTGCCAGTCTGAAATAAAAAGTTACACTGTGTTAGTTTCCTTATGGGAGCAAAACATACCCCACTTGTTCTTACTCATCTATCAAATACAGAGATCCAAAATAAAGCAGCCTGAATTTTGGATTGATAAGTATTACCTCTGATATGATTAACACGCCCCTTTTATAAAGAAACGGATTAAACAGAACAAAACCTCTCATGGATAACTAAAGAACTTGACACAGAAATTAATAAAAGAAATCATTGAGTAATTTCCGGACAAATGAAGAATTCAGAAAACAAAGAAATAAAGTGCCGTCATTAAAACGAAAATCGAAACGTACTTACTTAGAAAAACTGTTAACATCTACCAAAGATACCACAAATTTGAAAGGCAATTACATATTAACTAGTTTTAATAAACATATGTCAAAAAGTCAACAAATGAGGCTCATACTATCTGCATAGGAGATCAACTAAATAATCATTTTGGCAACCATAGCAGATAGAATCATATTAAAAAAAAAGTCTGTGAAAATGATCTCAGTTATTTAGAACAATACTTCCAGTTCTAAGGAAATACGTGGTTCCATTTTAGTCTGAAACCCATGACCGTATTAGATGTTTAGTAAAAGCCCCCCTTGGGGTTTCTAATTCAAACCCAATCAATACTCGTGATTTAGATGGTATCGAGACAAAAATACTTAAGTTGTCCATGTACCTTTATCACAGAAACTTTGACATACTTACACAATTTTATGCATAGATAAACAAACTTTCCCTCTAAAAATTTAAGGAAGCTAAGATTTTTTTTTTTTTTTTTTTTTTTTTTTAATTCCTCTGTAAAAAACCGGGACTCTTCAACCCGCATATTAACAGACCGATATCCATTTTATCAGCGCAATACAAAACGATCGAAAACACATGCATAAGTCTCTGTATTCTTATTTTGGCTGATAACAAATTCTCCATGAAAGTCATCGGGCTTTTCGAAAACATCATTTTTGCCACACCGCCCTCATACAGCTTAAGGACAGTCTTCTTTATCAGCATAAACGAAATCACATTTGCAGTATTTCCTCTTCATAGACTTTGAAAAAAAAAGCGGTTGAAGTCATCACCATTTCTTTGTGTGCCGTAAAAACTAGAACTTTATAAACTGATCCAGAATTCAAAGTCTATTCATCTTTTTAAGTGACCGAAAACAATTATAGCTGTAGCTGACAATGTCAACATTTATGCCTGTCCAATATGAGTATCCACAAGTTCTGTGTTAGGACCTCTTTTTGGTTACTATTTACGTTAATGATTTGTCCTTGTTTTGTTAATGTAAATGCGAAATGTATGCAGATGAAACAACTCTTCCTGAAAAACGACTCTGATGCCTATGAAATACAATTAAGCTTCAAGCAGATATACCGATAAAACTTACTGAATGGCCACAACTAAACCATAAGTCCTTAAATGCATAAAAACAAAGTGCCATGTACATTGTCTACTCGACAAAAACTACAAAAAATGAAATCAAATTTCAGCCTTTACCTCATATCCAACAAACACTAAGTTTGAGAAGTCCAGTTCACACAAAACACTAGGTGTCTAAATCAGGGGTTAAAACAATATTGACAAGATTTTATTCTTGACTGAACATGTAACATTCTTAGCAAAACGCCTTCCAAAATACTAATTTTCAGTTGTCTCGGATAAAAATTTTCGATGGCCACACTCGAAAACTTTTTTTCTGTGCACATATTTTGTCATTAATTGTTTATGCATCAACCCTTTGTGACAACAGTAGTGACAAAATTTTAAAATTAATTCAACGACTGTACAAACGAGCATTTAAATTAGTATTGATGAAATCGAGCTCCCTAACTGATGAAATTACAAACAACTCCAAAATATTAACCTCCAAAAAGACTCTTTTTCAATAACGCCCTTGTAGCATAATGGAACACTACCCACAAGATTACAGAAACATTTAGAGTCAATTGCCACTGACAAATAATCATTATGTCCATTCTCCTAGACCACGCAACATTTTATACAAATCTCCAGTTTTTGTATAACATGTGACATCTGTGAATAAAGCTCACAAAAACCCTTAAAAAAATATAAAAAACAAAAACACATTTAAGAAGAAATTGAAAGATTATCTCATGAATTCTTTACCCCACATCATACTGAAAAATGTCCAGTCCTTGCAGAAAAGAAATACATTAGTAAAGATACACACTTCGGAATGTAACCATAGGGGCGGCAATTGAGCATTGATACCTTTACGTGAATGGAATAGAGAGGGGAAAAAGGGGAGAGAAGGGAGGGGGTAAGACGGTATGTCTACTTTTCACTTTTGTGAAAGGCATAGTACACGATTTGATTTTTTTGTTGTTGTTGTTGTTGCTGTTGTTGTTGTTTTTTCATAGCGTGGCTTAGATGTAAAAAAGCAGTATGCTGCTTATTCCATGTTTCCATCTCTAATAAAAACTTTTGACTTTGACTTTGACTTTGAACACACACACACACACAACACACACACACACACACACACACACACAACACACACACACACACACACACACACACACACCAAAGAAACCCAGCGATAAAGTCTGAGGAATTCGAATACATCTCAACGGACAAAAGACTAAAGGATTCTTAGACGAGACAGGTGAACAAGAATTTTTGATAAACAGTAACAGAAATAATGATATGATGTGAAGTGTAACATTGTGTCGGATCTTTGTCTAGATCATGTTCTCAGCGCCCATAACTGCTGACTTAAATGATGGCTCCCGACTCCAGTTTCATGCTGCCAGTTAAGGCTGGCATGAGTAGATCTGTCGATGTGCCATCCCTTCATCATTCCTAGTCTTGAACTGCCACGACTATGTACAATGACGCGACCATTCCCTGCCTTATTCTGTCAAAACACACATCCCAAAGTCAGTCCCTTGTGCACCAGGTTTGAATGGGCCAATTCATTTTTTACATCACAAAATCCAAAAAGAACATAAGGATGATGTACAACTACAAATCCAAAAAGACATAAGGATGAGTACATGATTTTTGCGAATGGGCCAATTCCAATTTTTACATCTACAAAATCCAAAAAGAACATAAGGATGAATGTAACATGATTTTTTGAAATGGCCAATTCCATTTTTACATCACAAATCCAAAAAGAACAAAAGATGATGTACATATTTTGAATGGGCCAATTCGATTTTTAGAAGGGGCGAGGCTAGGGGAAATGATGATGAAAACGTGAGATATCCCCTTTCACCCTCTAACTGCAGGCAGGAGAGGCGTCACCTGACGCCCAACAGCGACCCGATATAGGAGCACCGATCAGCAACAGCTGACTCTGGTGACGCATTGACCCGAGTTGCTGCTTGGGCCTAGCTTTCAGTAATGCAGTCGGGGCGGCGAGATGCTGCCCGCTACTTGCTCTACCAGAGGCAATTCATGCCCGCAGAAAATTGTCAGGCATGGAAGACAAAAACCTCCCAGACAGACAGACAAACCCCACACAATAAGTGCACAAAATTCTGAGTACGAAACAGTTACTACCACACGGTACAGAACCTCCAACAGATTTTCACACGTCTGACTCAGAATTGCATCTGACAAATTCAGGGTCTTCCCCAGTTCAACACACATCCGAGCGCTGTGAAATCTCACCCACACTAAAAACAAGACCCTGGACAAAATATGTTTGTCGGACAACTAAATGCACATCAGTCCTGCAGCTTCAACTCTTACGAATTATAAACAGTAAACACGTGGGTAATGTTTAGGCCCCAAAAGGAAACCTAACACAGAGAAACTTTTATTCAAGACTGCACAGCCTTTAAACTGAATAAAGTCCAGACAATACATAGACGAACAATCAACTAGTGGGGGAACAACAGCGCAGGCCAACAACTGAACTGTCTGGCAAATACTTGACATTGAGGGGAGGGGAGAGAGGGAGGGGAGTTTGAATGAGAAACAGGGGAAAATGAAATTAAAAAAAAAATGTTCAGAAATGGAAAATCTCTTCTCTAGCTGCATAAAGGGAACCAACCGCGCAATCCCTTTTTGTCTGTACTTTATATCAAGTTTAAAAGGCGTGCCATCTTGAATAAAAGTTTCACTGTGTTGGTTTCCTTAAGAGCAAAACAATACCCACACTTGATTATAGTATACGTTTACTGTTTCCTACCTCAATCATTTCCGATGCTTACGAATGAATTAAGTATCGAACGAATTAAGTATCGAAATAATATCCAGAACAATCTCTAAAAATCACGGCCAAATAAGGGGTGTGGGGGGGGGGGTGGGAAGAGGATGAGGTGTTTGTCCTCTAAAAGCCCAGAATTATTAAGAAGGGTGAGAATGATAAGATGTTTACCTTGTAAATAACGCCCACCCCCCCCCCCCATATCACCGATACGTAGTGAAGTGGATGAGAAAGTTAACCTTTCAATAGTTCTCCAAACTACTGATGGTAGGATGAGGAGATGTGGAATATGACTCCTGGAAGCCCACCCCCCACCATCCCCATTGCTAATAAGAGGTGGGGAGATTGAGAACCCTGTTATATCGCTAATAAAAGGTGAAGTGATGGGTGTTTACTTCTAAAGCCCCCCTCCCCCCATAATAAACCAAAACTAAGGGGCAGGGTGAGATAATGAGGTGTTTACCTTCCAGAATGCTCCAAGGAGAGGATCGAAGAGGCGACGATCTGTACAGTCTGGTTGTCATGGAAACGGTGAGGTAACCTGTGTCTTCAACTGCCAGACTGCACACAGTGCGTTGATTATTACATGGTGATGAGGGGTGGTAGTGGTGGTGGTGGAGCTGAGGGTAGGGTGGTGGGAATGCAGCAGTTGATGCTGCTGATGATAATGCTACTCACTGGCGGCCTGCATATCAACTGTAAAACAAATGTAAGTGTCGGCAAAAATGTTTCGGTATGTGTGTGGTGGTGTGTGTGGGTGGGGGGGGTGGGGGGGGTGGGGGGGGGGGGGGTGGGGGGGTGGGAGGGGCAGAGGGGAGTAAGATGGCCCGTTGACAAGTAGTCAGGAAGCAGGCACAGACTTGGCCAGACATTCATAACCAACTACCCAGTGCCTCCATTCAATCACAGCCTCTACCGACATCCCCACATGTAGTGCCGTCCTTTCAAACACAGCCTATCTACAGACCTGCCACACATGTAGTGCCGCCTTACAACACATGCCTTCTACAGACATGCCCACCCATGGTCCCCCCAGTGCCGGCCTTTCAATCACAGCCTTCTACAGACATGCCCACACATGGTCCCCTGTGCCCGCCTTCAACACAGCCTTCCTACAGACATGCCCTCACATGGTCCCCAGTGCCGCCTTTTCAACACAGCCTCTACAGACATGCCCACACATGGTCCCCCCGTGTCCGCGTTTCCACACAGCCTTCAACAGACATGCCCACAGTGCCGCCTTCAACACAGACTCTACAGACAAGCCCCAGTGCCGCCTTCAGCACAGCCTTCTACAGACATGCCCACAGTGCCGCCTATTCAACACAGAGCCTTCTACAGACATTTCCCACCAGTTCCCCAGTGCCGCCCTTTCAACAACAGCGTCGCCTTCTACAGACTTGCCCACACATTGTCCCCAGTGCCGCCTTTCAACACAGCCTCTACAGACATGCCCACAGTGCCGCCTTACAACACAGCCTCAACAGACATGCCCACACATGTAGTGCCGCCTTTCAACACAGCCTTCTACAGACATGCCCAACACATGTCCCCATTGGGCACCACATCTTCGAAGAACTCGAAAGTGAAGTTAACGTCCTTTTATCCCGACGTCCTATGAACAAGTTGTATCCAAACCGATTCACGTACAATCAAAAAGCGACCATTCCCTGCTTAATCGGAGTGACCTGACCCAAATAGGGTGAAGATGTTGGGTGAAGCCGGCCAGCAATGCACTATCTTTGTTCAGTGATGCTGTTTCACTCCCTTTTTGGGTGTTAATTAGAATGCCTTCTCTCTGTTAAAGCAATAGGCACGATTAAGGACATTATATAAACAACGTCCTTTTCTAACCATCTTGTCTGTCCCTCTATCCATCCACTTCCTCTTACCGAGGGGCAGTGTAGACTAGAATGTTCTCCTGGATGCACCGACTCACTCTCCTCCATCGATCACACGCTCTACAACGACGTTTGCATTTACTATCATGTTGCAGGATGCTGTGCCGTCTTGCCTGCAGTTGACAGAACATCCACATTCCACTGGTCTTTTGCTTTACCTCAAACAAGGGTATCTTGAAATAAGTGCGAGAGCACATTGGGGTGTGGAAGGGGGGGGAGGGTGGGAGGGGGAAGGGAAAGCAAGGGCTGAGAGATTCCTGCTTGCATTGTCCAGAGGTTATCGTCTATAGGTCTGTGGCATGAGAGGGGCAAGTGCTAGTCCCTGTGAGCGTAAGTCTGTCCCTGCATATGGGCCATGTAGAAGAGAAAGGAAGGAAAAAGATCAAGCCTCACTGACCTGGTCAGAAGACCAGCCTGAACTGACAACGCAAAACGTTTAGCAGATGAAGCATAGCAGACTCACGTCTGTAAAACAACCGCCGTAAAAACCTTTTTTCAAAAACTGGAGAACCACGTATCGTCAATACTGACTCCTCAAATTGTTCGATACTCCCACACGTGTTCGAACTTCGTCAGGCTTCATCTCAAGAATACCATGGCCGATCAGGAGCAGATCACGACAGCAGTACAGATATCGGTCTGTACACGTTCATAGCGTCTTAAGATGGGGGATCTTAGGTTCAGCATTCACATCTATTCTTTAAAACTTTACCATCTCACTTGCATTGTACCAAAATGACTGATCTCGTCCATTCCTCCGTCACCCCCACCCTCTCACGCACACACTCCCAAATCCCCCCCCCCCCCCCACTCAAATCAACTGCACCCCCCCTCCCTCCTCGCAACCGTCCCCTTTCCTGCCCGCCACCCCCCCCCCCACCCCAGTCCCATTGCTTGTTCAGACTTTCATGTGGATCACATTGAACTGTACTGATGCAAACTGTTAACAGAATCTTATGCAGACAATTTAATAGATAAAACGAAATTACGTTCACGCTTCCATCAGACCTGTCCACCTCATTTGAATATGACTTGAAAGTGAACATGATGTGTCAAGGCGATTAGTATCTTATTACCTTAGTATAATTAGTTTGTTAGTGGGTGAGTGAGTGAGTGAGTGAGTGAGTATAGCGGTGCAGGTGGCGACCCCCCCCATTTTCCTGTTATTTGTCTTTCAGCAATCTGAATAAAATTACGATCATGTCTAATACACAATGATACTAAAATTTGTCAGAAACACAAAGACTAATGACGGAAATAGATAACAAAAATGAAATGCAATGCACAGAACAGAGGGGGGTATAGATGTACAAATAAGGAGTGAAAAGGAAAAGGAAATAAAAAGAAGTTCAAAAAGAATATAACGCTTAAACATCATAAACAAACCAAATTTCCTGATGTTAAGGATTTTCCCCAAATCCCCTAATATGCATGAAACTACTACTACAGCTACTACTGCTGCTACTACTACAACTACTACAACTACTACTACTGCTACTACACTACGCTTCGGCACAACTGCTACTACACTAACCACTGATACTACAACTACTACTGCTACTGCGACGCTAGTACTACTATACTACTCTACTAACTACAGCTTACTACATACAACTACTCATACAACAACAACTACAACAACTCCCACAAGAAACTACTACTACTAGTACACAATGGCAATAGAGATGTTGGATATTTGTTCAGTGCAAGTATCTGGAAACCTACTAATGGCACTTCACAATAACAGTGTGACCATTGTCCATGCAGCCATTTGCACCGAGATACATCATATGTGCAGTTTGACAAAACATAACTTGCCATCGGTGTACAACACCTCATACGTTCAGTCACAAGACCAGGGTTCGACCCGTGTTCTTGTGCACTGAACACCGTTCACTCCAGTAGCCACACCACCGCTGAAGATGACAGACTGAAGGTCTGTCGAAATCTCCACGTAAGTGCTATTCCTAGCTGAGTGACCTGTGTAAATCCGGATTTCGTTATACCAGTAAAAAATAAAACAAAAAAAGAAAGTCTGGCCTCTGTGCGAAGTGGTTAGCATCGCCTTCTCCTCTGCTGGGAGGTCGTGGTATCGAATACCATCAACAGCCATTGGGGACTATCTGCCCCGACTGCTTCCAACCCAGAGTGGAATTTGCAAAGTGCTCAGTTTGGGAAGACTGGGACCACACGGTCGGCGTATTCCCCTTCCACTAAGTGGATCTACTCTGAAAGTGGTTGCTCAAATTTCCTGAACAACACCACAAGGTGTCCGTATTCCATCATAGTGTAGTCATCCTGTTACAAAATTAACTATGACCCCAAAACTAATTGTTACAAAAAGTTACTTCTTTTGATCATGGTATACTAAGATCATGTCTGCATCTTGTAAAAATTTAAAATTGTGTGTCACCTCTGCATATTAGATTTATGATGGTTTGATTACGTCATACATATTTATCCCTGTGGACCCCGACACGTATTTTGCTGAAAAAACCTTGTCATGTTGCATCTCATTCCGAAAGATCTCAGGAAGAAAGGTGTCCAGATAAGAAAAAAATGCAGTAGTTAATTTAATGATGACAATAATGCCATTTACATTGTCAGGGGCGATCAGTGAGGCAAAAGGAGGGGGGCATGCCTAGTTTTCGGTACAAAACTTTGGTTGAGGCTTTATTTTTTTGGATATAGGAACATCGTAAGTTTTTGGAGTTGCAGAAAAGAGAGGATGGGATGGTGCACACCCATCACACAGAGACAGCCAGGGTATAAACTAGAAGGCTATGACGAAATCAAGAAACAAAGGAACATACTTTAGTCAAAGTCTATGGCACGTACTGGCGGTTGGAACACTAATGCCGGGAACATACTCCGCTCTAGGTGTGCACTCATCCATGTTTTTCTGCAGCTGCAAACGGCCTTTTGTCACAATTATTTCTGCACAGCAAACCTGAATACATGTAGCAAGTCTGCTGGTGCTGCAGGTAGATCCGTTTTGTGACTGGCGCCAACTTCCCGTGTTCAAGTCTCCAACCACATTGTGACGGTTCTACTGACAGTTTAGCCTCCCAGCCACTCTTGCACATGGAAGTTAAACTCTACAAGCTGTGGAATCGAGCTGCAGCTGAGGTGGAGGAAGAGATTGACTCAGCACCAAAAGTTGTTACCAACAGCTACTTATTGAAACAGAAAAGTCTGTAGCGAAGTTCATCCAAGCTCTCTCCTGCATTGCCATTTATCAGTGAGACAAACATCATTAACACTCTGCCGATTTGAATGCAGTCTTGCTATCATCACGAAGAAACACGTCACAAGAAGCTTGCATCTCTGGACTGGATTCATTTTTTTTTCCAAGCTAACAGCTTTTCCCACACCAAACGGCCGTGAAGTGGTGTCACAACCTGTGAAGCGTGAAGAAAAAGAAGAGCAGACGCAACTGTCCAAGAGCTGTTATAAGATGTTTTATGCCCCAAACTTTTGTGCTTTCCTTTGTTTTTTTCTGAATAGAAGAAGTGTCAAAAGAATCAATTTGAGTGTGGGGGCCCCAACAAAATCAGCAGGTCTGGGTCCCCCCGGTATTTGCTGTGATGGTGTTTTGGGGCTTTCCTATTGCCAGTAAACTTTTTGGAAAAAATCAGCATCAGCACTACGTAAATTTGAATGCATATGTTTTCCCCAAAAGAAGCCCCGAGTGCCCCAAATGAAACTTTTGTTTGTTTTCTGAGTTGACAAAAACGGGTCTTTCTTTTGAATGAATGTCATGTTGGCTTGAAAGCACGAATTTTTTTTCCGTCCCTTGGCCCGCTAAAGGGTGAGTATGTCTTTTGTGAGGGGTCCAAAAATTGTACCATCAAAGACAATGACGGGCTTTGGGGTAGTGTTTGGTTTAAAAAAAAACCCCGTGGGCGTCAAAAATGTCTGAAAGTGCTACCACGTTTCCATGGTGCTTAAAGGGTTCGTTAAAGCAAAAAACCCCATCAACCACAAATTGACTTTCAGGGGGATAAGAGGGGAAACCCTCATTTTGGGCCCCAAAACAGTCTTCCCATCTTCAGCCAGTCCCTGCCTTGTTTGGCGGGCGCATAAAGGTTGGGTAAACTAAACAATGGGGAAAGGGGAAAAAAACCCACAAAAACTCTTTCTTAAACAGTTCTTTTTCATAAAAAGTTTGTGGTTTTGGGGGGGCTGCAGTTATAAAGCGCGGGGGAAATAAGAGTTGAGGATCAATTGATATTGGATTCCCTTTCCCAACTTTGACGCCTTCTTCGCCCCAAGTGTTTTGCCCTGGTTCTTTTTCTTCAAGATAAAATTGCTACTCCCTTGGGCCCCTTTCAGGGTCTTTTCAAAACCCAAGGGGCCCAAAACTGCTTTTGCTTGGTCTACATTCACATGAGTCTCCCACCAACCCTTTGTCGATTTTTTTCCTGGGCTGGGGTTATTGGGCAAAGGGGTTTCCCTTTTCCCCAAAAGATTTTTTGGATGGGGATGACCCTCATGCCCTTTGTGTTTTTTTGCCATTCGTGAAAAAAACCCCATTTCTTTGTGTGATACTTGTAAGTGACTGGTTTCAGGATTTCTTGAAGGGGGCAGTTTTTTCACATCAGAAATGCGGGCCTGGAAGTACCCATTTAGCAATTTTTGGGGGACTCGGTCATCCCCCCCCTCGGGGGGAGCCCCGGGTTTGTCTTCAAACCTCCATCGGGTTTGCTCAATAGTCAAGTCAGACGAAAAAGCCAGCCCAGTTTTGTTTGGGTTCGTCTCACAGATGATGTCCTTCGACAAAGCTTTTTTAGAAACGGGGTTTTCCCTTTTTCAAGCTTTTTCATCATTGAAGGTAAAAATTTGGCGAAATTGGTTTTAAGAGTTGTGTCCCGCTGCCCGCAAGGTTATGGGAGCATTTTGTACGACAGACAGATAAGGAGCCAATTTCCAGGTTTCTTTCCCCCTTCAGAAAACGTTTTTAGTTTTGTAACCATTGCCATGTTTTTGGGGCCAGAGTTTTTCCCAAATTTGCCCAAGGGGTGACAATTCTTGTGTTAAGGGTTTTTTTTGGGAATCCTGGGTTTAGACAATCGTTGTTCTTGATGAAATTTTGGTTTTTTTACGCATCCTTTAAAGTTGATGTGGGGGGGCAGACCCCCATTTTAAGATTTCCCTTTTCTGGGTTTTATTCAAGGATTTGGGAAAATTTCTGTTCCCACATCTTCAGGTACGTCGATGTGCGAAAATAGTTGTAGTTCTTTTCACCTTCGTTCCAGATCATCTTTTTGTGCCCCATTTTTGGAGAGGTTTTGCCCGCTTGAATGTTTTCTGTTGTTTCAATTTGGGAGTTGGGCATGCAAGGGGTTTCCCCTTTTTCACATCAGTTCCTTGTTGACTATGGGTCACCCACTTTGGAGAAGAAAGGGAGAACTCTGTAGCAGGTTTCAGCAAAGTGGACTGTTTTTGGATTTTATTTTGATCTGTTTCAGTCGACATTTGGGGGTGGCAAAAAGGGACACCAAAAGTGGGCTGACATCAAAAGTGCATTTAATTTCTGCATCAAAAAGGGAAAGTGTTCCCCCGAACTGGGAAATTGTTAAACCCCTTTTCCCTTTGGGCATTTGCACTCACAGAAATTTTTTAAACGTACCCCAGTTTGGCCCCCTTCTGAAGACCGTTTTTTCCTCAAATGCCCAAAACATGCAAGGGAAAAAACATTTCAAGATTTTAAAAAGGCCCAAGCCGAAGGGGCAATGGCTTTTAGGTCACTGTGTCGGTTCCCAAAGTGATAAATCAGAGCCCTTTTTCCCTAAGGTGATCAAATTTTCTGCCGGTTTTTTACTTATTGCGCTTTCTTTTAGCACAAATGGAAAAACAGTGTAGGGTTTTTTACTGTTTTTTCACCGGGATTCATGTTATCATCGGCCCTGATTTGGGCTGAAAGATGGCCTGGAAAACTTTTATGGGGAAAAAGCTTGCTTTATTCAGACCCAAAACGGTCTGTTTGGATGGAGCAGCCAGAAACTTTCCACAACAAGTCAATTTGGGTGGGGGATTTTAACAAAAGGCCCTTTTTCAGACTCTCTAACTTCAGTGTCATTTAAACCCAAAGGGATTCTCTTTGGGAGTATTTTTATGTCCCAAACTTTGGGCCCTTTTTGGGGGATCTCTTCTGTCCTGCTCAGCTTGGGCCCTTTTCACCCGCCTGATAGTAAATTTATTTTTGGGAAATAAACCCAGGCAATAATTTCCCCATGCCCGGGGAATGGGGTTGAATCCATCAAGTGTTGCCGTTGTTTTTGATTACGTTTTTTCTTTCCCCTTTTACTGGTAAAAAAGGCCCTCAGGTGCTGATTCAACATTGTGGTCAGGGCACAGGGAGCATTTTATCTCATAGGTCATGACCCCCCCCTGTTTGGGCACACTAAAAAACCCAAGGAAAAGGGTTTCAAAAGTGGGCATAGGAAATTGGAAAATTAAAAAAAAATTTGGGGCCTTTGGCTGGTAAACCAATCTGCTAAAGGGAAAATGAGGGTCACGGGGGGCGAGCTGCTTGCATTAAATTTCTTGGCCCCGTTGATGCTACTTTCAAGTCCCTGTCCTTTCCACTGGGAAAAAAGTTCTTCAGCAAAAGCTTGCAACGAAACAGGAACAAAAATTTAAGTTTGCTGAAAGTGAGCCCAAAATTTCTTTGTTGGGATAAGTGCACGAGTCGTAGGCAAAGGGTTTAATGTCCCTTTTTTATGGTTTTTGTGGTTTTTCTATGATGCATTTCTTCTGTGCCTCCTTTCACACATTTGTTTTGAATTTAAAAAATGTGCAAAATTTGATGATGTGTTTTTCCCGAAGTAAAAAAAAATTTTGCTTTTCCCCTTCGTTCTGTGTGGGTGAGTTTTTTCCCCCAAAATGTTTCCTAAGCTCTTCCTTTATTTTGGTTTACTGTAGGATCGCCGTCATTATATTTTTCATTTTGTTGATGGGGTCACCAACAGTAAAATTTTTTTATTATCATTGTCAAGGGGGAAAAAAACCCGGGGACCCTTTTTAAAGGAAAATTTCCTTTTTTCATTTTAGGCCGTCCAAGGTTTTCTTTTTTTTTATTTTTGTTGAAGAAAAAAACTTTTGGAAATCTTTTCCCACTTCCCAAAATGGGAAAACTAATGTCTATGATTAAAAAAGCATTTAGCAGCTGGCAAATCAGAAAAAAAAAAAAATCTTTGTTTTCTTTTCACGTGTTGCCCCTTTATTCACGCTGGAAATTCTTTAGCAATTTTAGTTTGAAAATCAAATGTTCTCCTGGTTTCCCTTAGGCCACTGGTGCATTGGGCTTGCAGGAGTCCACAAAAAAAGAAAACATTTGGCAAAGTCAAAGGGGTTTGGGTTTTTCGAAAGTAGGGGTTTAATTAAAATTTATTGAGATAAAGATCTTGTTTTTTTCTTAGATAACTTTGAATGTTGTGCTTATTAGTAAAATTGCGACGGCATTCTTCATGTACTGCTTGTCGTTCAGACACAAGAATTGTCTCACCGCGCTCTTCACTTGCTCTGTTAATGGAGTCTCTTCCTTTAGCTGTTGGCACAACAATCTTCTCACCAGCGTCCAGGGCACCTCCACACAGCACGCACACCTCCATATTCTGCTACAAGCCCATTCCTGTAAAGATTTCACAAATTGTATCAGATTATCTAGGTCAGGAAATTCTTATTGTTATGTCATTTACTGGGTGTTTGTACACCTACATTCTTCTTTGTCCATGCAAAAAATGGCTCACTTTTTTCATTTTGATACATGCACACAACGCGCGCACACATGCACGTACACACTACACACACACACACACACACACACACACACACACACACACACACACACACACCACAAAAAAAAAAAAAAAACCATCCACCTACGTGCACACGCCTGTCTCCATTCCTATCAGCAAATCTCCATTTATAATGATAATAATAATAATAATAATGTTATTAAAATAATTTTGAGTTGAACTATTGATGCAGTTAGTATATTTTTTTTCGAAATAATCATATCAAGAACAAAAATGGTGATGATCAAGATAATTATTACAAAACAACATAAAGAGAAAGAATGAAAGCACGCGAAAACTTACGATATTTTGATACTCTTGATTCACCACACTTATAGCAAAGACTTTTACTTCTTTTTGCTTATCAATCGCATATAAGACAAAGACACGGCACTATTTAGTGTCGTCTGGATGAGTGTTAACAAATTATAAAGCAAACTAGAGCAAATGGGAATGATTATAAACAGTACTTACCAAGCATTTTGATTCGAACGGCTCCAAACTAAAACGCGCGCTTGCAGGAAAAGTTCGTTCTGCTGTGACCGAGTTGTTTTGGCGCTCGCTGAAACAAAGCGGTTGACCTTGGGTCGGCTGTGAAAAGGCTATGATGGCTGCTCTGCGTCAGAACAGCAAAATGATGACAACATCACATTTTCAAAACCAAATTCTGCGATTATGCAGAAACCGTCAGCATTATAATTTGGTAGACACGTTATGCACTATTTAATCTATCATATCCATTAAAAAGAAATTGTGTACCTTTTAGTTTTACCCCATTATTTCTACGGTGTACACTATCAGGCCTGGTTGACGCCAGAACATATTATGAAAGTAGTAGGTGGTGTGGCTGTGTATGTTGGATACGAACAGGCTCCATTGACACCACCGACGTGATCAGCAATGGTGCAGTGTCTCCTCCGGTGGGCTGTCTCTTGATGACTTGACACTGACTGCTCCCTGTGGATTTGTCTGGGGTTGATGGCGGGCCGGGCCAAGCTGTGGCTGTGGACGGGGTTGGTGGGGGGAGGGAAGAGGGGGGAGGTGTGCATGTTGGAATGAGCGGTTGTGGATGCCAGCGCCATTGGGGTGATACAGAACATGGGACAACATAAAGGAATGAAATGAAGAGGAAAATGAGACAAAAGGAAAGAAAGAAAAGGGAGTAAATGACATAAAAGAAAATAAACAAAGGGACAAAAACACACCTGAAAAGACAGAGGTTGATCCTGTCGACAAGCCCTGGACGCGTTAAAAACCATGTTGATGACGTTCTGATGACGCCACCTACCGTCAGCCCGGAAGCAGTCCCACTTGCAGCACCGTCAACACGAGATGCGCCGTAGCTGAGCTGACCGGATCATCCGGGTATTTTTACCTGACACTCCAGAGGAGACAAAGTGGTGTGGTGCTGTAATCAGTGCTGATGTCATTCTTCGTGGTGCTATTAAAAAATTACGTCTGTAAACAGCCCTGGGGAGATGGAACTTCTTCCTTGAGCGTGGATTGTGCTCTGAGGGCCATGCTACGAGAACCAGACATAAGGTATGAAGCTAAAAGAAGCTGTGCACTTTTCTCATTGGTCAGGAATGAAGCTGAATTTGTCCACTACCTCGATGCTTGTCTTATGGGGATACCTGCAAAGTCAACAAATGGCTACAAGCATAGCTGGTATCTACCGCTGCAAGTCTATAAATTCAGTTGGTGAAAAACATCCATAAAACAGGGTTGATTCCTGCTTATTACACATGCATGCGTGTTTATGTGTTTTACACAGAGGGGTGCATATGTACGCGCTCGCGTGCGCGCGCGCACAAACACACACACTCACACACACACACACACACCACACACACACACACCACACACACACACACACCACACACACACATTTTAGATCTAAGTCACGATGTGCATTTATTTCCAAACAATAACAAACAGGCAAACTCCACGCACGATAGTGTTGGGGGTTGTTTCCGTTATGTTCAAACAGTTCCCCCAAACAAATTATTATTATTGTTATTATCATGAATATTTTTATAGCGCCTATCTTCGGCTAGTGACCAAGCTCTAAGCGCTTTGCATCCACACGTACACTCGTTTACACGATGGGCTGCCTACCTGGGTAGTGCGACTGAAGAGCTGCCAGGTGGCGCTTCATTCAGTCGTTTCCCGTGTCATCCAGTCAAATCGTTCATATATACGTTCACTCCATTTCCTTACTTCCTTCATTATTTCCATTTGTCACGCAGGGTGCATGCTATGTGTTACGTGCTATCTATACTGAGAGGCAATGAAAACGCAATCCCATTTCGTCCCCGAAAATGTCACCTCAGCCAAAATAATGTGAATTATGCACGAGGCATGCAACCTAGCACGCGTATGTTGTATTGCGACGATCTGTATTGACAGGCACAGTTGGGTTCATGACGTCATGAGTAAACCACTCCACACATCTTTTCCTGATAAACTGCAAAACACGTGCAACACAGGCATACTGTGATTGCATGCAAACAGCCATGGACTGTCCCCTATAAAAAACACACATTGGCGTTTTACTGACACTCGTACGCACCATGCCGCGGTTAACTTACAGACCAGAGAAATCAAGCCATTGGCATGCTGAGGGCAGGCACTGCTCACATCAGGGCCCGCACAACATTTCAATGTACACCCATCAACCATAACCCGTCTTGCGGACTCGGCACCAAAAACACTGGAAGTGGTAAACGACCGTCCACGCCCAGGCGTCCAACGTGTGACGACGGCACGACAGGACCGCTACATTGTCACGCAGCACCTCCGGAATCGTTTCCAGCCAGCTGCACAAACAGCCCGCAACACTATTGGGACTAGAGAAAGGACCAATCAGCAGCCGTACGTGCGTCGGCGTCTGGCAGCAGCAGGGCTACGGGCACGTGACCATTACCAAGGTCAGATCTTTAACCCATCGCATCGACTAGCACGCAGCGATGGGCTGCGCAGGTGGCTTTCTGGGGAACAGGGTTTGGGGGAATGTTGTTTTTTCGGATGAATCCCGGTTCAATGTCTCTTTCCGGATGGCCGTGATTGTGTGTATCGACGTCAGGGTGAACGTTTTGCGCAACCCTGTGTCATTGAGCGAGATCGTTATGGGGGGTGGAGGGTGGTAATGGTCTGGGGTGCCATAAATGCTCAATTTCGATCGGGAGCTTGTGTTTGTGCCAGGCAACTTGACGGCAAGGCGTTATATTGACACTGTTCTTGAGCCAGTTCTTCTTCCTCTCTGGAGACAGCATGGTGGCAACAGACTAGTGTTTCAACAGGACAATGCTCGACCCCAACACAGCCGTTCTCACACGAAATTTCTTCGGGACAGCAATGTGGATGTCATGCAGTGGCCCTCCGTGTCCCCAGACATGAATCCCATTGAACATTTGTGGGACGAACTTGGACGGGTGTGCAAGGTCAGCAGAATCCCCCAACTACCGTTGCTGAGCTCACCCAAGCATTGCAGCATCACTGGAACGTGATACGATCCGTATCATCGTCGTTTGTGCGCTTCATATGCCCCGACGTTTGCAAGCTTGTGTTCGTGCTCAAGGGGGACACACCAGATATTGACAGTGTTATTCCTTCTGTCGCGCCTAAATGGGCTTCACTTCAGGCGAATGTGCACCTGTTATAGGCAAACTAATGTACAGTGGTCGCACTTTTGTCACACGTATTTGCTTTGATGTGTGTTTGTTTCATTTCAATAAAATTGTCAGTTGACAATGGAATTGCGTTTTCTTTGCCTCTCAGTATATAACAACGGCCAAACTGGCCGTCTCTTCCGAAAGCTGGTGATGGGGTTTTACGTGTGTGCAAGATGTTATGCGTGCGTTCACACACGGAAACCTTTGTTTATAGTCTCATTCGAAGGACTGTATGAGAAAATGGAGTCAGAACAAATGTCAAATCGATGGAAAATAACCCCTGTACTGAAAACAGCCCGTCGGTAGATTCGAAGCCGCAACCCAGGATCACCAAGATTTACGTGTCCGGCGGACTACCACTGAGCTATTCCGGTCTCCATTAGAGTTTTATTCAGTCGCATAGACTTTCGCTTATCAACAATGAACTGTGATCTTGGTAAGTATCAGTCGCAAAGAAGGATACACGACTCGGCAAATCGAGGTCGCCTGACACACATATGGATATGTTAATCATAAATAGAAGATGAAAAGGCCTGAAACAGCCTAGTGTCTGATTTAAGCAGATAGTAGATAGATAGTTAGATGGATAGATAGATAGATAGAGAGGAGAGAGAGGAGAGAGAGAGAGGGACAGAGAGGAGAGAGAGAGAGGAGAGAGAGGATGAGAGATGGGAGAGAGAGAGAGGAGAAGAGAGAGGAGAGGACTGAGAGAGGAGAGAGAGGAGAGAGAGGAAGAGAGAGAGAGAATGCGAACACTTTATTGTTTTACGCTTTGCGCCCATTCACAGGGGAAAAGGAGGGAAGGGGGGAGTTCAAAGAAGATAATCAAACTATATCAATAGATACAATTAATATCAACATGCAGGGTCGTCATGACATGGAAGCCAGATCAAGGTAATACATTTCATTATGCAGTTAGTCAGCCAGCACATGTAGAATACCCCGCAGTCGTTGGTTTAAAAAGGCTTCTGCACAGTGATCAGAACATGCTTACAACCAATAACAAACTTGAAAGCTTCTTATCATTTCTATACCAATATATCCTTTAAAACCAGAACTGTGGTCGCACGTTTAAATGACAATAAACTTTACGCTTTAACGTCACATCCTACGCAAGATTTCCTTTACAACCATCTCTGAAGTCATAACAAGCTTAGATTAAAAAAAAAAAAAGGAAATTCATGGTTCTTAGGTGCTTCTAAGTCAAGATTACCATCATAATCAGCACTACTACGAATCTGTCTTTTCCCTCTGGTCTTAACACTAACAAGTTTGTCCATTCGCTCTCTCTCTCTCTCTCTCTCTCTCTCTCTCTCTCTCTCTCTCTCTCTCTCTCTCTCTCTCTCTCTCTCTTCATAAACAGACGTTTTGCATCAGACAATCACTAACTGTTAAAACAAATTACATAAAACTAACTGTAAAAAACCATGTACAAAAAGTATGTGTAAACTTGAAGCATGCTCTCTCTCTCTCTCTCTCTCTCTCTCTCTCTCTCTCTCTCTCTCTCTCTCTCTCTCTCTCTCTGTAAAATGTATGTTGTTTTCTTGATTATTTGAAAGCCTTCGACTCTGTTGATAGAGATCGTCTTTGGCTAGTTCTTAAAAAGATAAAAACGTCCACTAAAATGCTGCACATGCTCCAAGGCATATACACGTCAGTCCAGTCGTGTTATACGCTGGGGACGTGAAATATCTGACTTCTTTGACTGTCTATCCGGCGTGAAACAGGGGATGTATGTTATCTCCCCTGATCTTTTCGTTGTTAAAAACCGAGTTGTGAACAAGTTACACAGCATGGCAAATACGGATTTCAGTTTTTTCCAGGCTTACAAGAATCTTTTTATTGTTATTTGCTGATTGATATTGTTTGATATCGACAACTCTTCAATGCTATAAAATCAACTAAATAATCTTGATAAAGCATCAACTTCTTAGGACTTAAAGTGAACTTAAAGAAAACAAAGTCATGTTGTTGTTTTTTTAGAAAAGGGGGACATTTATCAAGCAGAAAAATGGTTCTGTCAGGGAAAAGAGATTGAAGTTGTTAACAGATATATAAGTATTTGGGATTTACTGTAACCACAAGCTTTCATACGACATTCCACTCAAAGATATATGCAGGCAGGGCTAAAGCAAAAATTGTAGAAAATATGAAAACTATGTGGAGTTTGGGAAACAATGGATTGAAGTCTATTTTTCAAACTTTCTGACGCGCAAGTGAAACCTATGCTTTTATATGCAGCAGAAGTCTGGGGACAGTCTCATCTGCACGTAATTGAATTACCTCACTTGTTTGCATGCAAACGCTTTTTTGAATGTACGCCCAAATACCTCAATACAATGGTATACGTTGAGCTTGGAAGGTATCTTTGTATGTAGATAGTGCAATAATATCAATGTGCTA
>CM031614.1:6320349-6330349 GCA_018398815.1 Conus ventricosus
ACTAGTCAGGTTGGACCGCTGGCACTGGTCAGCTTGGACTGCTGGCACTGGTCAGGTTACTGGCGTTGGCCTGTGGTTCTGCCTGATGAAAGTGGCGCTGCCAGGTATGAGGTCGAACCCCGGTTCAAATTGAATAGTGACTACCAGACATTGATCTGTTCTCCTTTCTTCCTTCCTGCACTAACGCATTGCACTCTCTCTCTCTCTTCTGGTCTGCTCTATCAAATGGACATGGTTGCTTTTTTTTTCCTTTTTTTTTCTTTTCTTCATCAATTAGCAACTCTCTCTCTCAACATCTCTCCTTAGTCCTTCCTCTGCAGATTCTGTATGGTGCTAATGCTTCAACTCGGTTCTCTTCACTCCTCCCCTAATCTCTCTGCTTTTCTCTCATGCAGAGCCTACTCCCAGAACCTCTCTCTCTGTCCCTTCTTTTCTCTCCTCCCTTCATCAAAGACTCCTTCACAGCACCAAAATCAGATTGTTGGTCTGCTGGTAACGCAGTGAAAATCTGTAATGACTTACCCGTCAATAGCGCTGACAAAATGACTGCCCACTCTTCTAAGGCCAACCCTGACTAGTAGCAAACGTTTCAAAACGACTGATGTACGCATCAATCGAATCTGATCCTTCAGAAAATTTTGGCAACTTTGGTCGGGGGGCATAACTGCGCACAGGGTCACTGGAAACTGGACTACCATCATCGGTGGTCTCCCTCTGTATTCTCACTCTCTCTAACTCTAATTGAATCCTTAATAATCTTTCTGTTTCCTGCGTTTCGTTAGCCTGATTAACGTTAGCCTGAATCCTTAATCTTTCTGTTTCCTGCTCTGCTATTTCTACTGCGACACGGCATCTTTCCGCTCGCTCATCTCTTTCCATCTTTTGTTGGGTTTCAACGAATGCTCGCAACTCTTCTCCCGAGTAGCCTAAATCACGGTCGGGGGGCATAACTGCGCACAGGGTCACTGGAAACTGGACTACCACTGAAGGATCAGATTCGATTGATGTGTACATCAGTCGTTTTGAAACGTTTGCTACTAGTCAGGGTTGGCCTTCAGAAGAGTGGGCAGTCATTTTGTCAGCGCTATTGACGGGTAAGGCATATATATATAATATATATATATATATATATATATATATATATATATATATATATATAGATGAATATAATTAAAAAGCCTAAAATGACTTTAAAAGTGCTCGACCCCTTGGGGAGCAACATTTGTTAAATAGTATTAAAAAGGAAGGTTACAACTCTACAAATTTTTTTCGAGCGTGTTGCGCTGTCATCAGGATGTCTCTGGCCCACCCACCGCCGATGTTATATAGCGTGTGGGCTCCCGTTTTGCGGTTGTTTGCACATGCGGGTTGGCTGCACGTGTTTTTTGGGGGGCTCTCAGGTTTTTATTTTGGGTGTGTTCACTAACAACGATTTCCATTTATGCCTGCAGTTGTTTACTAATTCTGTTTTGGTGTTTAAAGTTGCTAATGTGGTTTGCATAGTATTAACCATTTTTCAGTTAAACATAGGTTGCACCTTTTTGAAACATTGCTGTATGGTGATGCTCTTTTTATGATTTTCCAGGATATATTGTAGCTTGTTTTTGCGTCTTTAAGTTTCCAGATATATTTGCTCAGTTCTGTTTGGATTTTATATTTTTCTTTATTAAATGACTGTTTATGGTTTGCATATCTGGTTTTGAAGTGGTTTTCAGTGATCCCTATGTATGTTTCTTTTTCATTTTCTGATGTTACAGTAGCCTGGTATACAATGTTGTTGTGAAGACATTTATTGTTTAGTGGGCACTGCTCCTTTCTGGTGCAATTGCAAGATTTCCTTTCTTCACCCTTCTTTGCTGTGTTGATTTTCATTTTGTTGGATGCGTCAATCAGGTTATTGAGGTTGGGCATACATGAGTACGATAGTTTGACAGTGTTTTTGTTAAATATTTTGGACAGTTTGTGTTCTTTGGAAATGAAGTTGTTAGGATTTTGAAGAATTCTTTCCCTATGTTTGTTTTGAGTTTCCCGTCGTATGGGGGTTATACCATATGATTTTTCTTTTCCTATTTTTCTTGCTTTTGTTTGTGTTGTTGTCCGGGTTGTATTGTAATTTGTAATTGTATCCACTTTTTTGTAGTGCCTCCTGGTATTCTACTGCTGCATTATTGAACACTCTCTCATTGCATGACAGTTTTGATAGTCTCTTGTTTATGCCATGGGGTATGGTCTTTAATACAGATGGTGGATGGTTACTTTTGGTGTGTACATAAAGAGGTGTATCATTGGGTTTTTGTATGGTTTATATATATGATTGTTGAGATCCAGTGTTATGTCTAAGTAGTTCACTACCTTTTTGTTTGCTCAATGGTAATCTTTAAGTTGTGGTTTTGGAAGATTTTGCATAGTTCTTTCTTCTTGTTTTCGATGGTTCTTGGATTGTTGTTTAGTGCAGCAAGGCCATCATCTCTGTATAGTCCGACTTGTTTTCCGAGTTTTTTCTTGATGTTGGACAGCATGAATAGTCCGACCAGTTCACATGTTTCTGCGCCATCATATGAACCCATGGTTACGTCGAATGTTGAATTTCTGTTGGTTTTCCTGATCCAGGTTTCATTTCTGCTGTGTAGTAATGTTTTCTTGGTGTGGAGAATGCCCACACGCTATATAACATCGGCGGTGGGTGGGCCAGATACATCCTGATGACAGCGCAACACGCTCGAAACAAATTTGTAGAGTTGTAACCTTCCTTTTTAATACTATTTAACATATATATATATATATATATATATATATATATATATATAATATATATATATATATATATATATATATATATATATATAATATATATATATATATATATATATATATATATAGTGTGTGTGTGTGTGTGTGTGTGTGTGTGTGTGTGTGTGTGTGTGTGTGTGTGTGTGTGTGTGTGTGTGTGGATGTTCAACGGTGCTGTTGTGATGCATCATACACAGGACACCGTTTCTTCTACTAACGCCGATCATTGGTTAGTCGTAGAGCCAGCGTCCAACGACAGTCTTTATGACCTTGCAGACACCAACATCCTGAATACAAACTCAGCAAGGTCCCATCTTATAGCCAGCACTCTGTGTCACCCTCTTCAGTCAGTCTACAGGACTGAGCACAGAACGTGTTAGGAGACAGTTCCATTCCGTGTTATGAACAATATCCTAGCTGCTATGGACGGAGATGAAAGTTTCCGTTCTTCTCCGGAGAACTGCTCTTCATATTAAGTTCGAAACTGTCTGGTTTACGCTCAGACGCTCCGCGGCAATTTAAGTCAGAATGTACCGAGTGTGCTATGGCTCTGTTGGTCGTTTCAGTCAGAATGTACCCAGTGTGCTATGGCTCTGTTGGTCGTTTCAGTCAAAATGTACCCAGTGTGCTATGGCTCTGTTGGTCGTTTGTCAGAATGTACCCAGTGTGCTATGGCTCTGTTGGTCGTTTCAGTCAGAATGTACCCAGTGTGCTATGGCTCTGTTGGTCGTTTCAGTCAGAATGCACCCAGTGTGCTATGGCTCCGTTGGTCGTTTCGTTTCCGCCTAAACTTAGCACTGGGTTCTGTACTCACACCACACCACACTACTACCCAGCAGCATCAAGCAGTAGACCACCATCACATTGTATACGACACTCAGCTTCAGCAAGCATGCAAACCATCAGACTCCAGTACACGTGTCAGACATTTAAAGAATGCACAGCTGACAGCAAGAATGGATGACACAGAATGCTTTAAAACTGAATGATGATCAAATGGAAGCTCCAATCTTGACTGGTTCTGCGGCAGTGTCATATTGCTACTCTAGCGATATACCCTTCCCTAACCCGTCACTGAGGGCTCTAGCGACATAACCTTCCCTAACCCGTCACTGGGGCTCTAGCGACATACCCTTCCCTAACCCGTCACTGGGGGCTCTAGCGACATACCCTTCCCTAACCCGTCACTGGGGGCTCTAGCGACATACCTTTCCCTAACCCGTCACTGGGGGCTCTAGCGACATACCCTTCCCTAACACGTCACTGGGGGCTCTAGCGACATACCCTTCCTTAACAGCGCAAGGAACCTTGGTTTCCTCCAGGAGTCATTCCCTTCTTATGAAAATCTGTCAGACGCGCTTCCATGTGCTTAGAAGTATAGGCTCAATCAGAAAGCTCCTTTATGACGATGCAATCCATAACTCTTGTCATGTCCTACTTTCTTTCAACATTAGAAAGGTTATCCATCGCAGAGTACCAAGACATTTTATTACACGTAGCGCTCACTCAGAAAAAGAAAGAAAAGAAAAGAAGGAACAAGGACAAGAAAGAAAAGACAGTTTGTAGAACTGACTGAAGAAATTAAACGTGCAGCATTGTCATTAAAAGTGTTGTAATCTGTAGCACTGAATTAAGAAATGTCTTAGCCTGTATCAGTGACTCTTGAAATGTTGTAACCTGTCACACTGACTTTAGAAATGTCCTAACCTGTATCACTGAATTAAGAAATGTCATAACCTGTATCACGGACTCTTGAAATGTTGTAACGTGCTGATTCAAGACACCATCATGTCCTGTGGCAGTGAATCGAGGAATGTTATAACCTGTAGCGCTTAGTCTTGGAACGTTGTAACCTGTAGCACTGACTCAGAAAATGTCGTGGCTTGTTGCTCTGACTCCAGATTGAAGAACCGTGCTCTCGGAATAGCGGACCACCCAGTCATGTTGTTTGTCGCCCAGCCGATCGCCAGGCCCCGTCCCAGCACTGCTGTTGTCCATTGAAAGAGAGCCGCTGAAAATCAGAATGTGGTTTAACGGTGCACTGTGCACACATTCTGCCATTGACTGTAGAAAACTGGTTGAAAGTCACTGCATTGTGTTGTGGTGGACTGGATTGTGCTGGGAAGTGCGTCACGACAATTCCATGTCAACCACTTTGTTCTTCCGATTCTGTTTGAGTATGTAAGTACGTTTGTTGGTTGGTTGGTTTTCTTGTTGGTTTCTTTTTTGTTTACTATCAAAACACATGTTTTTGTTCGGGCTAATTTTGCAAGGGTCAGACTTCCTTCTTTCTATAGTTTCTCCAACTTGCGATGTAAGTGTATGGGCAGAGAACCGCCGTATATCAGCTCATCCAAAATGCTGGCATTCAGACCATCGCTTCAGGCGAGCGGAAACAAACAGAACCCTCAGCCCAACCCACCCCACACCACCTGTCTTCCTTTGTTTTCTTTTTGAGAGATTCGAACTACGCACCTAGATTCCCCGAGTTCTGAGGTGCAGAGCTTGTCCGCTAGACCCCCGCACCGTTCACTTTGCCACATTTTGTGCGTCCACGTTGCAGGAGCCTCGTAGAGTGGCCTTGAACTTGGTGCTCATGTTCCAGTAGATGAGGAAGTTGCCGGAGGAGTTGAGGGTGGCCATGACGTGGACCACATAGATGGTGACGTAAAAGATGTTGGTGTACTGGCGGCCCGGTTCAAATTCTGGTACCGCAAACCTAGAGAGCAGTACACACACCTGATAAAGACCTGGATCACAAAATGATGATGCAATGAGCAGTACACACACCTGATAAAGACCTGGATCACAAAATGATGACGCAATGAGCATACTCACACCTGGTAAAGACCTGGATCACAAAATGATGATGCAATGAGCAGTACACACACCTGGTAAAGACCCGGATTACAAAATGATGACGCAATGAGCAGAACACACAACTGGTAAAGACCTGGATCACAAAATGATGACGCAGTGAGCAGAACACACAACTGGTAAAGACCCGGATTACAGAATGATAACACAATGAGCAATACACACACCTGGTAAAGACCTGAATTAAAGAATGATGATAACAATGAGTAGTACGCATTCCTAGTAAAGACCTAGATCAGAGAAAAATAACACAGTGAACGGTAGATACATACCTGTTTAAGTCTTGAGTCGCAGAACATGACAAGGTAAACAGTGCACACATCTGGTACAGACATGGGTCATTGCAGGATGACACAGTAAACAGTACAAACGCCGAGTAAAGACACAATGAACAGTCCACAATCTTGCTAAAGGCCTGGGTCACAGAAGGGATGACACAGTGAACAGTACCTGGTGAAGGCCTGGGTCACAGAAGGGATGACACACACAGTGAACTGTACCTGGTAAAGGCCTGGATCACAGAAGGGATGACACACACAGTGAACTGTACCTGGTAAAGGCCTGGGTCACAGAAGGGATGACACACACAGTGAACTGTACCTGGTAAAGGCCTGGATCACAGAAGGGATGACACACACAGAGAACTGTACCTGTGAATCCCTGGGTCACAGAAGGGATGACACACACAGTGAACTGTACCTGGTAAAGGCCTGGGTCACAGAAGGGATGACACACACAGTGAACTGTACCTGGTAAAGGCCTGGGTCACAGTAGGGATGACACACAGTGAACTGTACCTGGTGAAGGCCTGGGTCACAGAAGGGATGACACACACAGTGAACTGTACCTGGTAAAGGCCTGGGTCACAGAAGGGATGACACACACAGTGAACTGTACCTGGTGAAGGCCTGGGTCACAAAAGGGATGACACACAGTGAACTATACCTGGTGAAGGCCTGGGTCACAGAAGGGATGACACACACAGTGAACTGTACCTGGTAAAGGCCTGGGTCACAGAAGGGATGACACACACAGTGAACTGTACCTGGTGAAGGCCTGGGTCACAGAAGGGATGACACACAGTGAACTGTACCTGGTGAAGGCCTGGGTCACAGAAGGGATGACACACACAGTGAACTGTACCTGGTAAAGGCCCGGGTCACAGAAGGAATGACACACAGTGACATGTACCTGGTAAAGGTCTGGGTCACAGAAGGGATGACACACAGTGAACTGTACCTGGTAAAGGCCTGGGTCACAGAAGGAATGACACACACAGTGAACTGTACCTGCTAAAGGCATGGGTCACAGAATTGATGACACACACACAGTGAACTGTACCTGGTAAAGGCCTGGGTCACAGAAGGGATGACACACACTGAACTGTACCTGGTAAAGGCCTGGGTCACAAAAGGAATGACACACAGTGAACTGTAACCTGGTAAAGGCCTGGTCACAGAAGGGATGACATACAGTGAAGTGTACCCGATAAAGGTCCGGGTCACATACGAGATCACACATACAGTGAACTGTACCTGGCAAAGGTCTGGGTCACAGAAGGGATGACACACACTGAACTGTACCTGCCAAAGCCTGGGTCACAAAAGGGATGACACACAGTGAACTGTACCTGGTAAAGGCCTGTGTCACAGAAGGGATGACACACAGTGAACTGTACCTGGTAAAGGCCTGGGTCACAGAAGAGGATGACACACACAGTGAACTGTACCTGTAAAGGCCTGGGTCACAGAAGGGATGACACACACAGTGAACTGTACCTGGTAAAGGTCTGGGTCACAGAAGGGATGACACACAGTGAACTGTACCTGGTAAAGGCCTGGGTCACAGAAGGGATGACACACAGTGAACTGTACCTGGTAAAGGTCTGGGTCACAGAAGGGATGACACACAGTGAACTGTAACTGGTAAAGGCCTGGGTCACAGAAGGGATGACACACAGTGAACTGTACCTGCCAAAGGCATGGGTCACAGAAGGGATGACACACACAGTGAACTGTACCTGGTAACGGCCTGGGTCACAGAAGGGATGACACCCAGTGAACTGTACCTGGTAATGGCCTGGGTCACAGAAGGGATGACACACACAGTGAACTGTACCTGGTAAAGGCCTGGGTCACAGAAGGGATTACACACACAGTGAACTGTACCTGGTAAAGGCCTGGGTCACAGAAGGGATGACACACACAGTGAACTGTACCTGGTGAAGGCCTGGGTCACAGAAGGGATGACACACAGTGAACGTACCTGGTAAAGGCCTGGGTCACAGAAGGGATGACACACAGTGAACTGTACCTGGTAAAGGCCTGGGTGACAGAAGGGATGACACACAGTGAACTGTACCTGGTAAAGGCCTGGGTCACAGAAGGGATGACACACACACACAGTGAACTGTACCTGGTAAAGGCCTGGGTCACAGAAGGGATGACACACACTGAACTGTACCTGCCAAAGGCCTGGGTCACAGAAGGGATGACACACACGGCAAAGAGCACACACACCACCATCAACATCCGGGTCACTAACTGTTCCCGTCGTTCTGATGAGGTAATTGTCTGTTCTGAACCCACCTGCAATGCAAATGTGTGATAATAACAAAGAACATTACTTAGACACACACAAAGACATACACACACACACACACGCACACACGCACGCACGCACGTACGCGCGCGCGCGCGCGCGCGCACACACACACACACACACACACACACACACACACACACACACACACACACACACACACGCGCGCGCGCGCGCGCGCGTGCACGCACACATACACACACATTTGGCATGTACTATACATGCCATCTATCGTCGTGGAGTCAGATATACTTAAGGCACAATGAGCGTCTCTCTCTCTCTCTCTTCCTCTCTCTCTCTCTCTCTCTCTCTCTCTCCTCTCTCTCTCTCTCTCTCTCTCTCTCTGTATGTGTATGTATGCGCACGCTTGTGTTCAGTGCGTGTGAGTGTGTATACGCGTGCCCTTGTGTGTGTGTGTGTGTGTGTGTGTGTGTGTGTGTGTGTGTGTGTTCCTCAATTTAGTGTCCTTCCACTGAAAGTGATTCAGACAATAGTGAGTTTGTGGGTAAATGAGAGTGAGTGAATGTGTCTATAATAAGGTTAACAAAAAATTGAATAGTGAGTTTGAGAGTGAATGAGAATAAGTGGATGTGTCTGTAATAAGGTTAATAAAAATTGAATAGTGAGTTTGTGAGTGAATGAGAATAAGTGGATATGTCTGTAACATGGTTTGCAAAAAATGGAATAAAAATGTATCCCTTTTGTCCTACGTATTGTCATGTACCCCACCTTGATCCTAATTATATAAATGAATAGATAAACTAGTAACAATGGACAATTGAATTACCAAATCAATAAATTAACAATTTTACAAATAAATACTCAGTGAACTATGCAATAAACCTTTACATACAGATTGAAGAACAGAATAATTGTTAAGTATGCTAGATAAAGACAAAGAAGTCGATCCATCAGTGAAACCATCAATACCCAATTTCTTAAAAATGTCTTTTGTTTATTCTCCGCACATACATTTGACATTGTTACAGTATTTTGTTTTGATTGAGTTTAAACGAAGTCTATGAATAAGACTCTCAATCTCCCTAGATGAGCAAATTAAACGCTTGGATGGTCTGTTTTTGTTGTCTCTGTCATGCTGATTAAAACAATTACGACTATACTGTATGTCTGTATTTAACAATAAGATTTTAGCATTTTCGTGAGATTTTCTATTAATAATTGAATAGCATTCTGTTAAATCTAATGGAACATTTACGGACACAGCATCATTACTATTTTGGGCTGCTTGTTTTGCAGCTCGATCTACTCTTTCGTTTCCGTATATGCCGCAGTGAGAAGGCACCCAGCAAAAAGTCACAGTAATTCCTTTGATTGAAAGAAGGTGTATTAAATGATTTATTTCAATTATCATATCTTGGCGTATGCGTGAATTGGGAGACTTTATCGAAAGAAGCGCTGCTTTTGAATCAGCACATATTAAAAGTTGACTGTTGTTTATGGGAAAAGTTAGTATGAAATCCAAGGACTTCAATATAGCAAATAGTTCTGCACTGTATATAGATAAGTTGTTACCAAGATGAAATAGCTTTTGAATTTGTAAACTAGGGATTACGAAAGCTGCTCCTGAATTTGAATTATCAAGCACTGAACTATCCGTATATATTTTTAAATGATTATTGTAATTAGTTTCTAAATGAGAGCATACGTGAGTTTTTAAAAGATTAGGTGAGTCATTTTTTGATAAATCTGTGTGTTCTATATCAAAGATTGC
>CM031614.1:6337099-6354143 GCA_018398815.1 Conus ventricosus
ATATTATCTCTTTTCTCCTTTCCCAAAAACCCTTGGGGTACAAATCAAAATCTTTTTTTTAGAAAAATATCTTCCTTTTTTTTCCCAAACCCCGAGGGGACAAACAGAAATCCTTCCTCTGAAGGTACAAATAGAAATTCTTTCTTCTTTTTTTCTTTTTTCCAGGGGAAACAAAACGGCAGCTCCGTCGGGGACACCACTGTCACACTGTCACTTTGCACACATGCATTCATGACAGCATTTACTCCATACGCACACGCAATCTTTCCAACCAACCAAAAGGCGCACTACCGAATGTTTTTTTCTCCCCCTCTCCTTCAGGGAAAAACACTTTACTAAATCACATCAAACAATTTATAAACAGATTTTATACATGCATCCTTGTAACCAATTTTCCCAGTTACATCAATACACGTTTCTGTAAAGTCATGGCCTTCACATAACACTGGCCAAGATCCAGACCAGGAGAATAATTAATTCTTTCAATCATTGATGCTATGCCTGCATCAGATGTAAGACTCGTTCCATACCGTCATGATTCCCTGTCTCTCTCAGACATCGTATCCCCCCCTTGAATTCTCCCGTCACTGGAGATACGAGTTCCGACTCCTCTCCCTCCACTTCTGTCACTGGAGAGATGATGAGTTCCAATTCCTCTCCTCGACTTCTCCTGTCACTGGAGATACGAGTTCCGACTCCTCTCCCTGGAGTCCTGATTTGCTGGGGCTGAACTACCGGTGTGTTCCCCACACCATGGCCATCTTTAACCACTTCACGGGGTGAAAGGTGAAGGGCGAAGGGCGAAGGGTGAAGGGCTGGTAATGACTGGTCAGCAGTGAGGACCAGCGTCCTGACAGGTTCGAGTCTCTAGGCCATCTGCTGGGCTAAAACCGATTCTTTCCTCCCTCCTCCTAGTGAGTGCATACTCAGTGTTCAAAAAACATGACCAGCACCTTACCAGCCCTTTTTAAACTATCTCTCAGTGGTCACTTTCACCCAATGACCACGTTTGTTTCTTTAATGAGTCATTCTTACAATTATTTGGGGACGCCCGCTACACTAGTCAAGCCACATGAATATTCTTCCTTTTTAGTTGTGGCATGGGGAAATGATTCATATCACTAAACTACATGTGATGGAGCGTCACATGCCTTGATGTGAGGCTACGTCACATGACATGGAAGATTGCATCTGCTAGGAGATCCAAGCCAAGGCTGTTCTGCACCATCTTTAGCTGCTGCCAGCACTCATGAGACTGACAATGCTTGGGTTATTAAACAGCAGAGCGGACCACTGTGACTGTTTTGACCTCCCCTATGTCCTTTAATGGATCCTCAAGTACAGGCTGAGATGTTCCCCTGTATTTCATACTCTTTACATTTGCTTTTCGTTTCATTTTTCTTCTCTTCGGTGGCTACATAACAAACTGACAACCAGTGGTGTTGGTGTTTTGTTTGCTGTTGCCATTGTTGCTAACCACATCGTCCAGAGTAGAGGATGAAACATCCTTGTGATTAATGATGAGCATTGTCTACAGGGGCTCTGGAGCTGATGTTTGTGTCTGTTCAATTATTTGCAAGAAGAGGGGGCCCCTGGCTGTTCTTTGCTTGCTCCCCAAAGCCTTCACCTCCCTCCACACCCACACCACTCTCGTCAGGCTTTCATCCATGCGACAGCTTCTCTCTGTGGTTTTTTGGGCGGAATGAACTACGCCAGAGTCAGGGAGACAGAGAGGGGGGGTGAAGGGCAGAGGGAAGGAGTGGGGGAAAAAGGGTGGTGCTTCGGGAGTAAAATCTTTGTTGCTCTCGCAAGAAAAACCCCTCTCTCTCTCTCTCTCGTCTCTCTCTCCTCTCTCTTCTCTCGCTCACCCTCCATTAGGTTTACACGTCACAAACAAGCCGTGAGAAACTTGACGGAGGTTTCACTCAACAACACAACACACAAAAAAAACACCCACACTCACACACACCCCACACCACACACATACACACACCACACACACACACACACCCACACACACACACACACACCACATTGTCACTCAAAAGACCATTACAACCACACACAAAATACACACACATCACACGTGTCACACACACACACACACCCCAACACACACACACACACACCACACAAAACAACACACACACACACATACACACACACACACACATTGTCACACACACACACACACACACACACACCACACACACACCACACACACACACAACACACACACACACGCAACCACATGCACGCATCATACACAAAAGCACACACACACAACACACACACACACACACACACACACACACACACACACACACACACACGCACTCATACACACATGCACGCACGCCCCACACGCACACACCTACACACATGCAGGACACACACGCACACAAACACACACACAGAGTCACACACACACACACCCCACACACACCCCACACACACACACCAAAACACACACACAAAACACACACACACGCACGCACGCCACTGCACGCACGCGCGCGCGCCCCACACGCCCCCACAGACATACACACACACACACACAAACATGCGCTGTGTGTACACACATGTACACTCTCTCTCTCTCTCTCCTACTCCTCTCTCTCTCTCTCTCCCCTCTCTCTCTCTCTTTTCTCTCTCTCTCTCTCTCTCTCTGTGGAAGTTATCTAATATTTCCTAACCAAGTGACTTCCCAGTTAAAATACGATCTTGATTTTGTACACGACACATGCGAACTGAAGGAATTTGTTCGCGTTGGGAACCAATGAACGAGTTGAAAAATCAATTTAAGTGAAGGAGCGCATTTGTGCGTGTGTGTATGGGGGGGGGGGGGGGGGGGCGTGTGTGTGTGTGTGTGTGTGTGGTGTGTGTGTGTGTGTGTGTGTGTGGCATATGATGTGTGTGTATGTGTGTGTGGTGTGTGTGTGTGTGTGTGTGTGTGTGTGTGTGTGTTGTGGTGTGGTGTGTGTGGTGTGTGTGTTACTTACATACTTTGTGCAACTTTTAATGGCCGAGTTGAAAAATAAATTTTAAAGTGAAGGAGCGCAGTGTGTGTGTGTGTGTGTGTGTGTTTTTGCGTGCGTGCGGGGCGTGCGTGCGGTGCGTGCGTGCGTGCTTTGCGGGGCTTTGCTTTGGTGCTTTGTATTGTTGTGTGTGTGTGTGTGTGTGTGTGTGTGTGTGTGTGTGTGTGTGTGGTGTGTGTGTGGTGTGTGTGTGTGGGGTGTGTGTGTGAAGCAAGCGCAGTGTGGGGTGTGTGTGTGTGTGTGTGTGTGTGTGTTTTGTGTTTTGTGTGTGGGGCGTGCGCGTGTGTGTGGTTTGTGTTTTGTGTGTGTGTGTGTGGGTGGTGTGTGGCGCGCGTGCTTGCGTGCGTGGGGTATGTGTGTGTGTGTGTTGTGTGTGTGTGTGTGTGTGTGTGTGTGTGTGTGTGGTGTGTGTGTGTTGTGTGTGTGCAAGCAAGCGCGCGGGGGCGTGGTCACGCGCGCGCGCGCGTGGTGTGTGTGTGTGTGTGTGTGTTGTTGGTGTGTGTGTGTGTGTGGTGTGTGTGTGTGTGTGTGTGTGTGTGTTACTTACATACCTGGGCAACATTTAAATTTTTTGATCCGTGTACGCTATATGTTAGCTGTACAGCACGTACGTACCGCGTGCAAGATCCATCTGTGATATGTAGGAAAGGTATGACGACTCAACACAAACAAACACCATTTAATTTTAGAAAGTTTTCGGAAAATTGTTTTGTCAGTCAAAGCTGAGGTTGTCACAAAGCACATGATATATCGCCGCTATTTTCCTGCTTTGTGCGTGGACTGAACGACGGGGGCATCCGGAGGGAATCGAATGGTCCCAAGCAAACGTCCTTTGGAGTGTTATACAACAATACACTATCTGGGTGCACGCAAACGTTTTTTGGGGACGTGTATACACAATACACGTATCTGTGGTGCAAGCAAACGTCCTTTGGACTTTGTTGTACAAAAATTTTCACGTATCTGTGGTGCAAGCTGGTTGACGTTCTGATCAAAGAGGTATACCCCAAAGTGTTATTGAAAAGTAGCCTGAAATCATTTCATTTTCGGCTGCAAAATGGAGAGAAAAAAAATGATATTCTTGCAAATTGTTAGTTGTGACAAAATATTTTAACACTTTCAAGGGTTGTCTAAATCTGAAGGTCAAGAAAGTTTTGTGAGAAAGAGAAAAGAATTTGCTTTACACATACGCGCTGTTTATTTTTATTGGCTTTGGTCGAGGTTAAAACGCTGGCTTTTTTTTTTCAAAACGACACGATAGAAAAGTGGAGAAAACATAACTGCATGAAGCATTTACACAGAAATGGAGATGCTTTGATAATTTCGTTTTATTTTCTTTAAACGACTATGTATTCTATTATATCAGTATCAAAGATGTGATCATTGACGTAAAATTCATCCTGTTGACCAAATCTAAAATTCAAGACAAGTTTGGGTTTTTTTCTGGACAATGTAACTGGAGTTTTATTTTCAGACAGCCATATGTCTGAGGACTGTATAAGAAAGTAGTCCGACGGTTAAAGGGGTGTGTCTTATGTGTGAGGGGGATCATTGGTATATTCCAAAAAAAAGCCATCCACTATTTTCCATTACATGGGATTTGGGTCAGAACTGGGAATACCCAACAGTTTGATGTGCAAGCAATATCTTGATCATTCTTTTCTACAAACCCTGCTGTATTTATGTATTAACCTAAACGCTGTGCATGTCCTAGCTTTAAACAAAACAGAGAGAGAGAGAGAGGGAGGGGAGAGAAGGAGAGGGGAGAGGAGAGAGAGAGAGGAGAGAGAGAGAGAGGGAGAGGACTCAAACTCAAATCAAAATCAAACTCGAACTCAAATAGTTTAATTGCAAAGGCCGTCCTATCTGCAATGAGGTCAAAAACAAAAGTACAACACACACACGCTCGGCCCTTTATACTGAATTTTTATGAAAGAAAATATTTGCATAACAAAAATGATGTTCTTCTTGAAATTACTCTGGCATTTGTGTGCTAACTGATACCAGTTCTCTTCGTTTCATTGTTTTGAAAATGAAAATAGTCAGGCGAGTTTACAATTCTCTTTTCAAATTTTCAGTAAAAGAAGCAATGATACTCAATGAACATTTCTAGTAGAGGCAAAATGTATTTATCTCTTAAATCTTTGTAGGATGAAAAAACATAAAAAAAATGTATTTCGTCTCGATTTGATTACACACTGGCAGTTTTTGGGAGGTTTAGTGTATATATTTGATGGAAAATTTAAATCACTAAAACCAAGTCGAAACTCACGAACACTTTGCAAAATATAGAAACTGTAATATCAGTTGAATATTTCTCAGGCTGCCAAGAGGATTTGAAGGAACGATATGTTGAAATATCTGTCACTATTAAGTTTTTTTACTGTCTCAATTTTGTCTATAAAAGTCATTTACGTTGTTTAAGTTCACGTAAAAACAGTTTCTCGAATCACTCCCCATTTAACCAAACAAAAGAAAAGCCATAAGTATCCTAAAAATGTTTTATCGAAGATACCAAGTTGTTTGTACACTCCGATTTCTTGCACAATTAAATTATCTTTATTTTTTTTCATTTCGTATGTTTTGGTAGTCTAGCGAGTGACAGCTTTGCGACTTGAGTCAGTTTGCACATTGATATTATTGCACTATTCCCTACAAAGGATACCTTCCCAAACTCAAAGTATACCCTTGTATTTGAGGTATTGGGCGTACATTCAAAAAAACGTTTGCATGCAACAAGTGAGGTAATTCAATTAGTGCAGATGAGACTGTCCCCCGACTTTTGCTGCATATAAAAGCATAGGTTTCACTTGCACGTCAGAAAGTTTGAAAAATAGACTTCAATCCATTGTTCCCAAACTCCACATTGTTTTCATATTTTTACAATTTTTGCTTTTGCCCTGCCTGCATATTCTTTGAGTGGAATGTCGTTTGTAGCTTTGTGGTTACAGTAAATCCCAATACTTATATATCTGTTAACAACTTCAATCTCTTTTCCCTGCAGAACCATTTTTCTGCCTTTGTTTAAAAGTCCCTTTTCTAAAAAAAACAACATAACTTTGTTTTCTTTAAGTTCACTTTAAGTCCTATAGAAGTTGATGCTTTATCAAGATTATTTAGTTGATTTTATAGCATTGAAGGAGTTGTCGATATCAAACATATATCATCAGCAAATAACAATAAAAGATTTCTTGTAAGCCCGGAAAAAATGAAATCCGTGTTTGCCATGCTGTGGTAACTTGTTCAGCAACTTCCCGGGTTTTTAACAACGAAAGATCAGGGGAGATAACATAAAATCCCTGTTTCACGCCCGGGTAGAAGTCAAGAAGTCAGTATTTCACGTCCCCAGCGTATTTCACGACTGGATGACGTGTATTGCCTTGGAGCATGTGCAGCATTTTAGTGGACGTTTTTATCTTTTAAGAACTAGCCAAAGACGATCTCTATCAACAGAGTCGAAGGCTTTCAAATAAACAATGAAAAACAACATACATTTTAGAGAGAGAGAGAGAGAGAGAGAGAGGAGAGAGAGAGAGAGAGAGAGAGAGAGAGAGAGAGGGGGATGAGGAGAGAGAGAAGAGGAGGGGGTGTTCAAGAATACTTTTTGTACAGGTTTTTACGAGTTTAAGTAATTTGTTTACAGTAGTGATGTCTGATGCAAAACTCTGTTAAAGAAGGGGAGAGGAGAGAAGAGAAAAGAGAGGAGGAGAGACGAGAGAAGAGGGGAGGAGAAGGAAGAGAGAGCGAATGGGACAAACTTGTTGTGGTTAAGACCAGAGGGATAAGGCAGATTTCGTAGTAGTGCTGATATGATGGAATCTTGATTAGAAGCTACTAAAGAACCATGAATTCCTTTTTTTTTTAATCTAAGTTGGTATGGACTTCAGAGATGGTTGTAAAGGAAATCTTGCGAGGATTGGACGTTAAAGGGGTAAAGTTTTTGCATTTAAACGTGGCGGGCCACAGTTCTGGTTTTAAAGGAAATAGGTATAGAAATGATAGAAGCTTTCAAGTTTGTTATTGGGGTTTTAAAGCATGTTCTGACACTGTGCAGAAGCCTTTTAAACCAACGACTGCGGGGTATTTCTACTGGCTGGGCTGACTAACTGCATAATGAAATGTATTACCTTGATCTGGCTTCCATGTCATGACGACCCTGCATGTTGATATTAATTGTATCTTTTTGATATAGTTTGATTATCTTCTTTGAACCCCCCCCTTCCCTCCTTTTCCCCGTGTGAATGGGCGCAAAGCGTAAAACAATAAAGTGTTCGCATTCTCTCTCTCTCTCTCTCTCTCTCTCTCTCTCTCTCTCTCGGGGGGGGGGGGGGGGGGGGGGGGGGGGCGTTGAACTGTATTCATTCGGTACGGCTGTGTTTTGGTTAAGCTCCAACAAATTACTTAATTAATACTTGTTGTGGCCGAGTATTGACTTCAGATTTTGTAGAGAAGTCTGTGTAGTGCCATGCCTTCTGGACATCTGGATTTCCGGCCACGTTGTGGTTCCTTTGTGCCGGTATTTGTGGCTTTTATGTTGAAAAGGGCAGAAATCGAGCCGCCATGAGAGAAAAAACAGTGAGACCAAGACTGTTGTGGACGGTGTCATTTTTGGTTCCCTCCTGTCGCTCTTGTTCTGGGGCAATTTTTTACTGCAGTGTGGTGACGTGGAGCGGAACCCGGGACCACCAAAGAGTTCCCTGCGACAGACTAATCTGTCGAGTGGTGATCGCAGGGATAGCGTGGACAAGTCCCGTACTTCGTCCAGCACACCGGGAGCTACGTCAACCACCCAGCATCCCTCGAATCTTGATTTAATGTCCGTGCTTCAGACTCTGAATACGAGAGTTTGACGAGATGAAAGGCGACATGAGGGATTTGCGGATGGATACGCTGCACTGCATGAGGAATTTAAATCCCTGGGACGGGAGGTGACGGAGCTGCGACGGGGGAAAACGAAGACCTCCGAAACAGCAATGACGCCCTGAAGAAAAGAATTGATTCTTTGGAACGGAAGACGGACGACTTAGAAGTCCGATCGAAACGGAACAACTTGATTTTTCACGGACTTGCTCGAAAACCCAACGAAATCAGCAGGAGTGTGACGCTGTGGTCCATGATTTCATTACAGACACTCGGAGCTTGCTGGTGATTTCCCCTTCGATCGTGTGCACCGCCTGAATTCGAGACCCGACTTCCAGTGATAGGTTGTTGCACGTTCTTCAAGGACAAAGAAAGGATTCTGAAAGCAAGATACAAACTGAAAGGGTCACAGGTGTTTTTAGGTGAGGACTTTTCTTTCAGAGTGAGAGAGGTGAGGAGGAAATTAACGCCTCATTTGAAAAAAGCCAGAAGTGAAGGAAAGCGTGCAATCATGGTCTTTGATCACCTGCGTATTGACGGCAAGAAGTACGGTCTTGACGGTGGGGACGGATCCAGCCTCAGGGAAATTATATAGGGGGGAGGCCCCCCCTGCAGTGACACCGGTTGCGTTTAACGGGTGCAGGCAAACTTCCCGTGCGGAGCAAGTTGTGTGCGACACTGACAGTGACCCGACCCCGGTGAGCGATCTCTTGGTTGTGACATTGTAAACATTGGTTCCGCGGTGGCTCGGGGGGATGGATGTTTTCGTATTACAAGAGAAGAGAATAATTGCAATAATCAACTTCCAGATAATATCTCTTTTGATCATGACGTGATTTGTGTTAATGATAGTGAACAATTAACATGTATACCGTTGTGTGTTGATTGTCACTCCTCGATCAGAAAACAGGGACACTTTATATTTAGAACAGAGGCAGTTATCAACAGAAGCACGTGGCACTGACGAGGATAAAGATAGGGGGCTGTCTCAAATGAACAATTGTAACGAAGTTGGGGTGTGTTTTTGATAATGTTAATGTACATGTGAGAAATCCGTCAGTCTATGTACACGAAAGTGGTGATGAAAATTGTAATGAAAGTGCACCTGCTCTGCATGTTGATGAAATTCATGTTGATGAAATGCATATTGATGAAATTCATGGAAAGAATGGTTTATTCAAAATCCTTTAAATTTTTTGCACTGGAATTAAATGGGATTCTTTCTAAAATTTACAATAAAAAGTTTCTCTCATATTTGTTTCACTTTGACTTTATCTGTCTCGTTGAGACGTTTGTGGAAAATCTTGAATTTAGCGTGTTTACAGGTTATACTGTGTTTCATAAGTCTGCTATCAAGTTTTCAAATCAAGGCAGACGGTCAGGGGGCTTGTTATGTCTGATTAAAAATGATTTTGTGTCTTATGTTAGAGAGCTCCAAATGATTGTTCTAATGCTCTTTTTGTTTTGATTGACAAGACTTTGTTTGGTTTAACAGAGGATGTGTTATATGTTTGTTCATATGTGCCGCCTGAGGGTTCACCATATTATGCTTTTTTTGACGCTGATAATGGCATTCTTTCTCTTGAAGAATGTCTTATGATTGTATACTTGATTTGAATGATGTACATATAATCTTGTCTGGGGGATCTGAACAGCAGAACGGCTAATGTTTCTCAAGATATTTTTGACATGTATAATACTTACAATTTTGAATTTGATAGTTGCTCTGATTATTTAGAAAGGAAATCTTCAGACAATGTACTCAATAATTATGGAAAATTTTTGTTAAATATGTGTACCTCGCTGGGATTGTATATACTAAATGGAGTATGTAATGGTGATCTTGATGGGCACTGTACATATTTTCAGACAGTGGGTGTAGTGTAAATGACTATTTTCTGATTTCTCGAAATCTACTCTCAGTTGTTTTGCCTTCTTGTAATTTAGTTGTTTCAGAGAGATTAGAATCTGACCATTTCCCTATCGAATTTCATTTTGGAATGCCTAAACTTAACGCTGTGTCTTTAACTGTTGAAAATGATTGTGAGGTAATTGAAAAGTTTGTGTGGAACCCTTCTTTTGAACCAACGTACGTCCATACAATGCAGTCGGTTGAAGTATTATCATTACTCGACGATGCTATAAATATGATTGATCGTGATTGTAATGAAGCCTTGAATATGTTTGTTGCATGTCTTAAAACTCACGTGGTTGTCTGAAAAAAAAGCGAATTTGTTTGAACGAATGAGTGAAAAAAGTGATTGGTACGATGATGAGTGGTAAAATAAGTAAATCAAAAGCTAAAGGATTGCTGAGTGCATTTCTGCGGACGAAGGATGCTACTGATCGCGTTGCCTACTGTATAGCCAGGACGAGAGTATAAAAATCTTCTAAAATTAAAAGAAAAAACACACATAATGATTCATTGTTAGGATCGCCTAATTGCATCAGTTATGATCAAAAGACAGTTTTGGGGAAAATGTGGTAGAGTTTCCTTTAAAAGAAAAACAAACCTTTATAACAATATACAATGGTTGACTGGTATAATCACTTTATAAAAATTACTGGAAACAAATTTTAGAAACAGAAGATTTCTTGTATAATTGATAACTGCGTGATGATGCTAGTGTACTAGTGACGCAATGATAATAATGTCGAGAATGACGATGACGGTTCCATGAACCGCCCATATCTAGAGAAAAAGTGTCATTAGCGATAAGGAAGTTTAAAGAATGGTAAATCGGTGGTCAGACGGAATTATTGGGGAGATGCTAAAGCACGCTGGAGAATCGGTTATTGACTTCTTTGTTTAAACTTTTTAATACTTTGTTTGATAAGGGATCTTCCAGATAAGTGGACGGAAAGTATTTGTATACTTTATTCAAAAAGGTGATAAAGACGATCTAATAATTACAGAGGATATCGCTATATGATAAGCAGTAAACTCTATAGTTCTATTGTAAAACAAACAGGATTCAGGAATGGACTGAGTTGCATAATATTCTGGGGAACAACAAGCGGATTTAAAAGAGGTTACTTAAACTACTGATCATATGTACAATTATTAGCTTTAATACAAAAGCAGTTTTGTCTTAACCGCAAACTCTACGTTGCTTTTATTGATTTTGAAAAAGCTTTTGACTCTATTGAAAGAAACTTATTATGGCCTATTCTTTTGAAAAATGGTATCAAAGGGAAACTTTTCGATGTATCCACAGCATGTATGTTACAGTCAGAACTAGAATTCGTTCCGGCTCAAAACTGACAGACTTTATAAATTGTACCCGAGGGGGTAAAACAAGGCGATGTTACTAGTCCAGTATTGTTCACTTTATTTATAAATGAATTAGCGTTGGAAGTAATCAGAAATGGGAAACATGGTGCTACATTTACGTGTGATTACTTTGAATTATTTGTATTACTTTTGGCAGATGATGTGGCTCTCTTGTCAGAAAAATAGTTGGGTACAGACACAATTAAACAGCCTATATAGAGCAGCATCAGGACTCCATCTAAAGCTGAATATGAATAAAAGCAAAAATTTGTCGTTTTTAGGAAAGGTGGATACCTAGCAGCGAGAGCACATTGGTCTTACAATGGAATCCCTATACCTGTTGTTAATGCTTATAAGTATTTAGGTATTCATTTTTCAACAAGATTGAGTTTTACTGTGTCGTGTCAAAATCTTGCCAGTAGAGCGAAACATGCGTTGTTAAGTATATTGCAAAAATTATTTAAATTAAATTGTAGTTCCCTTGTTGTATATTTTAAATTATTTGACACACAAGTACAACCAATTGTTCAATATGGGGCTGAATTGTGGGGATTAAGTAGTGCAGCTCGACTCTGTGAAAAGGTACACCTGTTTGCTCTTAAAAAGTTCCTAGGTGTTCAAATGCAAACACCAAATGATTTGATATATGGAGAAACAAATAGATACCCCATTTACATAAATTCTGCAGTCAGGTGTGTTACGTTACTGGCTAAAGTTGACAAGAATGGATTTAGTCAAGATTACCACGAAAAGCATACTGTACGTTGTTTGATTGGATTCTCGTGATAAAACCAACTGGGTATCCGATATTCGTTGTAACTGTATTCACTTGGTTTTGGGTATGTATGGCTAAACCAAGGTGCAGAGGGAATAAATCAGTTCCTTTCTGCTTTTAAGGAAAGGTTGGTTCTTTGTAGATGGCAAGAATGGGACTTTCATATCAAGAACAGTGAAAGATTTAGTTTTTACAATACTTTTTGCACAATAGCTGCTGATAAGACACATTTGAAATTGAACTTAGACAGGCACCTGAAAATCATTACGACAAAATTTAGATTGGCGTTTCAGAAATCGCTGTCCATAAGTTTCGTTACAACAACACACCTGTTGATTTAATTTGTCCATTGTGCAAACAAGCGACAGAAGATGAGGTGCATTTTGTTTTGTGCTGTCCCGTTCTAAAGGATTTAAGAGTAAGGTATATTCATCTTAAGTACTATAAATATCCGAATCTTTTTCGTCTTGGATTACTTCTAGCATCAAATAACGAAAGAACAACTAAAAATCTGTCCATTTATCTTTATAAAGCGTTTAAGATACGTTCTGTGTGTGTTTCTTAGTGCATCAATTTTGATCATTTATATTGTATTATTATTTCTTTTGGAACGATTTTTGTTGCACCCCCTTCAATAGGGGCAATGGCCCATTATGAATAAACTATCCGTATCCGTATCCGTATCCGTATCTCTCTCTCTCTCTCTCTCTCTCTCTCTCTCTCTCTCTGTCCCTCTCTCTCTCTCTCTCTCTCTCTCTCTCTCTCTATCTATCTATCTATCTATTTCCCTCTAACTATCTATCTATCTATCTGCTTAAAAACAGACACTAGGCTGTTTTTAGGCCTTTTCATCTTCTATTTATGATTAACATATCCATATGTGTGTCAGGCGACTCGATTTGCCGAGTCGTGTATCCTTCTTTGCGACTGATACTTACCAAGATCACAGTTCATTTGTTGATAAGCTGGAAAAGTCTATGCGACTGAATAAAACTCTAATGGAGACCGGAATAGCTCAGTGGTTAGTCCGCCCGGACACGTAATCTTGGTGATCCTGGGGTTGCGGCTTCGAATCTCCGACGGGCTGTTTCAGTACAGGGGAATTTTTCCCTCGGAGTTGACGTTGGTTCTGACTCCATTTCTCATACAGTCCTTCGAATGAGACTATAAACTAAGGTTCCCTGTGTGAACGCACGCATTTAAAATCTTGCACACACGTAAAACCCCGTCACCAGCTTTCGGAAGAGACGGCCAGTTTGGCCGTTGTTATATACTGAGAGGCAAAGAAAACGCAATTCCATTGTCCAACTGACAATTTTATTGAAATGAAACAAACACACATCAAAGCAAATACGTGTGACAAAAGTGCGACCACTGTACATTAGTTTGCCTATAACAGGTGCACATTCGCCTGAAGTGAAGCCCATTTAGGCGCGACAGAAGGAATACACTGTCAATATCTGGTGTGTCCCCCTTGAGCACGAACACAAGCTTGCAAACGTCGGGGCATTGAAGCGCACAAACGACGGATGATACGGATCGGTATCACGTTCCAGTGATGCTGCAATGCTTGGGTGAGCTCAGCAACGGTAGTTGGGGGATTCTGCTGACCTTGCACACGTCGTCCAAGTTCGTCCCACAAATGTTCAATGGGATTCATGTCTGGGGACACGGAGGGCCACTGCATGACATCCACATTGCTGTCCCGAAGGAAATTTCGTGTGAGAACGGCTGTGTGGGGTCGAGCATTGTCCTGTTGAAACACTAGTCTGTTGCCACCATGCTGTCTCCAGAGAGGAAGAAGAACTGGCTCAAGAACAGTGTCAATATAACGCTTGCCGTCAAGTTGCCTGGCACAAACACAAGCTCCGATCGAAATTGAGCATTTATGGCACCCCAGACCATTACCCCTCCACCCCCATAACGATCTCGCTCAATGACACAGGGTTGCGCAAAACGTTCACCCTGACGTCGATACACACAATCACGGCCATCCGGGAAAGAAACATTGAACCGGGATTCATCCGAAAAAACAACATTCCCCCAAACCCTGTTCCCAGAAAGCCACCTGCGGCAGCCCCTCGCTGGCGTGCTAGTCGATGGCGATGGGTTAAGATCTGACCTTGGTATGGTCGACGTGCCCGTAGCCCTGCTGCTGCCAGACGCCGACGCACGGTACGGCTGCTGATTGGTCTTTCTCTAGTCCCAAATAGTGTTGCGGGCTGTTTGTGCAGCTGGCTGGAAACGATTCCGGTGGTGCTGCGTGACAATGTAGCGGTCCTGTCGTGCCGTCGTCACACGTGGACGCCTGGGCGTGGACGGTCGTTTACACTTCCAGTGTTTTGGTGCCGAGTCGCAAGACGGGTTATGGTTGATGGGTGTACATTGAAATGTTGTGCGGCCCTGATGTGAGCAGTGCCTGCCCTCAGCATGCCAATGGCTTGATTTCTCTGGTCTGTAGTTAACCGCGGCATGGTGCGTACGAGTGTCAGTAAAACGCCAATGTGTGTTTTTATAGGGGACAGTCATGGGCTGTTTGCATGCAATCACAGTATGCCTGTGTTGCACGTGTTTTGCAGTTATCAGGAAAAGATGTGTTGGAGTGGTTTACTCATGACGTCATGAACCCAACTGTGCCTGTCAATACAGATCGTCGCAATACAACATACGCGTGCTAGGTTGCATGCCTCGTGCATAATTCACATTATTTGGCTGAGGTGACATTTTTCGGGGACGAAATGGGGATTGCGTTTTCATTGCCTCTCAGTATAGATAGCACGTAACACATAGCATGCACCTGCGTGACAAATGGAAATAATGAAGGAAGTAAGGAATGGAGTGAACGATATTGAACGATGTTGACTGGATGACACGGGAAACGACTGAATGAAGCGCCACCTGCAGCTCTTCAGTCGGCACTACCCAGGTAGGCAGCCCATCGTGTAAACGAGTGTACGTGTGGATTGCAAAGCGCTTAGAGCTTGGTCACTAGCCGAAGATAGGCGCTATATAAATATTCATGATAATAACAATAATAATAATTTGTTTGGGGGAACTGTTTGAACATAACGGAAACAACCCCAACACTATCGTGCGTGGAGTTTGCCTGTTTGTTATTGTTTGGAAATAATGCACATCGTGACTTAGATCTAAAATGTGTGTGTGTGTGTGTGTGTGTGTGTGTGTGTGTGTGTGTGTGTGTGGTGTGTGTGTGTGTGGTGTGTGTGTGCGCGCGCGCACGCGAGCGCGTACATATGCACCCTCTGTGTAAACACATAAACACGCATGCATTGTGTAATAAGCAGGATCATCCTGTTTTATGGATGTTTTTCACCAACTGAATTTATAGACTTGCAGCGGTAGATACCTGCTATGCTTGTAGCCATTTGTTGACTTTGCAGGTATCCCCTATAAGACAAGCATCGAGGTAGTGGACAAATTCAGCTTCATTTCCTGACCAATGAGAAAAGTGCACAGGCTTCTTTTAGCTTCATACCTTATGTCTGGTTCTCGTAGCATGGCCCTCAGAGCACAATCCACGCTCAAGGAAGAGAGTTCCATCTCCCCAGGGCTGTTTACAGACGTATTTTTTAATAGCACCACGAAGAATGACATCAGCACTGATTACAGTCACCACCACCACTTTTGTCTCCTCTGGATGTGTCAGGTGAAAAATACCCGGATGATCCGGTCAGCTCAGCTACGGCGCATCTCGTGTTGACGGTGCTGCAAGTGGGACTGCTTCCGGTGCTGACGGTAGGTGGCGTCATCATGAACGTCATCAACATGGTGGTTTTTACGCGTCAGGGCTTGTCGGACAGGATCAACCTCTGTCTTTTCAGGTGTGTTTTTGTCCCTTTGTTTTTTCTTTTATGTCATTTACTCCCTTTTCTTTCTTTCCTTTTGTCTCATTTTCCTCTTCATTTCATTCCTTTTATTGTCCCATGTTCTGTATCACCCAATGGCGCTGCATCCACACCGCTCATTCCAACATGCACACCTCCCCCCTCTTCCCTCCCCCCACCAACCCCGTCCACAGCCACAGCTTGGCCCGGCCCGCATCAACCCCAGACAATCCACAGGGAGCAGTCAGTGTCAAGTCATCAAGAGACAGCCCACCGGAGGAGACACTGCACCATTGCTGAGTCACGTCGGTGGTGTTCAATGGAGCCTGTTCGTATCCAACATACACAGCACACCCACCTACTACTTTCATAATATGTTCTGGCGTCAACCAGGCCTGATAGTGTACAACCGTAGAAATAATGGGGTTAAAACAAAAGGTACACATTTCTTTTTAATGGATATGATAGATTAAATAGTGCATAACGTGTCTACCAAATTATAATGCTGGAGCGGTTTCTGCATAATCGCAGAATTTGGTTTGAAATGTGATGTTGTCATCATTTGCTGTTCTGAGCAGAGCAGCCATCATAGCCTTTTCACAGCCGACCCAAGGTCATACCGCTTTGTTTCAGCGAGCGCCAAAACAAACTCGGTCACAGCAGACGAACTTTTCCTGCAAGCGCGCGTTTTTTAGTTTGGAGCCGTTCGAATGCAAAATGCTGGTAAGTACGGTTTAAATCATTCCATTTGCTCTAGTTTGCTTTATAAGTTGTTAACACTCATCCAGACGACACTAATAGTGCCGTGTCTTTGTCTTATTGGCGATTGATAAGCAAAAGAAGTAAAAGTCTTTGCTATAAGTTGGCTGAATCAAGAGTATCAAATATCGTAAGTTTCGCGTGCTTTCATTCTTTCCTTTATGTGTTTTGTAATATAATTATCTTGTCATCACGCGATATGATTATTTGAAATATATAGCATTGTCCAACTCATTATACATTATTAGTATATATTTAGAGACATATAAATGCAGTGTGTGTTTTTTTTTTTTGGGGGGTTTTTTTTGAAAATTTGGGTTTTTTGGGTTTTTTTGTTTTATTTTTTAACCCTTTTTTTTTTTAAAAAAAAAATTTTTCCCCCCGGTTTTTGTTCATTTAAATTTTTTTATTTTTTGCCATGTTTTTTTTTGACAAAATTTTTATCATTTGTTTTAAAATCTTTTTAACAGATTTTGGGAAAAAAAAAAAAAAG
>CM031614.1:6357643-6365644 GCA_018398815.1 Conus ventricosus
GTAGGTAGGGGGAGGAAAAAGGGAATAGTAGACCAGAGTGGGAGTAGGAGAGCGATTTTATCCGGAGTAGGTTTATGTTGAGACTTATTTTCAAAGGATGTTCACAGAAGACTTAGCGAAATGGACGCAATCATTGTAATCGAATAATTTAAACAACTGAGCACATAAAATGTTAAGCAAATGTTCCTTGAAAGGTATTTAAACTATAATGTTTTGTAGATTCGGTGGAAGTGAGTTCCAGACATATGGACCAGAGTAAGCTTAGCTTGTTTTGTACATATCATTGCGTGGGTAGGGAAGAAGGAAATATCGTCGAGCAAGAAAAGCTGTACGAATCTTGTAAAAAGGGCATGCTAAACATGGCTTAGTATCTGTCCAGATTGTAAACAAAAATGATGCCTTGTTAATTCCAGTTGCCCATTCAGCGATAGTAATGTTTCAGACGCTTTTAGTTTTTTCGCGTGTTAGAGATACAGCTGGATGGAGTATCATTTGGCTGCACGTCTATGGATAGAATTCAGCCTTTTTGTGGACGTCACGTACTGCCGTCCCACACTGTTGAGGCGTAATTTATACGTGACATATGTGTCATTGAAGAAAAAGTTAATGCACATTACTGTTTGACTAGCGACATTAATAGAATAACAGGAAAAGTTGTTTTTTGAGACTACCTGCCATACGTTTATTTAGATGAGATAGCCATTTCAATTCTTATCTATCGTTAACCCTATAAACACGATGCTCGTCTACCAGCACGATAGAAGTGCCATTCCAACTGAAGTTTTAGCAAAGAGGTCCACTGGTGTTTTTTGGCGGGTATCATATAAATCATAGATTGGTTTGGGCTTGGGTGTCATGACCATTGAGTTGGAATGACACCAGTCTGACCGTCGTGTAGACTTCCTGGATAGAAATTTCTAATGTCTGGTAGATCACTACCATTCGTTTGGAGCCGAACGAGTCTTCAGCAAATAAATCTGTCGTGAACCTTTTCATCTGATACGGACAAGGTACATCATTGATGAAGATGCAGAATAGTAGGGGCCTAGTACAGAGCCCTGTGGACTCCTAGTCTGACAAAGTCTGAAAAGTGAGGGTTTTGCCATTAAGCGCCACATACTGATTTCCTATCGATCAAGTATGATTGGAATAATGAGATTGGTCGGGGGATGGTTCAAGTTGACAGATAGTTTCTTTAGAAGAATGGAAGTCAACAAGATCAACGCCTTTTTGAAGTCCAAGAAAGACAACCCCTGACATTTGTGATTGTTCATATTTGAAGCCATGATCACACATTCGTGATAATGCTGTGTGGCAGGAATGATTTAGATCGAATCCAGATTGGAGTGGGTGAAATAGTTTGTTTTTCTCCATGAACTGTATACCAGTGGTGTGTATGTGTCTTTCAAGTGTTTGGATAGAATCGATAGTAAGGATTAATTATGGACTAAATTATTGGGATCCGACAAATCATTGATTTTGGAAGGGGGATTACATTTGGGCGTTTTTTGAACGCCTGAAACGGCAAAACATTAGTTTCAATGGATAGATTTAATATGTATGCAAGAGACTCAACAAATGTAAGGTGAGCGAGTTTGAGAAGAAATGTGGGTATGTATCAATCCAAGGATTTTTTGTTCTTTAATTGCGCTATGTGCATACCTACTTCATGTACATCAATATGGGGAATTTTAATTGAGTTACTGATCCAAGCTTTTGTTGCAAAATGATATTAGGGAAGACGGGGGCATGTATATTCATTTGTCTCTTATAGTCTGTGATGCTTGAGTAAGGTATCTGATAACAGACAGAAAGTGGTATTTAATTCGTCACGGGTGAAGATGTGCTTGAAGTTTTTTGAATTGTACGCTTGTTGCGATACAATAGTGTTTATTGCCCCCCCAACATTGTCGCTGTGGATTTGCATCCGTTTATCATTTGACTGAAGTATCTCGTTTAGCGTTTCAACTTCCGATTGAAACAAAGTTTTTTCTCTGCATCTTTGTATTCGTCAACTAATGTTCCTGCCTTGAGTTGGTCACGTAGAAACCATTTCTAGCAGCAATTCTGGAGTTAACCACGGGTCATCTGCGGATTGCCTAACTCTTTCTTTGATGGTACGTCCGTGGTTTATTAATGATGGTGAGAATGTTTGGATACCAGAAGGACAGTGCATCATCGACGACTGAGAATTAAAAGTTAATAAAAATAATGGTGGAAATGTTGAAGTCATAGAGTATGCTGCTTCATAAACGTGCTTTGAAAAGACGGGTATTGATGTCGTGTGACCTATGGGTGAGGTTTTGGAGCTTAAAAAGGGCGGACCACACGTGCAGAAGACTGGACCCCCAGTGATCCTAATACCAAGAATGGTACCCACCGAAACAATCTAAAATTGCGGATTTATTGATAGTGTATACAATATCAATAAGTGGTCGCAAGTTGTTTTTAGTTTCTTCACGAGTTGGGGTTTGTACTAACGATGGAGTGCATAGAAGTGATAGAAGGTATCTTTCCAAGATGGTTCTTGTTAACATATCATATTTGAAGTCCCCTAACAGTATGGTATAATTGAATGTGATGTGACAATTTCCAACCATCATATGTACAAAAAAGTCATAATAAACCAATCGAATGTGGTAAGATGGGTGTCTATATAAATGTCCGATTATTCATTCGGTGAATTGGAGGTCATTGTATTATCAATCCAATACATTCGACAGTAATTAGTTTCAATATCAGTTCTCGTCGGGTAATGTTTGCAATTGATTGAGTTAATGTATACGCAAGCCATATGTTGGGCTGATCACTGTCGCTTCGTTCTATGTGTATTCAGGAATGCTAATAAGGTTATCTGTTTATGCGAGAGTCTAACCTTGTTTCACTTATTGCCAATACTTGTACTGGTGGGTTGACAGTTTTTAAGAGGTTGATGAATTTCAGGACCTATTTTATAAATAACTGAATACATTGAAGATGTCCAACATTCAGATCCTGGGACAGTGGAAAATTAGACAGGGCATGGGTATTAAGGGAACAGAGGCACATCAAATCGACGAGAAGACAGTACTGCAGTTTTCCACAAAAAAACCACAGAGAATTAAGGTTTAAAACAACACGGAGAGGAGAGAGAGAGAGAGAGAGAGAGAGAATAGGAGAGAGAGAGAGAGAGAGAGAGAGAGAGAGAGAGAGAGAGTCCTCCTCTTTTGACGAGATTAATTATGTACTCAGTGTTGTGGCGTCGATTACCACCACCCTTCGCCCCTCCTCTCCACCACCCCCCCCCTCTGCCCACCCCCTCCCACACCTTCAGCAGACTGCTACATAGTTCATTTCTACATGGAACAGCAGAGAGAAGCTGTGTGCAATGGCATGGCAGCCTGATGAGAGCGTATAGTGTAGAGGGAGGGTGATGGCATTCTGCATGGCATGGAGCCTGAGGATAGCGGTGTATGTAGAGGAGGGTATGGCTTCTGCATGCATGGATCTGAGAGAGCGGGTGTAGTGTGAGGGAGGGTGAGGGCCTTTCTGCATGGCATGGAATCCCTGCGAGAGCGGGTGTATGTGAGAGGGAGGGTGATGCTTTCTGTCATGGCATGGAAGCCTGAGGAGAGCGGTGTATTTGTTGCGAGGGAGGCATGGCTTTCTGCCATGGCATGGAAGCCTGAGGAGAGCGGTGGTAGGTTAGAGGAGAGGAGTGGCTTTCTGCATTGCATGGCAGCCTGAGGCGAGGCGTGTAGTGTGAAGGGAGGGTGATGGCTTTCTGCATGGTATGGGAAGCCCTGAGGAGAAGTGGTGTAGTGTGAGAGGGAGGGTGATGGCTTTCTGCATGGCATGGCAGCCTAAGGAGAATCGGTGTAGTGTTGAGAGGAGGGTGTGTCTTTCTGCATGGTATGGCAGCCTGGGAAGCGGTGTAGTGTGAGAAGGGAGGGTAATGGCTTTCTGCATGGGATGGCAGCCTGAGATAGCGGTGTAGTGTGAAGGGGAGGTGATGGCTGTCTGCATGGCAACGGAAGTCTGAGGAGAGCGGTGTATGTGACAGGCGGGTGATGGCTTTCTGCATGGCATGGCATCCTGAGGAGAGCGGTGTAGTGTGAGAGTAGGGTGAATGGCTTTCTGCATGGTATGGAATCTGAGAAGAGCGTTGTAGTGTGAGAGGGAGGGTGATGGCTTTCTGCATGCAATGCAGCCTGAGTAGCGGTGAAGTGTATAGAGGGAGGGTATTGCTTTGGAAGAGCAAGAGAAGAACAGTAAAAACACCCTCTTTTTGCAAACGAGATTGAACAGACTGCAAACCATCAGCTCCAGAGTCCCAGTATACCAAAAATTGTTCATAAACAGCTGTCACAAGGATGTTCCATATCTGAACTCTGGATGAAGTGGTTATACACAACAATAAAGAGACAAACAAAAACAGCCAGCCACTAGGCGTCATTTTTGTAATGCAATCATTTGAAGGTCTTTTTCTTTAAAATGAGAGTGGATGAGTGAATGAAATGTGCATGGTACTAGTAATTTTGCAGAGATCTTCCAGATAGTTTATGTTCACTCTCTCTCTCTCTCTCACCTCTCTCTCTCTCACTCCTCTCCTCCACTCTCTCTCTCGCCTCGTCTCAACTCATCTCTCCTCTCGTCTCTCTCACTCTCATCTCTCTCTGTTTCTTGTCGTACCCCATGTGGGTCTATCCTTTTACAATACCTGTAAAATTATGTACTGAATGACTAATTGACCCACCCATTCTGTGAGAAGGAAGGCGTTAGAGCCAGAGTTAAAACATCGTTAAGCCCTGATAGCCCTCCAGGCTTGTAGAGCGGGTTGTTTGCAACAGAGATTTCATTTAGTATTCCCGTGTGTGTTGAAAAATTTAGTCGTGATGGTAAACAAGTGCAGGCTAACATTCAGGCAAGTGCAGGCTACCAATTCCACCATCAATTCATAATGACTTTGGCAAAGATTAAGTAAATAAAAAACAAAGTGTGTGTGTGCGTGCGTGCTTGCGTTCGTGCGTGTGTGTGGGGAGGGGGGAAGGAAGGACGGGGTATAAAGAGAATGAAAAATGAAAACTTAAAAGAAATAGAAAGAAAAATTGAGAAAGAAAAACCAGGGAACTATGTTATAAAAGATAAAATTCATCACCAACAGCATATGGGACCCACGGTAATCCATCTTTAGAGCGAACCATTCATATCACCTGCTCCGAAAGCTCCAGTCCACTAGTATCAGACTCATCAGGGAGGATGGCTGATGGTTCTGTGGTCCCTTGACAACCAAATGGGGATATACCACAGTCTGTAAATCCCCAGTGGTATCCTCAACACCCAAGGCTCAAAAGTGGAATCCAAAGTATTCTAAGCATAACAAAGCAGCCAGCGAAGGGTAAAAATCGAAAACGAAAAGAAAATGTGGTGAGAAATAACTGAATACCTGAAAAAACTAAACCATTAGCATACAGTCATAACATGTACGGGGAAAAAAACTTTGAGCCACACATGAGGATCCAGTTAAAGATGCAAGGGAGGTCAAAAGTGTCAACAACATCACAGTGGTCAGCTCTGCTGTTGAATAATCCAAGAATTGTTCAGTCAACAGAAGAGCTGAACCGCAGCTACGAATTGTAAGAACAGGCCTTCCTTGGATCCCTAAGAGATGTCGAATCTTCCACTGAATTGGACCAGTGTGTGGAGCGAGCGAGCGTGCCGTGCGTGCGATGCCTGTCTAGCGTTCGTGCGGTGCGTGCGTGCGTGCCGTGCGTGCGTGCGTGCGTGCGTGCGAGGCAGGTGCGTGCGCGTCGCCGCGCGCGCGCGCGGCGCGTGTGATGTGTGTGTTGTGTGTGAGTGTAGTGTGTGTGTGTGGGGCTGATGTCCTTGGTGTGTGTGTGTGGAGTGTGTGTTGTGATTGTTGCTGTGTGTGGTGTGTGTGTGTGTGTAATTAGAGAGAGAAGAGAGAGAGAGAGAGAGAGATGAGAGAGAGAGAGAGAGAGAGAGAGAGAGAGTGAGAGAGACTTACCAGACAGACACACAGAAAGACAGACAGAAGACAGAAGACAGAGACAGAGACGCACACACACACACACACACACACACACACCACACACACACACACACACACACACACACAACACGCAGCACCACACGCACACGCACACACACACACACTCACACGCCACACACACACACACAAACACACACACACACACACCACACACGACACACACACACACACAACACACACACGCACACCCACACGAAACCACCTGACACACACACACACAACCCACACACACACACACACGCACGCACACACACACCACACCCACACACACACACACACACACACACACACACACACATGCACACGTCACGCTCATACCAACACACACACACGCACGTCCGCGCGGCGCACACATAACACCCACACACACAACACCCGCGCGCCATCACACACTCCACACAAATACACGTTTGCATGCACGCGCATATTTACACACACACACACAAACACACACACACACACACACCACACACACCCACACACACACACACACACACACACACGCATCGATCACGCACGCACGCACGCACGCACACACACATCACACACCACACGCACACGCACGCACGCACGCAACAGCACACACACACACACACAACCCAGATACAGACACCGTACACACACACACACACAACACACACACACACACACACAACACACACAACACACACACACACACACACACACACACACATACACACTGTATTACGTATCAATCATACATAGACTCAAGAGAATGTTATGATTAGTAGCAAGACCCCAGAAATAATATAACTTGTAGCATAGGTCAGGTAATGTAACTTTTCCAGCACTGGGTCAAGACATGCTATAACCTGTGGCGTTTTTTGTTTCAAGGACATTCACTGGTCGCACTGATTAAGAAATTATGTAACCATGCGTTTCGGACACTAAAAAAAAAAAAATATTCAACTTAAAGCTCAGGGTCAAGAGATTTTGTTACATCAGAGCTGACAAAAAAAAAAAAAAAAAAAAAAAAGGCAAGACATAAAGACAATATGCAGAACTGCCTTAAGAAATGAAACTTGCAGCACTGTCATTTAAAATGTTGTAATCTGTAGCACTGAATTAAGAAATGTTGTAATCTGTTGCACTGACTTTAGAAATGTCATAACCTGTATCACGGACTCTTGAAATGTTGTAACGTGCTGACTCAAGACACCATCGTGTCCTGTAGCAGTGAGTCGAGAAATGTTATAACTGTAGCACTTAATCTTGGAATGTTATAACCTGTAGCGCTGACTTAAGAAATGTCGTGGCTTGTTGCTCTAACTCCAGATTGACGAACCGTGCTCTCGTCATAGTGGACATTATCAGAAACCATCCAGTGATATTGTTTGTCGCACAGCCGATCGCCAGGCCCCATCCCAGGACATCCCACCAGCACTGCTGTTGTCCATCAATAGAAAGCCGCTGAAAATCAGAATGTGGCTTCACTGTGCACTGTGCACACATTCTGCCATTGACTGTTTGTAGAAAACTGTGAAAGTCACTGCATTTGTTGTGGTGGACTGGATTGTGCTGGGGAAGTGCGTCACGACAATTCCATGTCAACCCTTTGTTCTTCCTTTTCTGTTTCAGTCTGTGAATAGGATCGTTCGTTGGTGGTCTTCTTGTTTGTTTCTTGCTTACAATCGAAACAGATCTTTTTCTAAATTGTTTTGCAAGGGTCAGATTTCCTCGTTTGTATAGTTTCTCCAACCTTAAGTGTATGGACAGAGGCACACGGTTTATCATCTCATCCAAAGATTAGCATTCAGACCACCACCTCAGGTCAGTGGAAACGAACAGAACCCTTACCCAGCCTACCCTACACTCCTAGCTCCCTCCCCCTTTTGAGAGATTTGAACTACAGACCTAGTTCGTAAGTGTGGCTCGTCCGCTGGACCCGCTCTTCACTTGCCATTGATTGTCGTGTTGCAGGAGGTCGC